>JAAXCT010000071.1:1200000-1681090 GCA_012490785.1 Eragrostis nindensis | reverse complement strand
AAATCTCCCTATAATGAGACGAAAGGATGGAAGAGTAAAATGAACATTCGAGTAGCAGCTGGGAGATGACAAAGACATGGTAGAACAACCTCTTTTCGTCATAAAGAAAAATGAATCCGTAAAAACCACGCTCATGTTACTTTTTTTTTTTGGGGGGCGAGAAACCCGTGTTAGTTCATTTTTTTTTACGACAAAGGCGGGGCTTATATTAGATCAAAGAAGGGTTACAATCCACTAAACATATGATGTGCAGCAAAATCTAGAGCCCGTCGCAACCACACTGCTGTCGACGTCTCCTTACAAGCATAATTTGCTAAACAATGTGCAACCTAATTTTGATCTTAGAACAGTGTACAGTCTTGACTTCTGTGAGCTCATTCGCAAGCGACTTCAACTGAGACCTCTGAGTAGTGACAAACCGCGGGGTAACCTAAGCATTTTGTTCTGTGGGTGATGTCTGGTTGCGGAGCTCGGCGCGGCAGCAGGCAGCAGCCGAGTGAATGAACCCATGCCAAAAGGGAGGCATCCCGGCTGGCGAAGCCTGCCGTTTTCTTGTTTTTCTTATCTGAAAAAACTCATCCCAGCTGGCGAAGCCTGCCGTTTTCTTGTTTTTCTTATTCTGAAAAAAACTCTGCTGCTTGGGGGAATCTATCCTGCCGTTTTTTCGTCGCACCTACCTGGCCTGCTCTCCACTTCGGGCGATGGGGCCCCACTGGAGAGTCATGCCCGTCACTTTGCGCCAGCATGAAATGCTTTGCTAGAGAGACACACAAGCTGCCGGTGGTAGCTGGCATGAATCGACCGGATGGCACCTGGAACACCTCAAATTTTCTGCAATTTTCAAGCGGATTTACCAGAGAATTGAAGACAAAGTAAGGCGCTTTTTGTTTGCTCGGCGAATCCGATGCAAAACACCGTCTCACCTACCGGTTCCCGCTTCCGGCGAATACAAAACTCCATTAGTGGCTAACCCCTGCTTTCCCAAGTGCTAATAGGCCGTACAGCCACCCCACGCACGAGAAAAGATCTGGTGCTCCCGCCGTGCTACCGTACTCCCACGCACTGTAGCACCCAAAACATGCAACCAAAAATTGCAACAAAATATATGAATAGCTCATGCAACGATCTACAATTCATATTTTTGGTTGAGGTGCAACCGAAGTTCGTGCAAGAAGATTAAAAAAAGAGAAATCAGACGTGAATAGTACGAGTTGCAACTGTTTATCAGAAACCGCAACCCGTTACTATTTAACGTCTGATTTCTCTTTTTTTATCTTCTTATACGAGCTTCGGTTGCACCTCAACCAAAAATATGAATTATAGATCGTTGCATAAGCTATCCATTATATTTTGTTGAATTTTTGATTGTATGTTTGGATGCTAGCACGATAGCACCACAAGAGAGGTGGGAGCACCAGAGTTGCTCCCCGCACACCCACGCACGGCGGCCACGCCACGTCCCTGGTCCATGGCGGGCGCGCAGGCCGCAGGCAGGAGCTTGTCGCTGAGCCGCGGGGCCCGCAACGTGAGCGACCTGCGCTGCTTGTGCAGTGAGCGTGGCCTGCTGGCCTACGTGGTGTGGCAATGGCGCCATTGGATTCCGCGGCTAGATCACGTTTACGATCACGCTTTTTCGACTTGACATCAACAGTTGTTTTCTCGCTCCGTCGCCTGCAAAAGTCGCTGCCATCGGATTGGCTCCTGTGCACACATGACGCGCAGCACGTAATTTGGTAAACCCTGTCGATCTCCCTCTAATAATGCATCAATTCTGGTCAAGGATTAGCAAATGACCCATTTTGTGAGGGGAACTATAGCACATGGCCATCAAAACAGTACTGGTGTATATGCCCAAATGCCCAAATATACTACTACATTGCGAGAAATGGTCAGTCGCTGGTGCCCGTGGAGCTTGTTACCTACCACTAGCATCTACTGTGAGTAGTACTAGTATCTGGCCATGGACGATGGACAAGTTATTTTTTTCTCCTAGTATAAGATTTCCAATGATGTTCCCAAATGCCCGTGCTCTACCACCGATGAAAGTGCCGGTAGTTTAATGGCTGCAACACATTTTTAACGGACGGATGCGATCACCCGTGTGAAGGGGAAATGCAAACACGTACACATGAAAGCATAGGGAAATTTAATTAGGTGTAGCCACCACGCTTACGCACAATTTCATTGGAATGAACTCTCATGTTATATCCATTCTAAAATGGTGAATTAAATGATCTGACATAAAAGAATGAGTATCAAGAGAATGCTCGTGGATGGAGGAAACTAGTTAATCGTCCAATTTTTATCAAACGAGAATATTCAGGTTATGGTATATTGATACGAGTTCGCCATAGCCTAAGATACAAATCTTTAATACATGCATAATAATATCATCATGATGTTAGCATATCAACACAAAAATAACCACGGTATTAAACATATAACATATTTCGATACACACGTGATGTATAAAAGCAACTAACTGTAATCAAACGTCTACACATAATAAATCGCGATATTGAGCGAAAAATTGTTTGTTGACGATTCAATTTGGACAAAAAATGATATCGATAATAGCTCATTGTATCTTTGATACGAGTATGAAAAAAATTGCTTGGTTTAGTTAATCATCCATTTTTTGACCACGTGATAATATCCAGGGTATATAATTGATATGAATTTCCAATACCCAAATATTTAAATACCCAAGACAGATATATTAGCACCTTGATGTTAGCATATCAACACAAAAAACAAATTCACGATATGGAGCTGATATTTTTTAAAAAAAAAAATAAATAAAACAGATAAAATATTTCACTACACACGTGACATGTTAAAGCAACTATATTTTACTCATGCAAACTATGTGAGTAGCAAAGTAAATACTTGGCAAGTAGTAGCTTACTATTCTATGACTATCAAGATAATCCAGCAGTTACAAACGCATATAAACACCTCCAAAACACATGTGCGTGCGTCGTAAAAGAGTTATCCAAGATATTCATATTTAGCGATAGTTACAACTACTCTAAAAGGTGAATGAAATAACTAATGTGAAATACAACACGTAATAACAAAAAGCTAGTGCGATATCGAGCCAAAAAAGTGGTTTGTTGATGTTTAATTTTGGACAAAAAAATAATATCTTGACTAGACCAATTTACGCTAACCGACAAAATAGCTCACTATATCCTGGAGATTTAAAAACTTCAAGACAGATATTGTAACGATGGTGGATGCGCTTCACCTATCCGTTAAGGATGCGCTTCATCTATCCATTAGATAGAGATGGCACCAGCAATATTTGTACGCCATTCATCATCGTTGAAGTCAGACATTACTACTTGCCACATGTTTGCAAAATAAACACGGATCAAGGTACTACTACAACGGTACAAATGTTCTTATTCAAGACATGCAACAAGAACCTCTGAGTCCGGGAACCAAAAACTGAAAACAAACAGGACAGCCGGAACCAACCCATCACACGCTAAAACCGGAACAAAACCCATCACACGCTAAAATCAACGCGTTTCCCAAACACGCTTAACCTCCGTTTCTTATCGCTAACGCCACGCCACCGCCGCTACCCCAGCAGAGCAAAGCAGAGCGGAGAGGGCAATACATACGGCTGCGCGAGACAGCGCAGCACAGGCTGCCTCCCTCCCGCAGGAATCCAAGAAGCGAAGAGGTCCTCGTCGCCGGCTTCATGAGCGGCGCCGCGGTGAGGCGATGCGGGTCACGGCTGTGGCCGTGCTGGTCTTCTTGGCGGCCGTTTCGGTCGCGACGGCGGGGGCGCTGCCGAGGTTCGCGGAGGCGCCGGAGTACCGGAACGGGGAGGGGTGCCCGGCGGCGGCGGACGGGGTGTGCGACCCGGGGCTGGTGCACATCGCCATGACGCTCGACGCGCACTACCTGCGCGGCTCCATGGCGGCGGTGTACTCGCTGCTCAAGCACGCGTCTTGCCCCGAGTCCATCTTCTTCCACTTCCTGGCCGCGGCTGGCGGCGGCGGCGGCGCGGAGGGGGGGTGGAGCCGGAGCTGCTGCGGCGCGCGGTGGCGGCCTCGTTCCCCTCGCTGCGGTTCGAGATCTACCCGTTCCGCGCCGACGCCGTCGCCGGTCTCATCTCGGCGTCCGTGCGCGCCGCGCTGGAGGCGCCGCTCAACTACGCGCGGAACCACCTGGCGGACCTGCTCCCGCGCTGCGTGCCGCGGGCGATATACCTCGACTCCGACGTGCTCGCCGCCGACGACGTGCGGCGGCTCTGGGAGACGCGCCTGCCGGCCGCCGCCGGTGGCCCGCCCCCGAGTACTGCCACGCCAACTTCTCCCGATACTTCACGCCGGCCTTCTGGTCCGACCCGGAGCTCGGCGCGCGGGTCTTCGCGGGCCGCCGCCGCCCGCACTGCTACTTCAACACCGGCGTGGTCATCGACCTCCGCCGCTGGCGGGCGGGGGGGAACTACCGCCAACGCATCGAGCGATGGATGGGATAGATCCAGAAGAGAGAAGCGCATCTACGAGCTGGGCTCCCTGCCTCCGTTCTTGCTCGTCTTCGCCGGCGAGTGGAGGCTGTTGACCACCGCTGGAACCAGCACGGCCTCGGCGGCGACAACATTCACGGCAGCTGCCGCCCGCTCCACGCCGGGCCCGTCAGCCTCATGCACTGGTCAGGCAAGGGCAAGCCCTGGGACCGCCTCGACGCTGGCAGGCCGTGCCCGCTCGACCACACCTGGAAGTTGTACGACCTCTACATTCGTGGAGAAGAAGATGGTGATGCTGCTCTCCGGCGTCTGGGCCGGCATTGTCTTCTGCATTGCCCGCATCGGTGTTTTCTTGGTAGATGGAGCTGGTAGTTCCATAGGTACAGTAGTTCTTTTGCTGCTTGAGCGGTTCTTGACAATTGCAATGTGCTCCATTGCATTGCATTGCTGCTGCTGTTGCCGCCGCCGCTGTGAGCTAGCTGCCGGTTGTACAGGGCGGTGAAGGGAGGGGCGGTGCGCAGAGAGGGATCAGTTGATAGGAAAGGGAGCTTGTTCTTTTGGCTAGAATTCAGATTGGTTATTGGGGGGTGTTTGATTCTTTTTGGTCGGCCAGTGATCCGTGGGGTTCCCAATTCTCTTGATTGGAGGTGTACAAGGGAAGACTTGATATTTTGTTCAGTTATATCGATCATTCTTTCATTCATATGCTATATGTTCTTGATCTTATTGGTACAAAATGATGCAATTCAAGCTTTCAGATAACTGAATTAGTGGAATGCCTATAGAAATGTCCGAAGTTCGACCCAACCAAGCCCTGTGAGTAGCACGTATCAGGGAGTGGACATATTTTTGGTTTGTCGAATTTGAAGTTGAGATAGATGTCTGAGAGATCATGTGATTGTGAACTGAAGATTATGGACCTGTGACTGTTTCTGAATGAATTCTTCTTCTTTTGAATCGTTCATGCCTATTTCCATCTGTAGTTTGATTGTTCCTCACAGCCTGATGTACATAGTACATTCCCCCTCCTATAGATAACAGTTCCCTTCTAGTAGATAACTATTCTCTGTATCCAGTTCAACTTAGTTCAACTTTTAGGTCAGAGATCAGTGGTTCACACAAGAGGCTTGTGACCTGGGACCTAAACAGAACATTCTCAAACTTGGTTCTTGAAATGCCTTATGTCCTTATTCGAATTTCCAAATCAGGTGACCGCTGGAGCCTGAGATATTGCATAGCGATCGAATTTCTATCTTTGGGGCGGTTATTCTTGGATACGTGAAGCGTTTTCTTCTGGGACTTCCATCAGCAGTTGGACTTCTCCCTCTGTACTCTCCCTCAGATTGAGAAAACAATTTTCTAGAACATGACTTTTTTTTCCGTCAGCAGTATGTTACATTTCCTGCACCTATTCCGGTTCCATCGAATTTTGGATCTGAAATCAATACTCCCCATACAAGAGGCATGTGACTAGGACCTTTATAGTTCTGAAAAAATTGTGCCGATCAATTCCCTGCCTGCTTTAGTCTTGGCTGTAAACCAGATCCATCGAACATTTGACATGGGATGTTCAAAAACATGGCTCGCCATAAAATATCAGAACTTTCCAGTGGACATACCACTACTGTTCGTCAACAAGACGACGAGTTGCTAAAATTATGGTTTACTTGCAATCAGAAAAGTTCATGGTTTTGAGACGCCTTACCTACTAGGAGTCCGCATAAAGAATGTGACCATTTGCTCGCCAAAGTTTATCAGTACTACAAACAGTCATCACAAGAAAGGCAAGCAACCAACTAATAGCAGCCATTAGAGAATCTAAGCAGTGCCTAGACAAGTGCACTGCTGCTATTGCGGTGCAACTAATCGTTGTCAGTATTCTCTTGGCACTTGCTTCTTCCTCCCTCCTCCCATCATTTTCGCCTTTTGCCCTATTATTTTCCCGCACCATGAAGTGTGAATTGTGATGAACTCCTCTTCAGTCTTCACCCACCGCGCGTCAACCACCAGAATTCAGTACCGATATAAAGGGGGGGAAAACTGAAAAGGCCATCGGTATTGGCCAACAGGAGTGATGAGTGATGACAGATAGTAACACATTCATATGGATCTCTGGCACGAGACATACGCTACAGTGCAGAAGGACGCCATCATCTTCAGGTGGTGGACACTATTTTTCGTGTCACATGATTCATCAGCGGATCCAAAGCTGCTTGCTTTGTGCTGATCTCATCCAAGCAACATCCACCATCTTTTCAGATTTGGGGCGCTATTATGAGCCGTGGCGGCGTGGTGCCTCATAACGCCGGCGGCAGCGAGGCGGCGTACGACATGCCGGTAGCAGTAATGACTCGATCTGGTCGGGGTCGGGAGAGCTTCCGTTTCCGCGGCAAGTCGTAATGGCCGGCGCCAAAATTGGGCCGGAAGCTGCCTGGCCGAAGGCGGAAAAGACTGCCGTTTCCACCGGAGCAGGACGGGTTCGGTTGCAGGATTTATTCGGGGAATGGCCGGAGAGAAGGACGGGGCAGCAATTGTTTCCCAGGGAATTAGTGCATCATTTTTGTGCGACAGTGGCCGTTTGAAGACACCATCTTTGTGCCACCGATTAATTTTGTGATTCGAATAGCCGAATAGGAATGCAAAAGAACGAACCTTTGATGCTGGATGAAAACTGTGCAGGGCAGGCAGGGCAAAAGCTCTTCTTGTCTGCTTTAAGGTTGCCGTTGAATTGGCCTGAGCTAGATCGAGGGGTTGCTTGTGGAACATGACGTGAAAACCGGAGATGAAAACACGTCATCATCGCTCGTCGTCGGTGACTCATCACAGCTCAGCTCACAGCCATAGAAGTTGGGGAATAAAGGAAACGACGATAAGATATGCCGTATTACTCTAGATGTCGGTGTATGGAATCGTGGCCCGGGATCCAAGAAAATTGAGTACTGCTCCCCAGATATTTTCTACCATGTGTTTACCCAGCATGTTTTCTACCAGGACTAGTCTTTACTGAGCGGTGAAGTTAGAATCTTGCTACTGGTGTTCTAGACATGCACGAATCCACATATTTTCTCCCACGAAAGGACTAAAGATTTGCATTACACAGTTTCTCCCATGTCAGTACAAAAATGTGCAAGGGATTAGGGAGGAGAAAAGGCTAACCATACAACAGATAGAATACAATAGAGATGCATATGGGAGCCGCGCTGCAAAATAGAGAAGCAAAGGAAGCTGGATATTGAAACCGTAAACCGTAATTTGACTGCTATGTCAGCTCGAATCCATTGGGTATACGATTCTTCAGCAACTGATATGGTACAAATCAGCTGTATGTTTGATTCATCGGCGGTGGTGGTAGTGCCTGTCATGCCTGTCTCTGGAATGACGCGATGAAGTCTCCGAACTCGTGCTGTAGTGGCTTGAGTACTGCCTGCTTGGATATGAATGCGGGGTCCAAGCACCATCATCTGCTGGTGAATTCTCATAACGAGAGGGACTTCTCCTTCTGTCTGAATGTGACCTTCCGAGACTTGGACTCGGTGGCCCATAGTCATAGGAATGGTATCTTGATGAATAATGATCAACACTAGGAGGGCCTCTGTCACGGTATTCCCTTGACTCTGATGAGTGGTGACGACCTGAGGACTGAGGTGGGGTGCTACCCCATAGCCAGCGGTCACCATTCTCTGGAATGGGAGCATTTATTCCAGGGAATTCCACTGTCATCCTTTTCCGAGGTGGAGATGGTTCACCTTGCTCTGGAAGCTCTCCTTCCTCATACTAGTTTCACCTCACCATCTCCAAATATGGTGATACCAGAAGGTTTGTCTTCATCATCGACCACATCTAAAGTGCAACCAGTGAATAAAAAGATTTCAAGAACAATATGCCCTAGAAACTGCCTAAATGCAACAAATAAGTACAAATCCGATTGGAAGTACTCAAGCATGTCTGGTTTGTATCTTATAACTGGTGGTGATAGCGACTTCCAACTAGGAAAGACACTACTTGTACTGCAAATTTCAGCCAAAAAGAAAATAAAGCAACCGGAAAGCAGTGCTAGTCAAAGCATCTAGTGTTAAACAAGTATCACTATTTGGATTGCAAGTTTCAGTAAGTCCAAACAGCAAGCTATGAGAATTAAACAAAAGGGTACATACTGCTCATGAAAATATTCATCACTCGTATGTATATTCAAATGCTCAGCTTACCTAGGTAACAAGGAGGATAACCCAATTCACGCATTCTATGCAGCCAAGGAGGTGGATCGTTTTCCTGCAGAGTGTGATACGCTCAGAAATTGTTTCTACTGTCATCAGATTTTGTTAAGAAAAACAGCAATGACATCGTATTTTCATCTGTTTTAGAACCGATCCTTCAATCAATAGAAACAATAGAGGATGGGCTGCTACTATAAAAACAGTTGCCTTACATATAATCAGTAAAAAACAATCAATGTGCCTGCTCCGCTCAGAGGATTGGCAGGAAATTGGGTAAGATAAGGTATAGCAATAATGATAAGTTTACTTAAACATAAATAATAGGGGGCTACAAGAACTCAATACACAAAGCAGTTACAAGTTGCTATTTTGGACAGATCTATGCTATTAACGTGCGAATCAAACAAGCTTGCATGGGAAACATACTGAGACGAGTGATGAATAAATAGTTATCATTTCACGAGTGCTAGTACTCGTGAAATGCAAAGTGAAAGAAATTTCATTCACTCAATGCATTTGAAAAAAATGGTTCATGTTAATAAACATGGGAAATAAAAACCATATTATCAAAAAGATCAGGGCCATAATATAATAGTCACTTACCCCAATCCCCAAGCACTCTCTCGTCTCTGGGCCCAGTACTCTGCTCTCAGGTCATCAAATTTCCTGGTGTTTTCAGGTAATACCGATTTTGTACACGGTTGACATTGGATTGGTTTCTTTTCAAATTATGCTGCTTGCGGGCATTGCTAATTGCGACATTGTCACGAGGCTTTGGGCAATCCTTCAAAGCATGGCTATAAGAGCCACAATTGAAACAGCGAGAATCATCCTTATCAGGCCTGCCGTAAGGGAAATAAAATGTCAATGTGTGCATCTGAAGAATAACATTAACGACAAGAAAGATCATAAAAAAACAAATGAATACTGAATGGAAGTGAATCTTTGGAAAAAAATAACATGATGAAACAAAAAAATATTATCAGAGCGGAAGTCTAAAACTTTTGAACCAAAAGCAGACACTAATTTTTCAAGTATTCTTTTTTTAAAAAAAAAAATGCGTACATGAATTAGCCATTGATCTCTAACAGAAGGATGCCAGGAAATCAAAGCTTCCAGACAATCCCATCTTTCAGTACACACAACCAGCCAAAAATCATTCGGACTTTTAACACCTCCAAATTTCAACTTTGACCACCAATTTCTATTGTAATGCATATTTATTTATTTCGCATTTTACATAGAGAATCCAAATATTCACAATGATATTGTTACAGACCTAAAATACATTAACAGAGGGGACATCATCTTCTATCATCCATCCAGACTTCAGAATATAGTAGCATGATCATAATATAACGGAGAAGAATCTTTTATGGTTCATTTCAATATGCAGAGAGTTGTGAATATATGAACAGCAACCGAATTTTCAAAGTATTGATATAGCTGCTCTCTGAGAAATCTTATATTAAAAGGAATATATCTATTAATTGTGCTAAAAGATCAATACACTTGTATGTTCTAAAGAAAAGCACCAAGTCACCAACGAAGCTATAAAAAGGAAGCCCTTTATATGGCTCGTTATTTATTCAAACAAATATATCAAAATCATGGATGTTGAAACATTGGATTAAATGTGGCAAGATATGGCATGCACATGAGACATATATGGCAAGCACATGAGACAAAGCAAATAAAGAGTAAAAACAATCGCGGTGAGGTGTGGCAGCATCAGTCTGAAGAATCTGAACTGAGGTAAGCCAGCCAAGCAAATTGGAGAGCATTGTTGGCCCAAAGGGAAAATAATCCAAGACTCTCACCCACTACAAGGGGTATGGGTACATATTTATAGGGCAACATATGGATAAGGTGCTAAACAATTGCACCACCAACTACTACACTTAAAGACTTAATCTATCAAGCATTTTACACTCCTTAGTTTTCCTTCAAGTATTAGCCAGTGGGTAAATTCGACATTATTTTAGCATATAAACAGACATGCAAGCAAATGATTGGCGAGACAGCACACATCCTCAGATACAGAATAAGGCAACAATTGAACACTTAATGCCCACTACGTCAGATGTTGGAATCTCAAATGTTCCAAACAGAATCTTGTAAACAGGAAAATGGCCATTTCCACATATTTACAAAGGAAAAAGATCACAAAAAAGTTAACAGGCTCCAAGGTTATCTTTACAACCAAAAAAGTGCTGGATTCATGACTATGGACAGTATGGATATAGACTATGGCAGTTCATTAATATTTCTACCTTTCAATGTTTGAGGAATCACCCAAAGGAGTTGAGCCCAAGGTGAATTCCCTATCATATAGTGGAACAGAATCTTCCTCCACGGCAGCACTTTCTCTTGCTTGGATATCCACCCAAAAAGACTATCAAGGTTAAAAAGAAAAGAACAACAGTGTTAAAAAAGAAAAAAAAGAACACAACAACGAATTATTCTATTATCCAAGTACAGTATACTATGCAATACTACATTCAAATGCTTTATCTATCAGTCAATCCATACAAAAGATAATAAAGGAAAAGAAACGAAGCCCACATTACAACGCACTTAACTAATATGACAAATTTCCAGGTATAAAATATATGTTCAACAGCATATGGGAACTAAAATTGCATTCCATAGTTTACTACCATGAAATAGGAGCACTATTGTAAAATAAGCCTTTCAGTAGAAACTAAAGGTAGAACGATTAATCCCAACGCAAGCATAGTTACTTCATAATAAAAACCTTATTGTAGAAACTACTTGCAATCGATTAAATAAAAGCACAAACATAATTTTAAGAAACTTCTACTCGAACAAGAAAATATAGCAGAAACTAGGGATAAAAGATTAACAATGAAGACTCTGCCATACGTACAAAACAATTATACCATAGAGTAACCCAAAAGAAAAAAAAGACAGAACAAAGCACTAATTACTGGCTTCTGTTAATGCCAAGTCAATCACAACAAACAATAATGACATAAATACATACCACGGGACAAGAATTTTCTGAACCAATTTGTAATGCTGGATAATATGTCTCTTCACCACTTTCTAAGACCTCTTCCGCAGCATCCTATTGTATCCAGAAGCAAAACAGACAAATAAATACAACAAATTGAAATTATCATTTTTATAAAGAATTGATACATTATCCTCTTGTTCAGTATTGGTCAATACTGAATAAGAAAAAAGCAGTATGATAATTGCCAAGTATTGAGGGACCATGAAAGATTAATAACATCTTTTATGTCTAGAGTTAGTTCTGTTCCCCCTACCCGTGCCCAAAAATAGAAACAGGTAAAACTCAATGTCAAAGACTGCGGATAAAGTAAGCGAATGGAGTAAACAGAAATAATTGGAAGAAAATTACTCTCAAATTCCGTTGCGTCCTGGCCTGCCACTCTGACCAATGTTGCATCAGTTCCATAAGCTTTCGTTTGCTTTCCCTGGATCAAATACATAAAAATTCAATAACCATAAATTGTTAAAAACAAATGTCTAACACATCTAAATAGTGAGATGTGAGAATACAAAGTGTCTTATCACTAACCTTGTCAAATCACTGTAAATTATACGAACTGAAGGCTCAGTAGATTCCACACGGGCCCTTTTAACTCCTCTTGCAGCTAAGCATGCCATATCAAGGAACAACGGTAGTAACAAGCAGTCCTATTCGCAAAAGCACATATGTGTTGTGGCCTCCGGAGGAGGAGGGAATAACATTCTGCCCATCTTGTGTGAGCACAATGCACAGGATTCAATGGAAACTGATGAATCTTAAAAAGGTAGGTATGCTTACAGTTGCAGGAGTATGTTAGCAGATAGATACATGGAGATATAAAAACTCCATTTCAGAGGATACGGCTTTCATCAACTGAGATGGTGGTCGACCCATGAATAAGCATATTTTCAGCCCCTTTACCTTTGTCTAGCTCAACAGAGAACCATGAACAGCTTCTACACTGGTCCCGGACTGAACCAAAGCATCTAATTGCTGATGTTTCGCGACAACTACATCATCATCAGCGAGGTCCATATCTTCCACTTGCCCTTCTTCAAGATCTATCATCCCGTCAGAAGCCTTGGGACTACTAACCAAAGCACTAGCTACCCCTTCTGGTTGGAGTTGAAGATCTATGATCCCGTCAGAAGCCTTGGGACTACTACTCAAAGCACTAGCCCCGCCTTCTGGTTGGAGTTCAAGATCTATGATCCCGTCAGAAGCCTTGGGACTACTGCCCAAAGCACTAGCCCCACCTTCTGGTTGAAGTTCAAGATCTATGATCCGGTCAGAAGCCATGAGACTACTAACCAAAGCATTAACTTCCCCTTCTGGTTGGAGTTGAAGATCTATGATCCCGTCAAAACCTTGGGACTACTACCCAAAGCACTAGCTCCGCCTTCTGGTTGGAGTTCAAGTTCTATGATCCCGTCAGAAGCCTTGGGACTACTGCCAAAAGCACTAGCCCCACCTTCTGGTGAAGTTCAAGATCTATGATCCGGTCAGAAGCCTTGAGACTATCATCCAAAGCATTAACTTCCCCTTCTGGTTGGAGTTCAAGATCTATGATCCCTTCAGAAGCCTTGGGACTACTACCCGAAGCACTAGCTCCCCCTTCTGGTTGGAGTTCAGATGCCATAGGCTCCGCACCATTCGCACCCGGTGCTTCATCCTGAAGCTCTCCACTTGGTCATCTTTCACATCAGCCTCGCAAGGTGATCCAAGGCTGATGAATTCCTCCGAGGCCATCTTCTACGGAGCACTTACACTAGGCACTCGCATTCCGCACCAAATCGGCAGCACAGGTCGTCCTGAAAGAGACCTTCAATCACAAGAAACTGGCATTAGCGCCTCGCATAATAGCAATAGAAATCCGCCCCAAACTGGATGAACATGTGTTGTTTGGATTCGATTGCTCACAGGAGCGGGTAAGAGATCTATCCCCAGAACCAGAAAATCGAATGAACATCGAAGCAAAGTTAGGGTTCCTTACCAGCGAAAGAAAACAACCGTAAGGTCGACTGAATCGCCAATCCGATGCCAATCCCCGCGTCTGTGAGGGAAGTGCAGCTGCAAGTGGGCCCTGCCGTCTCAGTGGAAGCAGAACGGCGGCTGCCGTTCCTCGTCGGAGGAAGGAGGCGGCGGGCGCGGGTTCAACTTCAGCGGCGACCGGCGAAGAGCCGCCGAACCGAGTGGTGAATGTGCGGTGCGGTGTGTGTTCCTATCCCACTCGGCCTGCTTGGGCCTGGGACCTGGTATCGCCGCGGGCCTGATTTTGATGAGACCCCGCCCCGGAAGCCCATATCATTCAGTAATATTTTTGAGAAGAAATAAAATGATAACGGGAAAGCTGCCCAGGTCGAACCATATTATTACACTAGTACCAATGCACGTGCGCCACGCACGTGTCTAAATAATGATATTACTTGGCAGGACCATTTGCATTACGGTATATTTGACTATATTCTCTTCGTATCATAGACTACTAATATTCAATTCAACAAAGTAATCAAGCAAAAGCACACTAATATATGTCCCCACGAGAGCGTGTTGCAATCCTTCTGTAGATCAATTATTATTAAGCCAACACTACTCAACACTGTATTTCTCTGCTCAGGTCCGTTCATTGATGCTTGTAACAACTTTTCAGCATCAAAATCTATTGGTCTTTTGTTACCCCCATTTTTTATTGGAACAACACCTATTATAAAGCATCAAATAATTTATTTGAAAGTAACAAAAGGAAAAGCGTGCAAAAATAAATTCAGAGCTGGATGTGTCAATGACCATTTTGAATCTGACGTGCAAATGGCCAATTCCTCCTTTTTCCTCTGCCGATACTCTTTATGGTACTCACAATGTTTAGCCTTTTGCAATTCTCCGGTGTAACAGATTGATCAACCCCACCATCAAGATCACCTCCATGACGGCAAACAACAGTCAGTCTTGGATGCCAATTATCATTCCTATGCTGCCAGTTTTCATCCTCATCACCAACAAAATCTGATGTACATACATCGATGGTTGCACCGCTCCCAGGATGGACCTCAATATTGTTTGCATATATCGTGTAAACTTACAGATTGAATAACCAATAATATTTTAAGATCAAATGTTATGCAAGTACCATAATGCTTAAGCTACTCACCACTTTTTTGCAAATTATTTGCAGATTGAATTGTAATCCACTTTCTAGGGCTCCCGGTATGTTCCAGTTTCAAATGCCAGAAAAAGGCGTTTGACCTAAATTAAGAAAGCGTACGTAAATCCATAACATTACAAAACATCTTGTCATATTTTACATGCCAACATAAATTAGATTGGCACCTATATGCAGCGAGAGCGAAGAAGGCTGGAAAGTAGACTTACGTGCCAAACCAGCAGATCCAATAATTTGCCCTCAAAAAAAAAAAAGCAGATCCAATAATTTCTGTCAAGAACACACATGTTATTACTACCTGTTAACACCTACCAGGATCTTCAACATACACTATGATATCGTACATTTTTTTCTACCTCTTGATTCCTGTGTCTCCATGCTTCTCTGACATCAAGTTTCAATGGTAAGCTCTAAACAGAGGTTAAGTCCATATAACACTCTAAATAGTATATATATAACATATCACCTAGGGGTCATTTGGTTGAGTTTACCAGCCTCGCCTCTTTAATATTTCCAGTAAAAGAAGACAACTGCGATGGTTGAGATGCGACATGATTGCCCTCCCCGAAAATTGTTGCATGATGCCATTCAAGAGGTTTATGGGTCACCTATATATTTATGATTATGAAATTATACAAATTGGTTTCTCAGACACACAGTTAGAAACATACTCAAATCAAATGGTATGCATTGCATTTTACACATTGGTTCTCACCCTGTTTTCGAAAAGGAGGCGTGGTCCGATCTCCCGGTCTAAAGGCACATTGCCTGTAAAAAAATGTCAACCAAACTAACAGATTACATACAAAAGTTATTATTTAAAAAATATATTGAGGATTGAAAAAGATAATGACACCAGGTTGCAAAACATTTGTCAGACACCCTTCAATGTTGAAATTTCCGGGTGTAGCCTTCTGTCGCGCATGCCATTTTTGCCGATCTCTGTTCTGAGCTCGCCGCTTGGCAACCGCCGTATCGTAGTCATCACCTTTAATGGATTCTATCCATAATTCCATGGTCAGATGAATTGTTTCAATAAGTTGTACTAACAAAAAAAAAACACGTAGAGAAGAACATGCACCAGGATCACTTGTTGAGTTCACGTTCGTCCGAACACCCCCGCCATCGGCTTCGTCTCAGGCCATGGGAAGTACGGCTCAAGTTGGACGCCACGAATGGGGTAGACACGGGATACACACTGGATGGCAGCAGGTCTAGGGTTCTGGTGAACTGCACGCAAAACGCTGAGAGATTAACAAACATGTCGCATATCCCGATCAGTTATATGAAGATTGAAAAGAAAATGTTGCGTTAACATCAGAAATATTTGTACCTTGGTAGGCAACTTGCCGCCTCCTCTCAAGCGAATCGACGAAACTTTCCGTGGTGCAATTCAGCGCGGCAAAAGTGGGACTGAACCCTAACCTCGTTGCTCTACACAGGAACTTGCCACCTCAAATTGATTAGAAGAATTTGCATCAGGAACACGGATAGGCCGTGCACTTGTAGAGAGTTTCAAGGGACGTCAGACATGTGCAAATACTCAGAGTACTGGGGCTCCGATAAATACATGAACAGGTAGCCAAGCACAAGCATGGTGAAGGATAGATAGCTAGTTCCGATTCACTATAGGAACACAAAATGCCAAACTATGACTAATCGCAGTAAATGACAACGTTCACTTATTAAACATATAGGACATCAGTGATAGAGGAACAAACAGTAATCGGAAGAGGGCAGCAAAGTGAGGTTAACCTAAGAGTTTGGTTGTCGCACCGTGCTGATTGCGCGTATGTTGTGGTGAGGCATATGTTCGCATAAGTGAATCATGCGCGAAGATCATGCACTCGTGCCCAATTCCCAAACAATAGAACAGGGCATAAGCGAAGGAGCTGGAGAGGAAAGAGAAGCAACCAGAGATCGCGGGCACCTGTAGAAGACGCCGATGAAGTCAAACTGGCGTGTAGTCTTCTCAGCACGGCGAAGTCGGCCAGCAGGTTTAGCAAACCTGATCGACGAAGAAAAATCCACCAACGTGCGGCGTGTGGGAGATGAAGATGGGAGGCCCACGGTCACGGGACGCGTGCGTAGATCAACCTGAACCGCGACCGCCGCCAGGCCTACCTCGCGAACCCGGCGGTGATCGGGCCATCCGCCGGCGGGGATCCGGCACGATCAAATTGGATCAACCGCCGGCACGACGATCAACAGATAGAAGCGATCAGATCTCTACGGAAATTCAAGCTTGAAACCATGGCGAAGCGATCAGAAACGATGGAAATCACGTGACAGCTTTTGGAAACACTAAAGAAACGTGGGAAGGTTGATTTATTTCCAAACATAGAATCAAGCTACGGAGGAAATCTCTCCCAGCGTGACAGCCTGGCAAATTGGAAATAGATGGAAATCATGCCATTTTGGAAAGTAACGAAAACCAAGCCAATGGAGGGGGTCACGGGTGGGTGCACAAATTGGGTGAGAAAAAACTTATTTTAGAGCGTTACTGTAATGAAAGTTTTAACATAAAGGGGAGGGGAGGAGAGGGCAGCGTTACGCCCGGGGATGGATGGAGCGATTCGGCGCGTTGGATTTTGGACCCACAATATGGCAGGATGGTTAAGATAGTAGGGTAGATAAGATTGCGGGGTGGAATTGATTTTTCTCTCAACTGGTTCTTTATTGGTTTAGAAAAAGTTTGCAACAATATAATTCCGATGATGGGATAAATTAGGTTGCAATCCTATTTACTTGTGGGTAAAAAAATTATATGGACAAAATCTCCAAATCACGGCATGCCTGTTTCATCATCCGTGTCTTCCTCACAGTTTTGTATTTGTGCCCAAAAAAGGATTACTCCATGAACAAAGCAATAAGGTCAATGGTTAGAGAAAGTAGTGTAACAATAACTTGTCAATGGTGCCAAATTTTAAATATGCCACTGGTAATAAGGTCACAGCAGATTAGTCCCAAGCAAGATAATCGAAAGGAAGATAATCTTGGGAGAAACAAAAGAGACGAAGCAGAAGCAAAACAGAGCAATCAGGGGAGGGGAGGGAGGGAGCAGTAACACTTCAAAATCCAGTATGCGCTCATGTGTGGTGCGTGCTATGAATGTCTGCAGCAAGAAAGCACTTGCATGATCCGATGACATACGAACACTACTACAATAATCTGCACACTGATGCAGATAAAAATCAAGTCTAACGAATCCACTTGGAAGGCTTTCGTTTACAAGAGTTCAATCAGGGAACAGAATCAAGACTACAATAAGACAAGTCAGTCTAAATGGAGCAACCGAATCATACAAAAAAAACTAAACCAGTTATTATTGCTACAACATCCACTTTGCTCTGCAGAAGCTCCAATAGAACCTCTTATTACACTTTCCACACAATCTGGAGACTGCTGGCCACTCTAGGAGTTCTCGTCTCCAGGTCCAAAACTGTAAGAACAAAAAGAAATACAGGTTCACGCCATATTAACGTGCTTCTATGCCTGAGCGCCGAGTTCCAACATCAAAGTGTGGTTCGAATCATCGCTCCCAGGGCCACTGAACTGGATGGGGCCTGTGTCACGAGAAACAATAACAAGTTAATTTATTAAAACAGCGGGTGTGTTCATTGATGGTAATTTCATTGCTACATACCAGGACTAATGTAACGGTTCTTCAGAGCCCATTCATCTCGCATTGATGCAAACTTCTTGAAAGGAGCACCTGGAAATTGGCGATACATGATTCAGATTACAGTAAAGATGAGGAACCATAATTGTTACTGACAGATGTAATGTGCTCAAAATCTTTATACCATCAAGTTCAACCATAGCCTTCTTGATCACTGGCTTGAACTTGCCTAAACACAGAGAGCAGATGTCAAGTTTTACACATTAAGGAAAGACAAATGATGCAGGCACTGGCTTGAACTTGCCTAAACACAGAGAGCACATGTCAAGTTTTACACATTAAGGAAAGACAAATGATGCAGCATGTTATCTTTCAAAATATGCCACTATACTTACACAAAAGATATGCATATGAGTTGCCACTCGAATAAGCAGCCAAAAGAACTACGTTACGTTGTTAAGTAACCATCAATTGGAAGCACGAAAATAAGAAATTGTAAAAAATTACCATGCCTCCTCTCAACATCCATCAATGATGTCAATGCAGTTCCACCAACGGTCCATTCTTCAACAGGAGCAGCAAGATTGCCAACCTGAGTCGAAAAAGAAGAGACAGCAATCAAATTATGAGTTACATAATGGAAATCATATGCCTCTGAAAATTTTAACATGCTTCACTAAAAGCGACAAATAAAAGTTGCATTCACTTTGAAACTCACAAAGCAAATGATGAAGGGATGGTGTAAAATATGCTTCAAGTAATGTGATAATATGATCTAAAGTTCCAAACTAAGGGAGCGTACCGATGTAATAAGTCCGGTCTTTCCACTTTGGAGAAGCGCACCAGAGCCGTATCCTAAAGCGTAGCAATAGCTTGAATCAAAGTTGGTAGGAAGGCCACACCTCCCTTCGTATCTGCAAAATCACAATGCAGCATTAGAGGGGTGAAGAGACTTGAGCAATGTAACATTACAAACCTACCCAAAGAAGTGAGATTGGCCTCTGAAATGCGCAGAGTATTTCCCCTCAGCTTTTCTCTTCTCCAATTCAGTTTCAACCATGGTAATAAGCATTTTCTCAGTTTCAATTTTTGCAACCTGGAGGGCATTTTTGGAAACCAATCAGAATTGCTAACTTATTGATATCCTTTCAGTAGAAAGAGTTATGTCAGAAGGCTAAGATGGTTTCCCTGTCATTACCTGGACATTGCCATGTGGATCTCTTTCAAGCATAAGTTGTTCCTGAATGGTTTTGGGCAAAAAGTCAAACAGCTCCCTGGACTCAGGTTGAAGCTTGCTTTTCCAAGCCCCTGCTTCATCAACAACATCATGTGCCAAAATCTCATTCAATTCCGCAATGAGTTTTTGAACCTGCAAAGGAGGAGTGATATCAGTATTGTAGTCCATCAGTAACACAAAGGAAATAAAGAGTCAAACCTCAGGGATGAAATCGATCAGGCCCTCTGGTATGAGGATAACACCATAGTTGTAGCCAAGTTCCGCACGCTTGCAGATGATATCAGTTATGTAGTCTGTGACATTCTTGAGGGTTTGCTTCTTTGCAGCAACCTACAACCAAAATTAAATGCCATTTGTGAAATTCTGATGCATAGAAATATATATTAAAAAAAAGCAGGTCTCCAGTGAAATGGGATGTTTAATCTGTCATACATGGAGAACATTCTAGGCCCGCCAGCTTACTCTTTATATGATATAATGTGAGACCATATATAAGAAATGTAGGAGGAAAGGAGGAACCATAACTATGCTTCAAATTTAATGCAGATGGAGGTTCACAGACAATTACATCCTCCATGTTCACCTTCATATGTATCTATATCTAGCATGATAAAGGCCAGCACGTCCAAAGATGCTAATGTAGAAAAGATCTTTGTAAACAAGTAATACAAACCTCTTCTCCAATGAGTGCAACATTAGGGTGTGTTTGCAATGCGCACTCCAATGTAATGTGAGAAGCAGCACGTCCCATAAGCCTCACAACTGCAAGCATAAGTAATTATCAGGGGTCTTGTTGAAAGAATAATGTTTGAATGTGTCGTCTATTATGGTGTCCCATAATACAACACCCATTAATTAGTTCGCATTCATGATGTGGATGTTTGATCATGATCTTCCAATGGGATGCAAGATGCGTCAATTTGCGAAGCAATCAACTTACTAATCTGATGTGCATTTGATGACTTCTCCTCAATATATAATTAGGGAACTTTCATGGTAAAATGGTCACCCGTAAGTAAAGTTACAGGATATGTATGTTTTTAGACTTTTACTAGGAAGTTTGTTAATGAAAAAAAAGAACAAATAGGGTAACCTGCCGAGTTAAATCTTCTAAAACTGATTTACTGGCATCCTAAATAGGTGCATGATACAATATCTATCCGTTTCAATCAGTAGTTGTCGCAGGATTTCGCAGTTGCGCAAGCTATGCATGAACTCTACAAACTTTACCTATTTTGTATTTTTGTTATCAATCAATCACTTTGCCAATTGTAGAGGAAAATATCTATGAACTCTACAAACTTGATCTATTTTGTTGTCACTGACTCCCTTTACCAGTGGTAGGGAATAGTATCTAGATTCAGCATGCCCAAATAGTGATAAAACTTACAGTGGTAGTATTTTCCTGTTGACCTTGCATCGGTCATGACATTGCCAATCATTTCAGAGTATATCTGAAAAAGAAGATTAGTAACATCATATATTCATGATTGATTTTCAAATGTATCGATGTGGAATGTCCTAATTTCTCCTTAAATTGAAAGAATGCTTGAATCTTATTGAGCAAGCGTACCATGGCCAAGGTAGCCCAAGATTTAATCTAGACTAAAATTTACAGAGTACTATAATAATGCACAAAGGATTCAAAAGAAGGTACCTTGCAAGCAGTGTCAAATCCAAAGCTTGTTGGGACCTCCTTACATTTCAGATCACCATCGATGGTCTTTGGGCAGCCAATAACACGAGTCTTCATGTTCCTTGACCTATGGACGATCATACATAGAAATCAGAATCTGTGTTTGCTTGTGAAGGTGCAAAGCTACAGTCAAGAAAGTTGACTACCATCACAGCTAGTCAAGTCAATCTTACAATGATAATAAAACACGAAATCAAACATAACAGCGGCATAAAACAAAACATTAAAAGAATTAGAAACCAACCTAAAGTATTCTCCAAGGAGGCATGCGTTTGTGTTTGAATCATCACCACCAATGACCACAAGTCCATCCAGATCGAGTTTGTTGGCTGTGTCTTCAGCTTGCTTGAACTGCATAACCAACAAGTTGAGTTGAGAGAAAAGTGGTGGCTACAGAACAGGCAACACAGTTGCAAAATTTTCTGCACGGACAGACATACCTGCTCTGGTGTTTCAATCTTGTCCCTTCCACTGCAGATCATATCGAATCCTCCCTATGAAAAAAAACTCTTAGATGCGTCACCATACTAATACTGAATATGCCCTCAAGAGAGCTGCCATGAACAGACAAGAAACAGAATAGAAATCGCTACAAGATTGCGCCAAAAAGAACATATTATCTTGCCTTATCCTAAATCTTACATTACATTACCAGCAAAATCCACATGGTTTACATAAAGCTAAAACTCTGTATGTCAGCCGGTAGTATGTTTGATGAAGGATGTGTTACTGTACCTGGTTTCTGTAGGGATACACAAAGTCAGTAGTGAGCTCCACGTACTTGCACTTCATGATCCCAGCTGGACCTCCCTTGAATCCATACATGATGCTACCTTTTGCACGCTCCTGCAGGTAATCTGATCCAACACAGGCCAGAGCAAATAAGCCATAAGCATGCATCAATAAACCTCTTGTGCGTTGCTTCAATGTCCACACAATTTAAGAAATTTATATCCAAGTACCCCACTCAGAAACAAGTAAATTCAGCCAATTTAGCCTCAGGGAGTACTTGAATACATCATGATCTACAATTTTTCAAGTTCAGTGACTAAGCTTGCATCAAGATATACTAATTCACGAAGGAAACTAATAGGATCTTCAGATCTCCCATCCAGCATAAGCATATCGAATATTATTAAACCACCAATCAAATTTGTTTCTACTAACAGTAGAATTGAACTTTCGCAGCTAAGAATGAAAACTTGGAGTACTCACCAAAGATGCCGCAGATCACATTGTGCCCACCAGGGGCCTGTCCACCGGAGAGCACGACCCCGACCTTGAGCGGCCTCGTCGCCGCAGGCTCAGCCGCAGGCACCAGCGACGCTGAGGGCTGGCCGAACAGGTTGGGGAACAGCTTCGCGATCTCGTCTGCATCAGATCGGGAACCCACGAATCTAAGCTCAAGCCACGAGATCCAGAGAGAAACATGCGGATGTGAGGTGGGTTCACTCACCGGGGTTGCCTGCGGCGGAGCTGGCGGGCCCGTCGGCGACGGAGAAGTTGGAGCGGAGTACGGAGGGGAGAGGCAGCGCGTGCTGCAGCCGGCTCGTCTGCACCTCGCTGTACACGGAGGCCAGCCGCCCGGGCGCCGGCCCGTTCGCGGCGCCGTTGGACGTCACCGCCGCCGCCGCCATGTGTCCCGGCTGGTGTGAGATTTGGTAGAGGTGGGGAGTTGGGGGGTTTGCTTTGTTTGGGGAGAATATGCTGTGAGCTTCAGTGTGCCGGCCCGTCGCCGTCGCGGGGCTTTTATTGGTGCGGGGCGGGAGCTCGATCGGGTGGGCGGCTCGTTTTGCGGGCGAGCCCCTGGGTTTGTGCCCGCTGCCGGTTTGGCGACTTCGGTCTTCGGCGGCGGACGTGGCGAGCGGAAAGATTTGGTGATTTTGCGACGAGCACCCGGACAGGGTAATGTAAACTGTCATCATTTTTTGAGCGTTAAAACTCTCTTGACTTGATATGGTGCTGAAGGGTACTACTGTTCAAGCTACAGCCTAGCGAGACAAACCAGTATCTACAACAGAAGTTATGGGGAATGTGAAATAGAGGGCACACCGGAATTCAGGTCTGCAATTGTGTAATTCGAATGGGTGCAAATGTAAGTAAGAAAGGGACCCTGATCAAGGCGTTTGTCAATGTCCGGCCGTCGCTTGCAACAACGGCTGGCCGTGGTATTCTCGGCTGCTCTGGCCCCGCCTTTATTTTCGATGCAGCTGGTTTTCAGGGGACCGAGTGGCCACTTGCCGCTCTGCGGGATTGTGGTATGGTTGCCTGAAATTGATGTATGCGTAGCAGCAGTGGTAGCTCCTAACTTGCAGCCATGACCTTTGATATGCTTTTTTTTCTCTACCCAGATATAATTCGGAAGAGATTAGTTAGATTATGATAATTTAGCATGTAAATTGCTATAATCTGACTATAATCTGAAACCTGCTTTTTATTTGTGAGGAAGACCTGTTTGTTTCAGCTTATGGATCATATGACTCAGATTATATAATATGAATGGGAAACAAACATGACCTTACTCCATCCCAAGTGGTTGTTTGCTTGTGCCTTGAGCTCATGCTTTTTTATTTAAATTTAAATAAAAATTATATTAATTTGTAGATGAGTCATATTTGTGTTTACAAGTAAATATGTAGCTCATTAAGTGTCATTATTTTTTAGTTTGATTTTGGAACGAAAATTTGGGGAAAAAATTAATGTTAATGAAGTGCAGTTCTTTACAACCAACATCTCTAAATCAAAAGTATGATAATTTGATTGATTTAGACTTGCTAAACTAATCCAAGGGGCCTATTATTTTCAGAACAATCATCTTGAATATATTGCCTAGCTAGCAATCAGAGGATTTTCGAGAACAAACAACTTCAACACAATGAATTTTGGACAACTACATTCAAAGCTTATAGCTTTGAGGAGAGAAAATGCTAAGAATGCGCAAACTATCTTCCCATATCCGTCACAACGCGGTCGTGAGAGGAGGAAGCGAATAAACCCAGCCAGCCGGAAATGAGGAAGAAGGAGATGTTAGGGTTCACGGTTCAAGTTTGGGGTTTGGAGGAGCCCTCCATGGTTGCCGGCTGCAGAGGAGGGATATGGGGGGAAGCGAATGTGACATGGCGGTGGGTGGCGGCGGCAGCGGGGCGTCGATGACGCTATTGGCCGCATGTAGGTAGGAGGTTATGCAGCGAGGGTGTCATAATTGGAGTGGTTAGCGTCTGTAGCGGTCAACGGTGGCACCGTCGGAGATGATGGAGGCTGTTGGCGGCGGGGAGCGAACCTTGGAGAATTTAGTGATGGAAAGAGCGTTTTGCCGAAACAAAAGCGGTGGAAGAGAAGGCGGGTGGGGAAGCGAAACTATGAAGGAAGAAGACGACCTAGACATGTCGTTTAGGGATGCGCAAGATGCCGTCCCATGCCAGGGATTACAATCCCGATCTGGCCGCTCAAATCGAAGGCCACCGGTTTTTCCGGATTTTGCGAAAACCGGAAAGATCGGTTCGAAAACTGGATGAAATTCAAACTCCAAAATTTGAATATGAAATTTGCAAACCGACCGGTAAACCGGACCAAATTTCCAGAAAAATGCGGTCCGCTTTTTGCTCGGTTCGCCGGTTTTTTATTATAAAAAATTGAACATTTGAAAAAATTGAACAAAAAACATGTAAAAAAACTAGATGCAATTTGCAGCGCAATGGTGCAACAACAACACAAAAATTTGATCGTTTGCTTGGTCAAAAAAATCAAATAATTTTGCTGTTTTTTAAAAAAAGGTTTTTTCTTTTTCCTTCCTTTTTCAACCCAGAAATCTTGCTTGATTTTTTTGACATCAAACGATCGAATTTTCGTGTTTTTGTTGCACCATTGTGCTAAAAATTCATCTATTTTTTACATATTTTTGTTTCAATTTTTTTTCAAAGTTTTAATTTTTTTAAAAATTTTGAATCAAAAAGCGGACTACCAGATAAGCCGGACCGGAAGTTTTCGTGAAAAACAGTCCAGCGGTTTTGTAAACCTTGCCGCACGCGTTGATTAATGGGCACAAGTTTTTTTTTTAAGCAACACAAGATGTATATGATTTCCGGTTTCAAAGGCTAAATCTCGACCCAAATTTAAGGCTAGTTTTTTTTTTGGTAAACTCTACTTTACAGCGGCCGCGCGTTAACGCGCTGGCACGGCGGCGTCACGCGTGCCACCCGATCTCCAACGAGCGGCCGCAGACATGCTATTTTCTCATTTAACAAAATATATTCACGGTAACGCGGGACCCACCCGAGGAGGTGTCACCGTCAATGTGAACGTCGCTTTTCCCCGTTCATTTCGTCAGGCTCATTCTCTCTCCTTTCTCTCTCTACCTCTCTTCTCTCCACATCCCATTCCCATGGCGGTCGCGAGGGACACCGAGATCTAACAGCCACGACGCGACAGCGGAGGCCGGGGCAGTGCTGGGGGAGGGGAGCGCGCGGCGTCGGAGGATGATGTGGCCGTGGCGGGTGACGGGAGCAGTGGCAGAGGGCGGAGCGAGCACTTATGGTGGCCGTGGTGGCGAGCAAGGAGAACAGGAAGCGGGCGAGGAGTGCTGCGGCCTCTCGGGGGTGAATCGGGTGATCCGGTCGTGCACCACTCCCCTAGGCTGCGCCACCGCCTCGCATCAATTCGGTGAAATCCACCGTCGTTAGGGTTTGCAGTCCCCAGCAATGAGGTCGCCCAATTCGCTGTCTCTTATGGTATGCATCCTTATCCTTGTCTCTCTCAATCCTGACGGATCAATAGCATATGAGGTTTGGATTTGAGTTTTGGTGGTAGTTGTGATTTTCTGGAGTTTGTGGGTAGATCCACGTCAAGTGAGATGGGGAAGAGGTTGAGGCATTTTGGGGTGCGGTCGTGCTGCCTTTCCCCACCATGCTCGAACCCTACATATGAATTCGAGGAAGTATTAGTTCCAGGCAGGTTTAGAACTAGTTTGAATGTGTGTATACTGTGATTTGTGTCCCGATGACTTTGATTCGGATGGCATAGTGAAATTGGTTTTGCTCTGATTCGTGGCAGCTCACAGCTCCAGTTGTGGTAGCTCACAGCTAATTCACTGCATAGTCCCCATATTTTGGTGATTAACTCGGTTTCTAATGATTTGGGTTTCCAATATTGAAACGATGATTGGTGAATAGAATTGAAAATGTCTATGAATTATTTGCAGCTAAGTAGCTACCTGTGATTGCATATCCCCTTGGACCCCTTCTCACTAGCTACACTTGGGGACTAAGAGTGTTTTCAGCTTGAACTGCAGGGCAGCTCGACTTTTTGCAGGGAAACAGGGAAGCCAAAATGCATGCAAGCTCGTTACTTCAATATCAACATGCTACTTTGCTTGTTGCTAACTCGGAGTTAACCTTTTCCTGTAGAAGTACACCTGCCTCAGCTAGTTTCCTTCTTGCTTTGAAATTTTTACTGTTAGATCTTTGGTCATGGACTCATGGTTATGCAACTTGCCTTGTGTAGTTTTCTCTTTGCTACAGTTGAACTAACTAGGATTTTAGTGTTTCTTTTTTTCAGCTTCCGCATTGCTTCATTGTTGTCATATGTAAAGTTCATGCACGGTCCACATCACACTGTAGTGTTGCAACTGAGTTAAAATTCATCAAGGGATTATGCAGAAATCACACTGTAGTGTTGCAACTGAGTTAAAATTCATCAAGGGATTATGCGGAATTTTAGATGCTGAAATGCTTCATCACAGCCAGAACTGTAGAACGCTCAACCATATCATCTTCATGTCTATGATCAGACATGTTCAAAAATGCTTATCTATACTGACAAAAATGTCTTGGTGTTAATGTTAGAATGAAATGCTTAGGAGTTACAATTTAAATGTGGACTATTTGCGATAATTTTCAACATCTAAAGACTACATTGAGCTTATACTCATCCTCAAGGTCTAATGCGTTTGTAAACTCGAACCAAAATAGGCCATGTCTCCTGGACACATTGAAAATATTTTAATGGTATTATGTAAGCATTTCTAATAGTTTTCCTAAGCATTTTTGTCATAAAGATAAGCTTTTTTTGGTTGGCTACAAAGCTGTTTTTTTGTGATTTTTAGCTGTGGGTAACAAGTATTATTAACCATGGAATTCTTTGCTTAGCGTTCGCCTCTTGGCTCTGGAATTTCAGTTATTTATTAGCCTTCACCGGTGTTTATTCTAATTACATGTTGGGAGCTGACAACCTAATGTTACATTTCCTATTGCAGTGAAGTCATTCCCCAAGGATGACCCCATGAAGAAACCACACCTTAGACCTTACTGCCTTATTTGTTGGCTAGAAGGCTAGCATGACTTAAATCGGGCGTGAGGTGAAGAAGCCTGGTTCCAGTACGTCCACCTCTCCTTATTTCTTGTACTTCATCCCAGTCACCTTGGGCTCTGCATATTCTTGACAAGTACCTGCTTGGTATAGTATCAGCAGCCTTCCGTTAATTTTAAAGCACATAGGCTGCAGATAATAGATTGTAAAACTATATTCTTTACAAGTTCATGCAACTGTGGCCAACATGGTTCTATATTTCTTATATTCAACCAACTCTAGAAAGATTTAGCTAGAGATGGTTTGTTAACCAAATGAATTGCCTGACTTTCCCACTTTGTCCCCTGCACACATAAAGCTATTTGATGTGCTTGTAGGCATCTACAGTAATTGAAGCATAGGCTAATAAGTCATCTCGTGATAAAAAAAATTCTTATAGGTATATTATATGCATCTAATAGGCATTTTTATATGGTGCATGTAATTCTTTTACACATGTATGAATGCAGTTTTTATGTGTATATTGTTACCATGGTATTAGTGGCTCGTACTAATTTGATAAGCATTTTATGTCATACAAACATCGTTTTCTGATTTATGGCAATCATATTAAGTTTATGTAAAAACAACTCTGATGTTAGGACTCATTATGACAATACTGGTGTGCGTGTTTTCACCTTATCTGCAATGTAATAATGTTGCGAACATGATCATGAACATGTGCAGAAAAATTGTGTGCGTCCATTTTCAATATCAGTTCTGATCGTGTACCTTATTTTGATATATGTTGAGGGATTGCATTTTACATATCATATGGTTCTTTTTTGTGTGTGGTTCAGCTATTTATTTTAAGCAATCTCAGTGTTAATTGAGGCCCTGCATATTGAATGGAATGAAAGGAAATATTAGTATAGGATTGATGGCGTTGTCTGCCCCTTGTCTCTATGTATCGTTTGTGAAAGAAATGCTTCTGAAATTACAGAAAACTACTCCTAGTATTGTCTGATTTGCTTTCGAATATTCAGTAAATTAGCTTTCTAAAAAATATTCAGGAAATGGCATTATTCTAGTTCACATAAAGAAACACGCACACATGAAGCATATCTAGCATTTTTGGACAGTAATTCTGTAATATCTATAAGTACTTTTATTGGTCATGTTGATTTACTGAAAACTGCTCTTAGTATTGTCTGATTTGCTTTCAAATATTCAGTAAATCAGCATTTTTGAAAAGTAATTCTTTAATATCTATACAGAAAATTGCTCCTAGTATTGTCTGATTTGCTTTCGAATATTCAATAAATCAACAAAAATAAACGGCTCCTAGTTGTTGATTTACTGCTCCTAGTACATGACAACTTGGGAACATATGACCCTGACATTTCTATTTTTCTTGATGTGTTTCTATTCTTCGTGTCATATAGATATGTATTACCTCTAAAGCATTTTTTTGTCATAAAATCGGCATTATATATTGCACATAACGCACTTTAATCAAAATAACAAAGCACTTTGTGTGAATGACTGCAAGAATGATAAGTACTAATTACTGGTAATCCTGGTTTGTTGTTTTCGGGTGATTGCCATATGATGATCTACATATGTATTTCAGAATACTTTTGAAGGTTTCTATGCCGCAATTATTGGCTTGATGGTAGCTTTATGAATAGCAAAATGTTGTGAAAATTCTGTAGAGCAAATATTTTTGTCACCACTATGTAGCAAATGGGTATAATCTGCTTAGCAGCAGCAAAAAGATGATGGGTGCCTGGGTGGCAAGTTACTTGTAACTGTTTGATCTGAAATTACTTGTCATTTGTGTTGAGAAAACCAAATTCCTTTTCTTTGTTGCTTTTGTATTGGGTTTCCGTCTAGCAAATCAGTGGTGATTACGAAACCCCTAAATTTTACATGGGGCCCACTCGACTTTGTCTCGGTGCCTGCTCTCCCGCGTGCGGTCTCTCGCGCTCTGAGCTAGACGAAAAAAAAAGGCAGGAAAGGAAATTGCGCGGTCTGAATTGCTTTCCGAAAACAGCCCGCCGTGCGGGAGCCTTAAGGCACGCGGGCCGTGCGTTAGTGGCGTCCTTTTTTTTTTTAAGATACCCCAAATTTAAGCCTAGTAGAGCTTCCACACCACATCTAGGCCACACGGCCCAATGCTGCAAAGAAAGAAGAAAAAAATTCCTCAGCCGCTGAACCAAGGGTGCGTTTGGATCACTTTAGAGGGTGCTGTAGCAGTCACATCAAAGATGCCGGTAGTATTTATGTGTACTAAACAAAGTCAAATAACAAAACTAAGTTCATGACCCCCATCTATTTCGCGAGACGAACGTAATGAGGGTAATTAAGCGGCGATTAGACGATGGTTACTGTAGCATCACTGTGTCAAAACATTGCTTAATTAGGCTCGTTAGATTCGTCTCGAAAAATAACGCCCGTCTGCAGAAAGGTTTTGCAATTAAATTTTATTTAGTACCCCTAAATAGTAAGACTTTTTTTAATTTAGAGGGGTATAAAATTTAGAGGGTGTTTTATAGGGGGATCCGAACGGGCCCAAGTCGTGTCCAGCCCAACCAGGGAAATCCCCACCGTTCTCCAAAAAGTTGTGCACCTTCGCAGCCAAGGAAGCAAACGGCGCTGGCTGCTCCTTCGTTCCCATCTCTGTCTCTCGCTCGCTCAACTCCACCGCCCCCACGTCTCTCCCATCTCATCTCAGTAGATTTCAAATCCGCTTCGGGCAAGGGCCAGGTCGCCGCCGCCGCCACGGCAGCAGCTTCCGATCCCTCCAGATCCGCCGCTACCGCTGCCCCAAGTGAGGACGACCATGGAGGCCATGGAGGAGCTTTCTGAGCTCTCCGAGTCGATGCGCCAGGCCGCGTCACTCCTCGCCGACGACGACCCCTCCGACGACTCCGCCCCGCGCCGCCCCACCACTTTCCTCAACGCCGTCGCCCTCGGCAACGTCGTAAGTAAACCACGCTGCCGCCGGCCCCGCGCGATCTGCTGCTGCTCCTCCTCCCCCACGTGTACTCCGATCTGATCCGTTCCGATCCCGTTTGTTCGTGCAGGGTGCCGGCAAGTCAGCCGTGCTGAACAGCCTCATCGGTCACCCGGTCCTGGTGAGCTCTTCCCTCCTAGCCTGGCATCTCAGCCCTCCCCTCTTCCCTCGTGATGGTTTATGTGGTTTTTGATTGGATTTGGGTGGCGTTGTGTGGTGTAGCCGACGGGGGAGAACGGGGCAACGAGGGCGCCGATAGTTGTGGACCTGCAGAGGGAGCCGGGCCTCAGCAGCAAGTCCATCGTGCTGCAGATCGACAGCAAGTCGCAGCAAGTGACCGCAAGTGAGTTGTTGGATCGAGTGGCCTTGCATCCAGTATCTACTGACGTGTTCTGGGAGGTTTGGGACTAGACCTAGAGTCGAACTTGACAACTTCTGTTTCGTTCTGTCTTGCAGGTGCACTCCGCCATTCGCTCCAGGACAGGCTTAGCAAAGGAGCGTCTGGTGGATCAGGGAGGGGCCGTGGTGACGAGATTTCTCTCAAGCTGCGGACGAGTACAGGTTTGTTTGTGACTGCAGACTACAAGTAGTTTAATCATATTAGCAAGTCTATAGAAAATGATGTTGAGTATATGCTGATATTTTTGGACCCGGTGGTGTAGTACTTTAAGTTATGTAACAATGGTGCCATAACAACTTCAATGGGGTATTTATGTTTATGGCATTGTATATACTACTGAGGAAGGAAATAACAAGAGAATTAGATAGATGCGTGATGCATGTAATTGCGGGCATGCAAGTAGTCCAATAACAAGAGAATTAGATAATTGCGTGATGCGTATAATTGCGGGCATGCAAGTAGTCCAAGTCTCATCTATGTTTGAAGTATTGATGTTCAGCTGGTGACGAACACTATGCTTGATACTGTACTAAATCTTTTTTGTTTTAGTTGGACTTTTATTTTGTCGCGGTGCTTTGTAGAATCTCCTCACCATACTGTCTTGTTTATCACAGCTCCTTCATTGAAACTGATTGATTTACCGGGAATAGACCAGCGAGTTATTGATGATTCTGTGGTAAGTATTTGCATAAATTTAACAACTTTCTCTTTGCATAAATGTGTGGAGGTTAATTTGGAAGTACTCATTGTTATGATAGTTCAATAATGAAGCATATGAAAACCTATGGCATGACACATATTTTTGTCTTGGGGCCAGAATATCACGCTCATTTCTTGTACTTTGTTTCATCTTTCTTGAAGTCTCTATTCTTGCGTGTCTATACTTTAAAGGGAGCACTGCCAGCTCTTTGAGGATTGCAACTTTCATATTTTATGACAGATTGCTGGTTGTTTTCTTAACTTCAGATCAATCAGTATGCTGGGCACAATGACGCGATACTGCTCGTTGTGATACCTGCTATGCAAGCTGCTGATGTCGCAACATCTCGAGCTCTGAGGCTGGCCAAGGATATTGATTCAGATGGTCTGTATTCTAACCTGAATAAACTTAGTGCTTCTATTACCTTTTTGTTGCAGTAAGTGATGTATTTTCCATTCACAATTTTAGGGACCAGGACTGTTGGTGTAATAAGCAAAGTCGATCAAGTATCTGGAGATGCAAAAACAATAGCATGTGTTCAAGCCCTTTTGTCGAACAAGGGTCCGAAAAACCTTCCCGACATTGAGTGGGTTGCTCTAATAGGACAATCTGTCGCGCTTGCGTCAGCGCAGTCTGGATCAGCCACGTCTGAAAACTCGCTAGAAACTGCCTGGCGAGCAGAAGCTGAAAGCCTGAAAAACATTTTATCTGGAGCTCCTCAGAGTAAACTTGGTAGAGTTGCTTTGGTCGACACCATTGCTAAGCAGATACGTAAAAGAATGAAAGTGAGGGTTCCCAACCTATTAAGCGGGTAAGAATTGCGTCCCAATCTTCAGAAACCGTTGTATATGGTAGACTGATATCTAGTACTTAGAGACAGACGTGCTACCTTCTTTTAATATGTTTATGTGAATTCACTTTTATGCATGGTCTGGTGCTAAAATTACGCATTTGCACGTTGTGCGTCAATTTCAGTCTTCAGGGTAAATCTCAGATGGTTCAAGATGAACTGGCAAGGCTAGGAGAATCAATGATACAAAGCCCTGAAGGAACACGGGCAGTTGCTTTAGAGCTGTGTCGAGAATTTGAGGACAAGTTTCTTGCTCACATTACATCTGGTGAGGTTAGTAATGAACTCACTACAGATTTGATTATGCATCCTAAAATGAATAGTTGACTAGTTGACAATACGGTCAGTATGCTGTTTTTCATGTAAAAGGGATCTGGTTGGAAAATTGTTGCAAGTTTTGAAGGCAGGTTTCCAGACAGAATTAAACAGCTACCACTAGACAGGCATTTCGATCTTAACAATGTTAAAAGGGTAAGATCACTTTCACTTTTAGATATGGGTTAGCGTGCTGTTCATGGCCTCAAATAATAATAAAAAATTCTGTTTATACCGTAGATTGTCCTCGAAGCAGATGGTTACCAACCATATTTGATATCTCCAGAGAAGGGATTGAGATCCTTAATCAAAATAGTACTGGAAATGGCGAAGGAGCCATCACGGCTGTGTGTTGAAGAGGTACGTCTCGATCAGTCCAAATAGGTGGATGTTTAGCTTTTGAAGCATTTACTTCTGTTTTCCCCAACCCCTCAGGAGACAAGCTAATTTCTTATGATATTAGGTTCATCGTGTACTGTTAGACATAGTCAATGCTTCTGCAAATGCCACGCCGGGACTTGGGAGATATCCTCCATTCAAGCGTGAGGTATAACTCTTTTTACTTGATGATGATGGTGTGTTTTAGGTCTGGTGTTAACTCTCTCTTGTCCTTTGGTAAGCTTGTTGCAATAGCATCAAATGCACTGGAGAACTTCAAAAATGATGCCAAAAAGATGGTTGTTGCACTTGTTGATATGGAGCGTGCCTTTGTTCCTCCTCAACATTTCATCCGTTTGGTGCAAAGAAGGTCAGTCATTCTTGTTGCTAGATTCATTGTAATCTGTCTGCCGTGGTTGACTGTGATTCGGTATGGTGTTGTCTTAGATTCATTGTAATCTGTCTGCAGTGTTTGACTGTGATTTGGTTTAGTGTAGTCTTCTGCAGTGGTTGATTATGGTTTACTATTTTACACTTCACATTGTTTTGTATTTGCTAGCCAGCAAATGGAAGTATTTCCATTATTTCATTTGCCACCACATTTTCCCACAATAAGTCTTGGATTACTAGCCCTAGCTTATGATAAATTTATTTCCAGTCTCGGTAGTACGACTCCTTGCAATTTTTTTAAAACTAAGTTATCACAAACAGGACCTTTGAAGGATATGTGAAACATGGTTTTGACCCTCTTTTAAACTTGTTCTAGTTGGAGTTGTCATGATTCGTCAAGCACGTGTGTGTATATATACACTTTCACTTTGTTTAAATGCACTGAATGGCAGTTCTGTTGTTAACGAATCTGACCATGCTTCAGCTTCACCAAAGCTTAATTTGGCTTCAGCAAAGCTTAAATACTGACCCATGCCCTACTTTTTGTCTAATATTGTCAGGATGGAAAGGCAGCGTCGTGAGGATGAGCTGAAGAATCGGTCTTCTAAGAAATCACAAGAGGCTGAACAATCAATGATGAAGAGGGTATGATTTGTGCCTATCTATGCTTGGATGCACATTTGCATGGTTTATTCACCTTATTGTCTGTACAATCTTTGAAAGCAATAGGATGTTCAGATTGTTCGTATCGACTTTGTTTGTTATCATGAGACATGGAGTACGTATTGGCTTTTGTGATTAACAAAAGCTTTTCATTATAGGCCTCCAGCCCCCAAACCGACTCCGAGCAAGGTAGCAGCAGCAGCTTAAAATCAACGAAAGACAAGTCCAGCCAGCAAGATAAGGACACGAAAGAGGGATCCAGCTTGCAGGTTGCTGGTCCTGCTGGTGAAATTACTGCAGGTGTAGTACTCAAATCCTTCTGTGCCCAAGTTTCTACACTGTAATTACATTTTAAAATGTTGTTCTTGAGCAAGCCAACCTCCCGCTAACCGTAAGTTAATATCACACCATTTCGTTAATATTTCTTCTCACAAATTGGCTGCATCCGTCCAGTACCGATCAAATTCTATCTTTTGAGACCGTACTGATTAAGAAAAAAATCTAGTTTAGTCAATTGGATTAACGTGATATTATCATGACTCATCTCATGAAAGTTCTTTTCGGAACTGCTCTGTACTGTCTGCCAATGTCTAGCATAGGCTTTTGCTCGTGATTGTGAAGACATTTGACAGATTTAATTATAAATAAAGGTATAAGCCAATACTTCTGTTTTTTCTTCAGGTTACCTCTTAAAGAAAAGCGCAAAAACTAATGGATGGAGCAGAAGGTGGTTTGTCCTGAACGAGAAGAGTGGAAAGGTTAATCAGTCCCTCATAATCCTTTTGTTAAATTGTTGGTTCCTCCAAATTTTCCTTAGCACTTTTTGTTGATTGTCGTACTCCATGGTGCTGTATTCACTATTTTTTTTTCTTGTCAGCTTGGGTACACAAAGAAACAAGAGGAGAAACATTTTCGTGGTGTCATCACTCTTGAGGTGTGCATTATCTACTTTTTGTATTGGCATGTTATTTATTCCATGTGGCACTGGAAGGATACATGATTACATAATTTGTGCATTGTGACTTAACTGCCAAACAAGTTTTTTCCCTATTAAATGAACCCTAGTTTACTGAGATACGAATTTGGGAAAACATCACTTGATATAACAACATGAGTTGCAAAATGGACTGCTCTAGCCACATGCTTGTGCTCTAATCTGTAGTCTTCTGCAGGAGTGCAATCTTGAGGAGGTAGAGGAGGAGGAACCTTCCAAAAGTTCAAAGGATTCAAAAAAGGCAAATGGTCCAGAAAAAACGCCAAGTCTTGTGTTTAAGATAGCTAACAGGGTCGCATACAAAACAGTCCTTAAAGGTCAATATCCTTGAATATTACAACTTGATGTTTACTTGGTGGTTGATTGTGACATAGCTTTTTTTTTCCCCTTTTTTTTTTCCTTTTTTTTTAAAATTTTGCAGCTCATAGTGCTGTTGTTTTAAAGGCTGAGAGCATGGCTGATAAGGTTGAGTGGGTAAATAAGATCAAAGCTGTTATTCAGAGCAAAGGGGGTTCTTTCAAGGGCCCAAACACTGAGGGTGGTTCAATGAGACAAAGCCATTCGGACGGCTCCTTAGTAAGTTCTAGATGATATGCAGTTAAATTCCATTTGTAATTATCTTTGTCATATAGCTTTTCTTGAACTGACCTTTATTAGGAGTGTTATCATGTTATTCTTGGTTTCCTTTTCATAATTTTTTTAAGTGTCAATATAAGTAATTTTGATGCATTTATAAGTACTCTTGATACCATTTTATTCACTTTTTGTTTCTAGTTTTTTTAACCATCAATACGCATACTGTTCCCTTGATATTCTTTTATTCACTCAAATTAACATCTGATCCTAAACTTTAAAAGGATGCTATGGCGAGGAGGCCAGCTGATCCTGAGGAAGAACTTAGGTGGATGTCTCAAGAAGTTCGCGGTTATGTTGAGGCAGTTTTGAATAGTCTGGCAGCAAATGTTCCAAAGGTTCATATTCTAGTGTTTGTCAACATATATGCCCTTATTGATGTGTCTAAATCTTTCATTGTTTTCTATGCTTATCAGGCTATTGTACTTTGCCAAGTTGAGAAAGCAAAGGAAGATATGCTTAACCAGCTATACAGCTCAATAAGGTTGATCTGCTGTACATTAATATACTCGTTCTATTTGTTAATCCAAAGACTAACATTATCCCTGTTTTATGAAAAATAGTTTCATGATGTCTCATTCCATGTTGAACAAGAAATATTGTGCTTATACGCTATTTGACGAAAATTGCTAACATACGCTTAACACGCTTCCTCCTATCTAAATTCTGGACTATGTTGTAGTATTGGCTTCCTGACTTCATCCAGAAAGCGTAGCTCCAAATTAAGGATATAAAACTCATTAATTGAGATATCTCATGTCTCCTGTTGTACTATTTCAATTAATGATGGTTGCCATATAGTTATTTGGCATGGTATGTGCTTACTTTTAATACTTTTTGAATTCTTTGGTAATTTCAATCATTTCATTATCAGTGGGCAAAGTAATGCAAAGATTGAAGAGTTGCTCCAAGAGGATCATAATGCTAAGCGCAGAAGGGAAAAGTTCCAAAACAATCATCTCTCCTTTCAAAACTTACTCGTCAACTCAGTATCCATGACAACCGGGCATCTGTTTCCTCCTATTCTAACGACAACTCTGAAGCTGGTAAGCGGACTATATGTTTTTTACATTGTCTCGATAACAGCAACTGCAGTAGTTTGACATTTTCCCCCTTTCTGTTATTCTTCTATAGCGACTAAAGTCCAATATTGTTCAGTACCTATTATGAGTAATATTCTGTATTGTAATTGGATAATGCTGATATTCGGTCAAACTTAGCAAATTAGCTGGTGTCTTGTTCACTTTGATTGGCCTGGTACAAGCCACAATCCAGTTTTACTAGGTCTGTAATCATATTAGCCAACGTCGAGAAGTGAGCTTCCACAAGTTCAGTGCCTGGAGACTTGCCTCAAAAGCTGCTTTAGCTAAATAATCATCATGGCCATTGTCAATGATTATGAATAAGGATTTTTTGGTTAACCTAAATATATTTTTATATATTCGTCTATAATTGCATACCCAGATTTTGCTACATTTTGTGTATAGGTTGCATATATGGATTGCTGGAGGGTGTACTTGAATAGTCGTTAGATTTTTTTTTTTTATCCACCAGTTGTGGAATGATCTTGTAACGCATCACCATTTTTCATTTTGTAGAGAGCCCTCGAACACCCAGCCGTCCAGGTGAGGACTGGAGGTCTGCCTTTGATTCCGCATCAAATGGACCTACTGGTTCAAGTGAATCAAGGTCAAGAAGCGCGGATGGTCGCAGTCGGCGCTATGAAAACGGGGATGCGAGTGCAGGTGCCAACTCTGGCAGCCGACGCACGCCAAACCGGTTGCCCCCTGCACCACCAAGATACTAATCGTGCTGATTGGTATCATGAACGTCATGTATTCTTTCCAGGCACACGCCCTGTTTCTCGTATTTGATTATTTGAAGAGCTGATTCGAGATTGCGACTTTGTTGAGTCTGGGGTGATTGCATGTACGGTATGTACACAGGTCGCTGAACCCTGGGTTGTTTATAGAAATATAGAGGTGGACTATGTTCTTTATTAGGTGACCTATAATCTCTATTGTTCATGATCTCTTTTTGCATATTTTTATTTGTCCCGGCCTAATGAATTTTGTGTGATCATTGACCATCTTGCGTTGGCACTATGTTGCCGTTCGTCTTTCCACTGAATTGATGTGTTGTTTTCCGCTATCTTCTGACCAGCTTTGCGGACATCGAATGCTGGCTTGATACTAAAAACTGATATTTGGTGCTTACGGCCCGCATTGTGTTTGACAAGTGGGTCGGGCTGCTGAGGGGCCATTGCGGATGACCCCGAGCGATTTCTGCAATTTTGCTAAGCTTGCAACATTGCTCACCAAATTCAGTCCACGGAAAATTTGGGCTGTGTTATGATGCACCCTTCTGTTTTTGTAGTTTTTTTTTAAAATAAAAATGGGCTTTTTAAGTACTCATGTGGCACTTTTGCTTTCCATCTCTGGATGATCTATCATAACATACTCCAGCTAGTATTTATGTGTCTATTGGCTTGGATGTGTAAAGTGATGGATATCCAACATGGCGGTTGGCAGCATGAGGTGAAGGTCAAACGAGTTGTTCATGCTGAGGGAGCTTGCATGGTGAAGGATGATCAGAGCTAGAGGGCTTGGGACCAAGGGAGGAGTTTTTTGAAACCCAAGGGAAATTTGACTTTTCTGTCGGTTTTAAAAGAACACACGGGGAAATGATTAAACCCACAGGGAAAATACTCATTTCCCTATGGGTTAGGTAAAACATATACGGAGTAGGGAAATTCACTCTTTTTTTATCTGACGGTCATGAACGGGCAGAAAACTACAAAATCGACGGGCTATCACTGTCGGTTTTTATTTCCCTTTCGGGTGTTCATGTTTTCCTAACGGTATTTTAACCATCAGGGAAATTCCCATTTCCGCCTGTAGTTACATACATATATTACTGATCAGTTGACTGCGAATTTTGCAGTATACATAAGGGCAAGATCGTAGAAAGTATATGACATAATTCTAATCAGTGTAGTGGTAACTTTTTGAAAAAGAGCATTATGTTAACCTTAACACATAACCAGTGTAGTGGTAACTTTTTTGAAATATTGTCTTTTGTTAGCACATCTGAAAGGAGCATTATGTTAACCTTAACCTTCATTAGTTACAGAAGGGCAGAGCAGAGCAAGAAATTAATAATTACACAACACCGATAGTCTTACAAACTTATGCTTTGTCCAAAAGCCAGTTTTACGATCAAACACACAACCATCATAGTCCTATAGATCAAAGGGATATCCTATGGCATTAGAGAATATTCATCTTGACAAGAAATTATCGATATGTTAAGATATCTCTGACAAGGGCATAATTCAGTTTGGTAGAGCAACTCGCTTACACGTACGCCAATGCTTTTCAAGGGAATTATTATGCAATGAACATAATTGACCTTATTGCAAAATCAATGTCTTACTTCATGGATTCGAGAGAATAGGAGAACAGTAGCCTGACAAACAGTCGGTTCAGTTCGATTCAGGTGCCAATTCTGGTGCCTAATCAAATAGAACCCCTATCGATTTGCTAGTTGATAAGGTAAATATCTAGCCCACTCAATGCTAGCCATAATAATTCCTAGCATGTTTGTGTGCACTAATAATTCCTAACAATGCTAGGCCTCCAAGAAACTTATTTTCGTTCTATGAACTCTAAGGAGTATGAAGTCTCATAGTCAACTCTTGGAGCGGAACGATAAGGGCCTCCAAAAAGCTGATGGAATGGTGTATTCTGAGGAAGCAATAAATAAAGATTGCGATTTTTGAAATTCGGAGAATCAAAAGGGAGTACAAATGGATCGATATATATCAGGAAATTACATCAAGTTAAGCTGCATAATGGGTGACCAGCACATTGGCAAATATTGAAAATATGAAATGGAAGCATGAGTGTCTAGCTGTGGTTCACGTACGTATGGCCACGCTATTTATTCGGAGAATAAAAATAAAATACTGGCATGGGGCCTCAAATTAATGTTTGAATGCAGCTGAGCTCTCGGAAGCCTTTTCCCCGCTAATGGATGAGAGGGAACTTGCCGTTCAGCACGAGGTTTTGCCCAGTCACGCCCTTGCTAGCATCCGACGCCAGGTACACCGCCGCGTTGGCCACGTCCTCCTCCGCGGTCACCACCCGGTTGGTCAGTATTTGGTGATCATTTCATCCAGCTGCGTGCCAAGTGTGTTGTGGAAGATCTTTTTCTGAAGCAGCGTCTTATCAAAGATCGGCGCAAAGAGATGTGGCGAGATGGCATTCACCCTCACGCCGCCGTCTTCCAGCTCCGCCGCCGCGGCGCGAATCATGCCTATGAGCGCGGCCTTGGAGACGCTATACGCCGAAGGCACCACGTCGCCGAGCACGCCCGTGGTGCTGCCCGTGCAGAGGATGCACCCGCCTTTCGGGTCGTTGCTGGCCATCACAGTGCTGGCGTGCTTGATGCTCGCTAGGACTGACTCGACGTTCACCGCCATGGTCTTCTTGAAGTTGTCGATGTCAGCGGAAGACGCGTTCTTGCCGTTGACCCCGCGTTGTTTGTAGAAGATGTCAAGGTGGCTATAGCGCTCATTTACCTGTTGAATCACTTGGCTAATGTTATCCGGTCGCAACTCAATGCTTCAGCCAACCCTAGTTTGCCTTGATCAAGTGTTTCTGTCTCTTTTAGTTTGTTTCACTACTACAGAAAAGGCCTTTAGAGACGGGTTTTTAGGCCATTAGTGACGGAAACTGTTCCCGTCGCTAAATTGGCGTCACTAATGCCCGACCAGAAAAACCCGTCGCTAAAGCCTTCAGTGACGTGTACAGAAAACCCGTCGCTAAGTCGACAGTGACGCGTATGAAAACCCGTCGCTAAATCTCAGTGACGCGTACAGCCAAACCCGTCGCTAATGCCCAGTGACGCGTACAGCCAAACCCGTCGCTAACGCCCAGTGACGCAGAAAGAAACCCCGTCACTAATGATGAATATAGAAATAAAAAAAAAAATTACACCGGAAGTGCCTCTTTTCTCTATTCCAGGCTCTGGAGCTATTACACTATTTGTACCCAAAATATTACATACTAGCCAAAACCCCGCGGCAAAATTTGCCGCGGTCTCACTTAATCATGAGTCTTGGTCTATTTTTATATGTGACATACAGGACTTGATTAAACTCCATTCACAGTAACATGATAGGCATTACATGTAAATTCAGATCAAGAGACACTAATGAGCCCTTCAGTGCCTAGAATCTAGATATTGCACGCAGGCAATCAAGTACCAGTCCAATCAATGATCATCAACCTGCACACATACATATGTGGTCATTAGGAAAAGGTGGTTGCATCTCACGTGAACCGAAACGTTGGTAAGATTCACTCTTCTTCTCTCTTTTGACAGAACCAAGGCTTAGATAAGCAAAAATAGAAAGTGGGTTGTCTACTGGTTCATGCCAAGGAAAAAATTACTGCTGAAATTTCAAGTTAGTTGTATCTTTGTAAAGGACATTATATTAAACTATCAATGCAGCTTCTTTAATAAGCAAGCAATCAACACCAAGAATTTGACAACAATAAAGATGCCCACAAATGAGATAAACTATATGATGAAGCAGATGTGGTATTGGGACCAAAAAAAAAAAAGCAGATAGAAAGAAATTCGAATCCAATGTAATCATCCAAATCAGAAACAAAGGCTGCTGGGGAAAGGAAATTAATTAGAACTCATTCAGGTTCAGCTAAGCACATAGCAAAAAAAGAGAGAACGAACATAATAAGTGGTTGGAAAGAAAAGAAGATGAAGGCAGACAGGTCTTCTGGTAAACATACCGAAACAAACATTACACAAATAAAAATAGACAGTTTCATCATCTACATGAGAGCTAACAGGAATATGATAGGACATAAGAAATTAGTCAATTAAAAGTGTAGCAGAAATATAATAAAAAACGAAAATAAAAATGTAGTCAATTAGTCTTTCAATTGGGGTTACATTCGCTAAAGTATCATATATAAGCACATAGCAGAGCCCAGTCACATAAACAAATGAATGATAACGGTAAAACAGTGTTTATTAGTATGAGCTCATATCAGCAATACCCTGGCTCTTTGGGAGTGGATGAATGTGTTCCGTATGAATCTCTTGGGCTGGATCAGTTGCCTCCTTGTGCTGCTCTTGCTCCTACCAGAAGAAGCCCTGTCAATTATACTTTTGAACTATTGCCCAAATCGCCAGCTTGTACCCATCGAGCATTCCTTGGGTAGCTAATTCTGCTTTTCATTTTTCTGTCAAGAATGAATAACACGCTATGTCGGAACATGACTCACGTCAGCTAATTAAAACGAAGCCATTAACAGTGTTTGTTTCATCACACCCTTGTATCAGAGGAATCGAATCCTACCTAGTGATCTCAGGAGACAGGTCCATGGTGTCCTTGTCCACCTCAGTGTTCTCTACATCAGTCACAGAAAGAGACTTATATTAGTGGAAGAGTTGTCATGCAGTTTATAATTGATATGACCAATAATGGATAAGGCTAGTTCATATAGAATGACAACATTTCCATTAAATCAAATCATGGTGAATTTAAGGTTGGCATTCATGTCTTATTACTGTTACAAATACAATGTATTGGACCATATGTTTGTATAATTTCCCTCAGTCAGAAAATTAAGTTTGCAATGCATTGTGCACTTGGTAGAGACCTTTGCATCAATCTACAACCCTATAATCTGTAAAAAGACAAAATAGCACAAACAAATAATAAAAGAGGTTTGCTTCTAATTATCTGGCTTAGAATTCTTATCTTGCTGCATCTAAATATAGTCGTGATTGCAGGAGAAAATATGATGCCAAAGCAGATGTATCACATGGATTTGTTAGCAATCGAACAGGCAGGACAATTGTAGAAGCGAAAGCAAATTAACTGATACTGGTTCCTTGAGCCAATTCGAAATTACAGAGCAATCGATTCTAGTACGGGAGTGTCAGGAACAATTTGTGTAAAGGTTGCAAGTATAGGTTACCTTACCCCCTGCTGGTGGTGGAATCCCAGCTTCTCTTTCTGGTTCATCGCCTACCTAGTCATCCCACTTCACACTGAAAGGAAATGCAAAAATTCAGAAGCAAACAATAAAGTCATCTCCTACCACATCGTGTCTCAGCAATCTCGTGTTGCTAAAATGGATAAGAATGATACAATCAAGGTTTATTTCATCACTAGATTGATTAGATTTTTATGTCAGAACAAAGTGAGCATAGATATGCGAAACATCTAAGTAAATAGCAAGACGGCATTGTCATTGCACTTCACATCAAGCCATCGAGGTAGAACAGAGAAGTGTGAATGATTGGTGCATTGAGTTTGATCACAACAAGTGCATTGCCAACATGTCATGAGTAAATGCAAGATGCAATATTATACATAAACCTCGTGCACCTAATTTGTGGTTGAGAGCATTGCACAGCCCTATAAGAACCAAGTACCACCACTGCTTCAGATTATTGATCTTAAAAATCCATTTACTGTAATTAGCAATGGCATCTCAATGTTTTCATATATTGAGAATAATTTGATGTATATACAACTAGGATCTGAGACCTGCTGTGCTAAGTAATTAAGCTGACACCTTAGTCCCATCAACTGGATATAGCGAGCAAAAATTTAAGCAGTGGTCCAATTCGATCTTAACCAGTGATATAGCCAACATATAACCTTTATGTGACTGACAACCAAAGGCTCATACAGCTACTGTCCTAGCAAAATGATACAGGTAGCATATAAAGATTGAACCATACAAGCAATGACACATGCTGATTTTACTTGTGCGATTGCTATTAATTCAGATCAGAAGATAAAATGTCAGAAATAATTGCAAAGTCATGCTTACATCTATGTATTGTCAGGACTAATCAAGCGATTAATGGCTTCGTTGTGCAGGTACTATGTCAATCAATCATCATGAAAAATAGTCACAAACAGATGAGCACCGATGGATATGTGACCAAGCATTAGCACAAGAACTGAATCGCAAATCCAGAGCAAAGTAGGAAACATAGTTGTACCTCTCAACCAAAGCCTTGAGCAGCGAACTGAACGCGACATCAAATTGGGCGAGACGGAGCAAGGCGGGCGCGTGAGGACGAGGCGGAGAAGCGTGTCCCGGAGACGAGTGGTGGATGGGGATGGGGATGGTCACCTCGCCTGCCGTAGTCGCCTCCCTGCAGCAGGTCGCCGTGCCCGTTGCTTGGGGCCCGGAGCGCCCGCTCCTCTCGCTTTCCGTGCCGCCGTTGGAGTCGTGCCCCACCTCGACCACCAGATCTGCGCCGTGGTCGCGGCGCCCCTCCCCCGCCGCTGGTCGCCGTGCTCTCCTCCCCGCCGTTGGAGTCGTGTCAGTCCACCTCGACCACCAGATCTGCGCCGTGGTCGCCGTGCTCTCCTCCCTGCCGCTGGTGGCCGTGCCCGTTGCCAAGTCGCCTCGCTCCTCGCGCGCTCAGATCTGAGGCGTGGGGAGGTCGACGCAGGCAGGATTTGATGCGATGCTATATCGGTAGCTGGTCGCCCCTCTAAGCAGCCGCGTGCTTGCCTTGTCACGCCGGGATGAGCACGAGGCGAGGGAGAGGGCGGCGGGGAATGGAGAAGAGGAGAAAGGAGAGGGCGGCGGGGATGGAGAAGAGGAGAAAGGAGAGGGAAGGGCGGCGGCGGTGGGGAGAGGCGAGCGAGACGTCGTCGTTTACAGGGTTTATCGAGTTGGGCTGGGCCTGTTGTCTTGTGGGGCGCTAACAGTAACATCTTTCAATTGTTTGCTTCGTCTACATAGGAACAAATGGACAAGGGGTTGGGTCGTTCGACCTTTTCTTTCATCGCTGGTGTCCTGGTTCGATTCTTGCCAGACACAGCGTTTTTATTGTATGGTCCTCAAGGGAAAAAAAAAAGGGAAAATCTGGGTTACAAGTGAATCGAGCCTGAGACTTACCAGGAAAGATTATGTATCTCAACCATTGTGACAACCGCTCAGGTGAATTTATATTTTCCATATAACTAGCGACGGGTACCTTTATTACTGACGTCTTTTTAAATAGCCGTTGCTAACAATCACCTTTAGAGTGACGTGGTTTTAAAAAAAAAGTCGCTAACACTCATCGCCATTAGCGACGTGGTTTTAAAAACACATCTATAATATTATTAGTGACGTGGTTTTAAAAACACATCACTAATACTCATTATTATAGTGACGTGTTTTAGAAAACACGTCGCTAATGCTCACTACTATTAGTGATGTGGTTTAAAAACACGTCTCTAATACTATCAGCGACGTGGTTTTAAAAAAAACACGTCACTAACAGTCATCACCGTAGCGACGTGGTTTGAAAACCACGTCTCTGAGCTTGTCTCAACTAGTGACGTGTATCGTAAAACCGTCACTGTCAGTGTTAGTTGAGACGGATTTTCATAAGTGTGTCACTCTTGTTGGCCCTCGCATCTCAGTAGATTTCAATCCGCTTCGGGCAAGGGCCAGGTCGCCGCCGCCGCCACGGCAGCAGCTTCCGATCCCTCCAGATCCGCCGCTACCGCGCCCCAAGTGAGGACGACATGGAGGCCATGGAGGAGCTTTCTGAGCTCTCCGAGTCGATGCGCCAGGCCGCGTCACTCCACTCCTCGCCGACGACGACCTCGACCGACTACCGCCCCGCGCCGCCCCACCACTTTCCTCAACGCCGTCGCCCTCGGCAACGTCGTAAGTAAACCACGCTGCCGCCGGCCCCGCGCGATCTGCTGCTGCTCCTCCTCCCCCCCGTGTACTCCGATCTGATCCGTTCCGATCCCGTTTGTTCGTGCAGGGTGCCGGCAAGTCAGCCGTGCTGAACAGCCTCATCGGTCACCCGTCCTGGTGAGCTCTTCCCTCCTAGCCTGGCATCTCAGCCCTCCCCTCTTCCCTCGTGATGGTTTATGTGGTTTTTGATTGGATTTGGGTGGCGTTGTGTGTTGTAGCCGACGGGGAGAACGGGGCAACGAGGGCGCCGATAGTTGTGGACCTGCAGAGGGAGCCGGGCCTCAGCAGCAAGTCCATCGTGCTGCAGATCGACAGCAAGTCGCAGCAAGTGACCGCAAGTGAGTTGTTGGATCGAGTGGCCTTGCATCCAGTATCTACTGACGTGTTCTGGGAGGTTTGGGACTAGACCTAGAGTCGAACTGACAACTTCTGTTTCGTTCTGTCTTGCAGGTGCACTCCGCCATTCGCTCCAGGACAGGCTTAGCAAAGGAGCGTCTGGTGGATCAGGGAGGGGCCGTGGGTGACGAGATTTTCTCTCAAGCTGCGGACGAGTACAGTTTGTTTGTGACTGCAGACTACAAGTAGTTTAATCATATTAGCAAGTCTATAGAAAATGATGTTGAGTATATGCTGATATTTTTGGACCCGGTGGTGTAGTACTTTAAGTTATGTAACAATGGTGCCATAACAACTTCAATGGGTATTTATGTTTATGGCATTGTATATACTACTGAGGAAGGAAATAACAAGAGAATTAGATAGATGCGTGATGCATGTAATTGCGGGCATGCAAGTAGTCCAATAACAGAGAATTAGATAATTGCGTGATGCGTATAATTGCGGGCATGCAAGTAGTCCAAGTCTCATCTATGTTTGAAGTATTGATGTTCAGCTGGTGACGAACACTATGCTTGATACTGTACTAATCTTTTTTGTTTTAGTTGGACTTTTATTTTGTCGCGGTGCTTTGTAGAATCTCCTCACCATACTGTCTTGTTTATCACAGCTCCTTCATTGAAACTGATTGATTTACCGGGAATAGACCAGCGAGTTATTGATGATTCTGTGGTAAGTATTTGCATAATTTAACAACTTTCTCTTTGCATAAATGTGTGGAGGTTAATTTGGAAGTACTCATTGTTATGATAGTTCAATAATGAGCAATATTTGACCGGGATAGACCAGCGAGTTATTGATGATTCTGTGGTAAGTATTTGCAAATTTAACAACTTTCTCTTTGCATAAATGTGGAGGTTAATTTGGAAGTACTCATTGTTATGAGTTCAATAATGAAGCATATGAAAACCTATGGCATGCATGACACATTTTTTGTCTTGGGGCCAGAATATCACGCTCATTTCTTGTACTTTGTTTCATCTTTCTTGAAGTCTCTATTCTTGCGTGTCTATACTTTAAAGGAGCACTGCCAGCTCTTTGAGGATTGCAACTTTCATATTTTATGACAGATTTGCTGGTTGTTTTCTTAACTTCAGATCAATCAGTATGCTGGGCACAATGACGCGATACTGCTCGTTGTGATACCTGCTGCTATGCAAGCTGCTGATGTCGCAACATCTCGAGCTCTGAGGCTGGCCCAAGGATATTGATTCAGATGGTCTGTATTCTAACCTGAATAAACTTAGTGCTTCTATTACCTTTTTGTTGCAGTAAGTGATGTATTTTCCATTCACAATTTTAGGGACCAGAACTGTTGGTGTAATAAGCAAAGTCGATCAAGTATCTGGAGATGCAAAAACAATAGCATGTGTTCAAGCCCTTTTGTCGAACAAGGTCCGAAAAACCTTCCCGACATTGAGTGGGTTGCTCTAATAGGACAATCTGTCGCGCTTGCGGTCAGCGCAGTCTGGATCAGCCACGTCTGAAAACTCGCTAGAAACTGCCTGGCGAGCAGAAGCTGAAAGCCTGAAAAACATTTTATCTGGAGCTCCTCAGAGTAAACTTGGTAGAGTTGCTTTGGTCGACACCATTGCTAAGCAGATACGTAAAAGAATGAAAGTGAGGGTTCCCAACCTATTAAGCGGGTAAGATTGCGTCCCAATCTTCAGAAACCGTTGTATATGGTAGACTGATATCTAGTACTTAGAGACAGACGTGCTACCTTCTTTTAATATGTTTATGTGAATTCACTTTTATGCATGGTCTGGTGCTAAAATTACGCATTTGCACGTGTGTGCGTCAATTTCAGTCTTCAGGGTAAATCTCAGATGGTTCAAGATGAACTGGCAAGGCTAGGAGAATCAATGATACAAAGCCCTGAAGGAACACGGGCAGTTGCTTTAGAGCTGTGTCGAGAATTTGAGGACAAGTTTCTTGCTCACATTACATCTGGTGAGGTTAGTAATGAACTCTACAGATTTGATTATGCATCCTAAAATGAATAGTTGACTAGTTGACAATACGGTCAGTATGCTGTTTTTCATGTAAAAGGGATCTGGTTGGAAAATTGTTGCAGTTTTGAAGGCAGGTTTCCAGACAGAATTAAACAGCTACCACTAGACAGGCATTTCGATCTTAACAATGTTAAAAGGGTAAGATCACTTTCACTTTTTAGATATGGGTTAGCGCTGTTCATGGCCTCAAATAATAATAAAAAATTCTGTTATACCGTAGATTGTCCTCGAAGCAGATGGTTACCAACCATATTTGATATCTCCAGAGAAGGGATTGAGATCCTTAATCAAAATAGTACTGGAAATGGCGAAGGAGCCATCACGGCTGTGTGTTGAAGAGGTACGTCTCGATCAGTCCAAATAGGTGGATGTTTAGCTTTTGAAGCATTTACTTCTGTTTTCCCCAACCCCTCAGGAGACAAGCTAATTTCTTATGATATTAGGTTCATCGTGTACTGTTAGACATAGTCAATGCTTCTGCAAATGCCACGCCGGGACTTGGGAGATATCCTCCATTCAAGCGTGAGGTATAACTCTTTTTACTTGATGATGATGGTGTGTTTTTAGGTCTGGTGTTAACTCTCTCTTGTCCTTTGGTAAGCTTGTTGCAATAGCATCAAATGCACTGGAGAACTTCAAAAATGATGCCAAAAGATGGTTGTTGCACTTGTTGATATGGAGCGTGCCTTTGTTCCTCCTCAACATTTCATCCGTTTGGTGCAAAGAAGGTCAGTCATTCTTGTTGCTAGATTCATTGTAATCTGTCTGCGCCGTGGTTGACTGTGATTCGGTATGGTGTTGTCTTAGATTCATTGTAATCTGTCTGCAGTGTTTGACTGTGATTTGGTTTAGTGTAGTCTTCTGCAGTGGTTGATTATGGTTTACTATTTTACACTTCACATTGTTTTGTATTTGCTAGCCAGCAAATGGAAGTATTTCCATTATTTCATTTGCCACCCACATTTTCCCACAATAAGTCTTGGATTACTAGCCCTAGCTTATGATAAATTATTTCCAGTCTCGGTAGTACGACTCCTTGCAATTTTTTTAAAACTAAGTTATCACAAACAGGACCTTTGAAGGATATGTGAAACATGGTTTTGACCCTCTTTTAAACTTGTTCTAGTTGGAGTTGTCATGATTCGTCAAGCACGTGTGTGTATATATACACTTTCACTTTGTTTAAATGCACTGAATGGCAGTTCTGTTGTTAACGAATCTGACCATGCTTCAGCTTCACCAAAGCTTAATTTGGCTTCAGCAAAGCTTAAATACTGACCCATGCCCTACTTTTGTCTAATATTGTCAGGATGGAAAGGCAGCGTCGTGAGGATGAGCTGAAGAATCGGTCTTCTAAGAAATCACAAGAGGCTGAACATCAATGATGAAGAGGGTATGATTTGTGCCTATCTATGCTTGATGCACATTTGCATGGTTTATTCACCTTATTGTCTGTACAATCTTTGAAAGCAATAGGATGTTCAGATTGTTCGTATCGACTTTGTTTGTTATCATGAGACATGGAGTACGTATTGGCTTTTGTGATTAACAAAAGCTTTTCATTATAGCTCCAGCCCCCAAACCGACTCCGAGCAAGGTAGCAGCAGCAGCTTAAAATCAACGAAGACAAGTCCAGCCAGCAAGATAAGGACACGAAAGAGGGATCCAGCTTGCAGGTTGCTGGTCCTGCTGGTGAAATTACTGCAGGTGTAGTACTCAAATCCTTCTGTGCCCAAGTTTCTACACTGTAATTACATTTTAAAATGTTGTTCTTGAGCAAGCCAACCTCCCGCTAACCGTAAGTTAATATCACACCATTTCGTTAATATTTCTTCTCACAAATTGGCTGCATCCGTCCAGTACCGATCAAATTCTATCTTTTGAGACCGTACTGATTAAGAAAAAAATCTAGTTTAGTCAATTGGATTAACGTGATATTATCATGACTCATCTCATGAAAGTTCTTTTCGTGAACTGCTCTGTACTGTCTGCCAATGTCTAGCATAGGCTTTTGCTCGTGATTGTGAAGACATTTGACAGATTTAATTATAAATAAAGGTATAAGCCAATACTTCTGTTTTTTCTTCAGGTTACCTCTTAAAAAAGCGCAAAAACTAATGGATGGAGCAGAAGGTGGTTTGTCCTGAACGAGAAGAGTGGAAAGGTTAATCAGTCCCTCATAATCCTTTTTGTTAATTGTTGGTTCCTCCAAATTTTCCTTAGCACTTTTTGTTGATTGTCGTACTCCATGGTGCTGTATTCACTATTTTTTTTTCTTGTCAGCTTGGGTACACAAAGAACAAGAGGAGAAACATTTTCGTGGTGTCATCACTCTTGAGGTGTGCATTATCTACTTTTTGTATTGGCATGTTATTTATTCCATGTGGCACTGGAAGGATACATGATTACATAATTTGTGCATTGTGACTTAACTGCCAAACAAGTTTTTTTCCCTATTAAATGAACCCTAGTTTACTGAGATACGAATTTGGGAAAACATCACTTGATATAACAACATGAGTTGCAAAATGGACTGCTCTAGCCACATGCTTGTGCTCTAATCTGTAGTCTTCTGCAGGAGTGCAATCTTGAGGAGGTAGAGGAGGAGGAACCTTCCAAAAGTTCAAAGGATTCAAAAAAGGCAAATGGTCCAGAAAAAACGCCAAGTCTTGTGTTTAAGATAACTAACAGGGTCGCATACAAAACAGTCCTTAAAGGTCAATATCCTTGAATATTACAACTTGATGTTTACTTGGTGGTTGATTGTGACATAGCTTTTTTTTTCCTCTTTTTTTTTCCTTTTTTTTTAAAATTTTGCAGCTCATAGTGCTGTTGTTTAAAGGCTGAGAGCATGGCTGATAAGGTTGAGTGGGTAAATAAGATCAAAGCTGTTATTCAGAGCAAAGGGGGTTCTTTCAAGGGCCCAAACACTGAGGGTGGTTCAATGAGACAAAGCCATTCGGACGGCTCCTTAGTAAGTTCTAGATTATATGCAGTTAAATTCCATTTGTAATTATCTTTGTCATATAGCTTTTCTTGAACTGACCTTTATTAGGAGTGTTATCATGTTATTCTTGGTTTCCTTTTCATAATTTTTTTAAGTGTCAATATAAGTAATTTTGATGCATTTATAAGTACTCTTGATACCATTTTATTCACTTTTTGTTTCTAGTTTTTTTAACCATCAATACGCATACTGTTCCCTTGATATTCTTTTATTCACTCAAATTAACATCTGATCCTAAACTTTTAAAAGGATGCTATGGCGAGGAGGCCAGCTGATCCTGAGGAAGAACTTAGGTGGATGTCTCAAGAAGTTCGCGGTTATGTTGAGGCAGTTTTGAATAGTCTGGCAGCAAATGTTCCAAAGGTTCATATTCTAGTGTTTGTCAACATATATGCCCTTATTGATGTGTCTAAATCTTTCATTGTTTTCTATGCTTATCAGGCTATTGTACTTTGCCAAGTTGAGAAAGCAAAGGAAGATATGCTTAACCAGCTATACAGCTCAATAAGGTTGATCTGCTGTACATTAATATACTCGTTCTATTTGTTAATCCAAAGACTAACATTATCCCTGTTTTATGAAAAATAGTTTCATGATGTCTCATTCCATGTTGAACAAGAAATATTGTGCTTATACGCTATTTGACGAAAATTGCTAACATACGCTTAACACACGCTTCCTCCTATCTAAATTCTGGACTATGTTGTAGTATTGGCTTCCTGACTTCATCCAGAAGCGTAGCTCCAAATTAAGGATATAAAACTCATTAATTGAGATATCTCATGTCTCCTGTTGTACTATTTCAATTATGATGGTTGCCATATAGTTATTTGGCATGGTATGTGCTTACTTTTAATACTTTTTGAATTCTTTGGTAATTTCAATCATTTCATTATCAGTGGGCAAAGTAATGCAAAGATTGAAGAGTTGCTCCAAGAGATCATAATGCTAAGCGCAGAAGGGAAAAGTTCCAAAAACAATCATCTCTCCTTTCAAAACTTACTCGTCAACTCAGTATCCATGACAACCGGGCATCTGTTTCCTCCTATTCTAACGACAACTCTGAAGCTGGTAAGCGGACTATATGTTTTTTACATTGTCTCGATAACAGCAACTGCAGTAGTTTGACATTTTCCCCCTTTCTGTTATTCTTCTATAGCGACTAAAGTCCAATATTGTTCAGTACCTATTATGAGTAATATTCTGTATTGTAATTGGATAATGCTGATATTCGGTCAAACTTAGCAAATTAACTGGTGTCTTGTTCACTTTGATTGGCCTGGTACAAGCCACAATCCAGTTTTACTAGGTCTGTAATCATATTAGCCAACGTCGAGAAGTGAGCTTCCACAAGTTCAGTGCCTGGAGACTTGCCTCAAAAGCTGCTTTAGCTAAATAATCATCATGGCCATTGTCAATGATTATGAATAAGGATTTTTTGGTTAACCTAAATATATTTTTATATATTCATCTATAATTGCATACCCAGATTTTGCTACATTTTGTGTATAGGTTGCATATATGGATTGCTGGAGGGTGTACTTGAATAGTCGTTAGATTTTTTTTTTTATCCACCAGTTGTGGAATGATCTTGTAACGCATCACCATTTTTCATTTTGTAGAGAGCCCTCGAACACCCAGCCGTCCAGGTGAGGACTGGAGGTCTGCCTTTGATTCCGCATCAAATGGACCTACTGGTTCAAGTGAATCAAGGTCAAGAAGCGCGGATGGTCGCAGTCGGCGCTATGAAAACGGGGATGCGAGTGCAGGTGCCAACTCTGGCAGCCGACGCACGCCAAACCGGTTGCCCCCTGCACCACCAAGATACTAATCGTGCTGATTGGTATCATGAACGTCATGTATTCTTTCCAGGCACACGCCCTGTTTCTCGTATTTGATTATTTGAAGAGCTGATTCGAGATTGCGACTTTGTTGAGTCTGGGGTGATTGCATGTACGGTATGTACACAGGTCGCTGAACCCTGGGTTGTTTATAGAAATATAGAGGTGGACTATGTTCTTTATTAGGTGACCTATAATCTCTATTGTTCATGATCTCTTTTTCATATTTTTATTTGTCCCGGCCTAATGAATTTTGTGTGATCATTGACCATCTTGCGTTGGCACTATGTTGCCGTTCGTCTTTCCACTGAATTGATGTGTTGTTTTCCGCTATCTTCTGACCAGCTTTGCGGACATCGAATGCTGGCTTGATACTAAAAACTGATATTTGGTGCTTACGGCCCGCATTGTGTTTGGACAAGTGGGTCGGGCTGCTGGGGGCCATTGCGGATGACCCCGAGCGATTTCTGCAATTTTGCTAAGCTTGCAACATTGCTCACCAAATTCAGTCCACGGAAAATTTGGGCTGTGTTATGATGCACCCTTCTGTTTTTGTAGTTTTTTTTAAAATAAAAATGGGCTTTTTAAGTACTCATGTGGCACTTTTGCTTTCCATCTCTGGATGATCTATCATAACATACTCCAGCTAGTATTTATGTGTCTATTGGCTTGGATGTGTAAGTGATGGATATCCAACATGGCGGTTGGCAGCATGAGGTGAAGGTCAAACGAGTTGTTCATGCTGAGGGAGCTTGCATGGTGAAGGATGATCAGAGCTAGAGGGCTTGGGACCAAGGGAGGAGTTTTTTGAAACCCAAGGGAAATTTGACTTTTCTGTCGTTTTAAAAGAACACACGGGGAAATGATTAAACCCACAGGGAAAATACTCATTTCCCTATGGGTTAGGTAAAACATATACGGAGTAGGGAAATTCACTCTTTTTTTATCTGACGGTCATGAACGGGCAGAAACTACAAAATCGACGGGCTATCACTGTCGGTTTTATTTCCCTTTCGGGTGTTCATGTTTTCCTAACGGTATTTTAACCATCAGGGAAATTCCCATTTCCGCCTGTAGTTACATACATATATTACTGATCAGTTGACTGCGAATTTTGCAGTATACATAAGGGCAAGATCGTAGAAAGTATATGACATAATTCTAATCAGTGTAGTGGTAACTTTTTGAAAAGAGCATTATGTTAACCTTAACACATAACCAGTGTAGTGGTAACTTTTTTGAAATATTGTCTTTTGTTAGCACATCTGAAAGGAGCATTATGTTACCTTAACCTTCATTAGTTACAGAAGGGCAGAGCAGAGCAAGAAATTAATAATTACACAACACCGATAGTCTTACAAACTTATGCTTTTGTCCAAAAGCAGTTTTTTACGATCAAACACACAAACATCATAGTCCTATAGATCAAAGGGATATCCTATGGCATTAGAGAATATTCATCTTGACAAGAAATTATCGATATGTTAAGATATCTCTGACAAGGGCAATAATTCAGTTTGGTAGAGCAACTCGCTTACACGTACGCCAATGCTTTTCAAGGGAATTATTATGCAATGAACATAATTGACCTTATTGCAAAATCAATGTCTTACTTCATGGATTCGAGAGAATAGGAGAACAGTAGCCTGACAAACAGTCGGTTCAGTTCGATTCAGGTGCCAATTCTGGTGCCTAATCAAATAGAACCCCTATCGATTTGCTAGTTGATAAGGTAAATATCTAGCCCACTCATGCTAGCCATAATAATTCCTAGCATGTTTGTGTGCACTAATAATTCCTAACAATGCTAGGCCTCCAAGAAACTTATTTTCGTTCTATGAACTCTAAGGAGTATGAAGTCTCATAGTCAACTCTTGGAGCGGACGATAAGGCCTCCAAAAAGCTGATGGAATGGTGTATTCTGAGGAAGCAATAAATAAAGATTGCGATTTTTGAAATTCGGAGAATCAAAAGGGAGTACAAATGGATCGATATATATCAGGAAATTACATCAAGTTAAGCTGCATAATGGGTGACCAGCACATTGGCAAATATTGAAAATATGAAATGGAAGCATGAGTGTCTAGCTGTGGTTCACGTACGTATGGCCACGCTATTTATTCGGAGAATAAAAATAAAATACTGGCATGGGCCTCAAATTAATGTTTGAATGCAGCTGAGCTCTCGGAAGCCTTTTCCCCGCTAATGGATGAGAGGGAACTTGCCGTTCAGCACGAGGTTTTGCCCAGTCACGCCCTTCCTAGCATCCGACGCCAGGTACACCGCCGCGTTGGCCACGTCCTCCGCGGTCACCACCCGGTTGGTCACGTATTTGGTGATCATTTCATCCAGCTGCGTGCCAAGTGTGTTGTGGAAGATCTTTTTCTGAAGCAGCGTCTTATCAAAGATCGGCGCAAAGAGATGTGGCGAGATGGCATTCACCCTCACGCCGCCGTCTTCCAGCTCCGCCGCCGCGGCGCGAATCATGCCTATGAGCGCGGCCTTGGAGACGCTATACGCCGAAGGCACCACGTCGCCGAGCACGCCCGTGGTGCTGCCCGTGCAGAGGATGCACCCGCCTTTCGGGTCGTTGCTGGCCATCACAGTGCTGGCGTGCTTGATGCTCGCTAGGACTGAACTCGACGTTCACCGCATGGTCTCTTGAAGTTGTCGATGTCAGCGGAAGACGCGTTCTTGCCGTTGACCCCCGCGTTGTTGTAGAAGATGTCAAGGTGGCTATAGCGCTCATTTACCTGTTGAATCACTTGGCTAATGTTATCCGGTCGCAACTCAATGCTTCAGCCAACCCTAGTTTGCCTTGATCAAGTGTTTCTGTCTCTTTTAGTTTGTTTCACTACTACAGAAAAGGCCTTTAGAGACGGGGTTTTTAGGCCATTAGTGACGGAAACTGTTCCCGTCGCTAAATTTGCGTCACTAATGCCCGACCAGAAAAACCCGTCGCTAAAGCCTTCAGTGACGTGTACAGAAAACCCGTCGCTAAGTCGACAGTGACGCGTAGTGAAAACCCGTCGCTAAATCTCAGTGACGCGTACAGCCAAACCCGTCGCTAATGCCCAGTGACGCGTACAGCCAAACCCGTCGCTAACGCCCAGTGACGCAGAAAGAAACCCCGTCACTAATGATGAATATAGAAATAAAAAAAAAATATTACACCGGAAGTGCCTCTTTTCTCTATTCCAGGCTCTGGAGCTATTACACTATTTGTACCCAAAATATTACATACTAGCCAAAACCCCGCGGCAAAATTGCCGCGGTCTCACTTAATCATGAGTCTTGGTCTATTTTTATATGTGACATAACAGGACTTGATTAAACTCCATTCACAGTAACATGATAGGCATTACATGTAAATTCAGATCAAGAGACACTAATGAGCCCTTCAGTGCCTAGAATCTAGATATTGCACGCAGGCAATCAAGTACCAGTCCAATCAATGATCATCAACCTGCACACATACATATGTGGTCATTAGGAAAAGGTGGTTGCATCTCACGTGAACCGAAACGTTGGTAAGATTCACTCTTCTCTCTTTTGACAGAAACCAACGCTTAGATAAGCAAAAATAGAAAGTGGGTTGTCTACTGGTTCATGCCAAGGAAAAAATTACTGCTGAAATTTCAAGTTAGTTGTATCTTTGTAAAGGACATTATATTAAACTATCAATGCAAGCTTCTTTAATAAGCAAGCAATCAAACACCAAGAATTTGACAACAATAAAGATGCCCACAAATGAGATAAACTATATGATGAAGCAGATGTGGGTATTGGGACCAAAAAAAAAAAAAGCAGATAGAAAGAAATTCGAATCCAATGTAATCATCCAAATCAGAAACAAGGCTGCTGGGGAAAGGAAATTAATTAGAACTCATTCAGGTTCAGCTAAGCACATAGCAAAAAAAGAGAGAACGAACATAATAAGTGGTTGGAAAGAAAAGAAGATGAAGGCAGACAGGTCTTCTGGTAAACATACCGGAAACAAACATTACACAAATAAAAATAGACAGTTTCATCATCTACATGAGAGCTAACAGGAATATGATAGGACATAAGAAATTAGTCAATTAAAAGTGTAGCAGAAATATAATAAAAAACGAAAATAAAATGTAGTCAATTAGTCTTTCAATTGGGGTTACATTCGCTAAAGTATCATATATAAGCACATAGCAGAGCCCAGTCACATAAACAAATGAATGATAACGGTAAAACAGTGTTTATTAGTATGAGCTCATATCAGCAATACCCTGGCTCTTTGGGAGTGGATGAATGTGTTCCGTATGAATCTCTTGGGCTGGATCAGTTGCCTCCTTGTGCTGCTCTTGCTTCCTACCAGGAAGAAGCCCTGTCAATTATACTTTTGAACTATTGCCCAAATCGCCAGGCTTGTACCCATCGAGCATTCCTTGGGTAGCTAATTCTGCTTTTCATTTTTCTGTCAAGAATGAATAACACGCTATGTCGGAACATGACTCACGTCAGCTAATTAAAACGAAGCCATTAACAGTGTTTGTTTCATCACACACCTTGTATCAGAGGAATCGAATCCTACCTAGTGATCTCAGGAGACAGGTCCATGGTGTCCTTGTCCACCTCAGTGTTCTCTACATCAGTCACAGAAAGAGACTTATTTAGTGGAAGAGTTGTCATGCAGTTATAATTGATATGACCAATAATGGATAAGGCTAGTTCATATAGAATGACAACATTTCCATTAAATCAAATCATGGTGAATTTAAGGTTGGCATTCATGTCTTATTACTGTTACAAATACAATGTATTGGACCATATGTTTGTATAATTTCCCTCAGTCAGAAAATTAAGTTTGCAATGCATTGTGCACTTGGTAGAGACCTTTGCATCAATCTACAACCCTATAATCTGTAAAAAGACAAAATAGCACAAAACAAATAATAAAAGAGGTTTGCTTCTAATTATCTGGCTTAGAATTCTTATCTTGCTGCATCTTAAATATAGTCGTGATTGCAGGAGAAAATATGATGCCAAAGCAGATGTATCACATGGATTTGTTAGCAATCGAACAGGCAGGACAATTGTAGAAGCGAAAGCAAATTAACTGATACTGGTTCCTTGAGCCAATTCGAATTACAGAGCAATCGATTCTAGTACGGGAGTGTCAGGAACAATTTTGTGTAAAGGTTGCAAGTATAGGTTACCTTACCCCTGCTGGTGGTGGAATCCCAGCTTCTCTTTCTAGGTTCATCGCCTACCTAGTCATCCCACTTCACACTGAAAGGAAATGCAAAAATTCAGAAGCAAACAATAAAGTCATCTCCTACCACATCGTGTCTCAGCAATCTCGTGTTGCTAAAATGGATAAGAATGATACAATCAAGGTTTATTTTATCACTAGATTGATTAGATTTTTATGTCAGAACAAAGTGAGCATAGATATGCGAAACATCTAAGTAAATAGCAAGACGGCATTGTCATTGCACTTCACATCAAGCCATCGAGGCAGAACAGAGAAGTGTGAATGATTGGTGCATTTGAGTTTGATCACAACAAGTGCATTGCCAACATGTCATGAGTAAATGCAAGATGCAATATTATACATAAACCTCGTGCACCTAATTTGTGGTTGAGAGCATTGCACAGCCCTATAAGAACCAAGTACCACCACTGCTTCAGATTATTGATCTTAAAAATCCATTTAACTGTAATTAGCAATGGCATCTCAATGTTTTCATATATTGAGAATAATTTGATGTATATACAACTAGGATCTGAGACCTGCTTGCTAAGTAATTAAGCTGACACCTTAGTCCCATCAACTGGATATAGCGAGCAAAAAATTTAAGCAGTGGTCCAATTCGATCTTAACCAGTGATATAGCCAACATATAACCCTTTATGTGACTGACAACCAAAGGCTCATACAGCTACTGTCCTAGCAAAATGATACAGGTAGCATATAAAGATTGAACCATACAAGCAATGACACATGCTGATTTTACTTGTGCGATTGCTATTAATTCAGATCAGAAGATAAAATGTCAGAAATAATTGCAAAGTCATGCTTACATCTATGTATTGTTCAGGACTAATCAAGCGATTAATGGCTTCGTTGTGCAGGTACTATGTGAATCAATCATCATGAAAAATTAGTCACAAACAGATGAGCACCGATGGATATGTGACCAAGCATTAGCACAAGAACTGAATCGCAAATCCAGAGCAAAGTAGGAAAACATAGTTGTACCTCTCAACCAAAGCCTTGAGCAGCGAACTGAACGCGACATCAAATTGGGCGAGACGGAGCAAGGCGGGCGCGTGAGGACGAGGCGGAGAAGCGTGTCCCGGAGACGAGTGGTGGATGGGGATGGGGATGGTCACCTCGCCTGCCGTAGTCGCCTCCCTGCAGCAGGTCGCCGTGCCCGTTGCTTGGGGCCCGGAGCGCCTCGCTCCTCTCGCGCTTCCGTGCCGCCGTTGGAGTCGTGCCCCACCTCGACCACCAGATCTGCGCCGTGGTCGCGGCGCCCTCCTCCCCGCCGCTGGTCGCCGTGCTCTCCTCCCCGCCGTTGGAGTCGTGTCAGTCCACCTCGACCACCAGATCTGCGCCGTGGTCGCCGTGCTCTCCTCCCTGCCGCTGGTGGCCGTGCCCGTTGCCAAGTCGCCTCGCTCCTCGCGCGCTCAGATCTGAGGCGTGGGGAGGTCGACGCAGGCAGGATTTGATGCGATGCTATATCGGTAGCTGGTCGCCCCTCTAAGGCAGCCGCGTGCTTGCCTTGTCACGCCGGATGAGCACGAGGCGAGGGAGAGGGCGGCGGGGATGGAGAAGAGGAGAAAGGAGAGGGCGGGGATGGAGAAGAGGAGAAAGGAGAGGGAAGGGCGGCGGCGGTGGGGAGAGGCGAGCGAGACGTCGTCGTTTACAGGGTTTATCGAGTTGGGCTGGGCCTGTTGTCTTGTGGGGCGCTAACAGTAACATCTTTCAATTGTTTGCTTCGTCTAACATAGGAACAAATGGACAAGGGGTTGGGTCGTTCGACCTTTTCATCGCTGGTTCCTGGTTCGATTCTTGCCAGCACAGCGTTTTATATTTTTATGGTCCTCAAGGGAAAAAAAAAAAGGGAAAATCTGGGTTACAAGTGAATCGAGCCTGAGACTTACCAGGAAAGATTATGTATCTCAACCATTGTGACAACCGCTCAGGTGAATTTATATTTTCCATATAACTAGCGACGGGTACCTTTATTACTGACGTCTTTTTAAATAGCCGTTGCTAACAATCACCTTTAGAGTGACGTGGTTTTAAAAAAAAAGTCGCTAACACTCATCGCCATTAGCGACGTGGTTTTAAAAACACATCTATAATATTATTAGTGACGTGGTTTTAAAAACACATCACTAATACTCATTATTATTAGTGACGTGGTTTTAGAAAACACGTCGCTAATGCTCACTACTATTAGTGATGTGGTTTAAAAACACGTCTCTAATACTATCAGCGACGTGGTTTTAAAAACACGTCACTAACAGTCATCACCGTTAGCGACGTGGTTTGAAAACCACGTCTCTGAGCTTGTCTCAACTAGTGACGTGTATCGTAAAACCGTCACTGTCAGTGTTAGTTGAGACGGATTTTCATAAGTGTGTCACTCTTGTTGGCCCCAAGCCGAGTTGCAGTGACGCAGTTAGAAAAACACGTCACTACTATAGTCCTAGTGACGTGTTCTAGTTCTGCGTCACTATTGTCGCGTCACTAAAGCCCTGTTCTGTGGTAGTGTGATTACGTACCGACAGTTTTAAGAATTGATAGGCTGAGTGATTACAGGGGATTGGTGACAATAGTTGTATTGGTATCTTGATTAAACAGTCACTCTCTCATCAGTTACTTAAGCAAACTTTCAGGGAGAAATCTTGTGGAGAGAACGGCCAGGATCGACTAAAGAAAATGATTCAATGGATCGAATTATTTAGGTGATGTGGCGGAATGAGTATTGAGCAAGTGGAACAAAATTCTTAACAAAACAAATAAATCTGACTGGAGATAGCTCTAGGGTTCTAGCTATGTTTGCCAAAAGCTTAAAGAAGGGGCAGGCAGAGCATGGTGTTTGCATAGCAGCTTGTATATTGTGTTGGTTTTAGAGACATGTTTAAGCGCTGAAGTAAAATCGCATACTGTGCAGATGGATTGCAGGAGGCGAAGCTGCTAGAAAAGACATAGCGGACGTTGCACTGACTGCACACATGGGTTTCCCTCGAACGTGATCTGTGCTCAAAATCTCCGGCGAAGGCTTGAACTGCTGACGTCCAAGTCAGCAGTGGATAGTGAGAAATTGTTGTGATAGTGAGAAATTGTTGTAATATCTGTGGGAGCTACTTGCCTGGCCGCTTGTCGATGGTGCGTATATAGGACAATTATGCGCCTGCTCGGATTACCCACCGCACAGTTACGAAGTATGAAAGCGGAGCCAATGAAAGAAAATCAATGGCCTCCTAATGTCTTCTTTATTGATGAAAGAAAATAACCTCCTAATGTCTTCTTTATAGACACAAACAGACGAATATTGGTTTCTCCAGCCGATGTGTCATGAGGTGACTTCAGTTGTATCAATTGAGTGATTACGTACCGACAGTTTTAAGAATTGATAGGCTGAGTGATTACTGGGGATTGGTGACATTAGTTGTATTGGTATATATCTTGATTACACGGTCACTCTCTCATCAGTTACTTAAGCAAACTTTGCAGGGAGAAATCTTGTGGAGAGAACGGCCAGGATCGACTAAAGAAAATGATTCAATGGATTGAATTATTTAGGTGATGTGGCGCAATGAGGATTGAGCAAGTGGAACAAAATTCTTAACAAAACAAATTAATCTGATGGAGATAGCTCTAGGGTTCTAGCTATGTTTGCCAAAAGCTTAAAGAAGGGGCAGGCAGAGCCTGGTGTTTGCATAGCAGCTTGTATATTGTGTTGGTGACAGAGACATGTTTAAGCGCTGAAGTAAAATCACATACTGCGCAGATGGATTGCAGGAGGCGAAGCTGCTAGAAAAGACATAGCGGACGTTGCACTGACTGCACACATGGGTTTCCCTCGAACGTGATCTGTGCTCAAAATCTCCGGCGAAGCTTGAACTGCTGACGTCCAAGTCAGCAGTGGATAGTGAGAAATTGTTGTGATAGTGAGAAATTGTTGTAATATCTGTGGAAGCTACTTGCCTGGCCGCTTGTCGATGGTGCATATATAGGACAATTATGCGCCTGCTCGGATACCCACCTCACAGTTACGAAGTACGAAAGCGGAGCCAATGAAAGAAAATGAATGGCCTCCTAATGTCTTCTTTATTGATGAAAGAAAATATTCTCCTAATGTCTTCTTTATAGACACAAACAGACGAATATTGGTACTCCAGCCGATGTGTCATGAGGTGACTTCAGTTGTAGCAATTGAGTGATTACCTACCGACGGTTTTTAGAATAGATAGACTGAGTGATTACCGGGGATTGGTGACATTAGTTGTATTGGTATCTTGATTACACAGTCACTCTCTCATCAGTTACTTAAGCGAACTTTCCAGGGAGAAATCTTGTGGAGAGAACGGCCATGATCGACTAAAGAAAATGATTCAATGGATTGGATTATTTAGGTAATGTGGCGCAATGAGGATTGAGCTTTACGGATGTTAGTGGGTATGACTTATATAGATATTATAGATACAGGAGAGTATTGTTAGGGGAGGTATATGGTAAATGAAAGTGGCATGTGAAACATGATTACTCATAGAACAAATCCAGCACGTCACGTGACTGAAGCTGCTAGTTACTGTGCGGGACACTTAGGCTGTCGCGTTTACGCGTTTTATAGGTGGGTTGTATACGCGATGCTGCCGTCCCTTCTAAAGCTGTAGATAGGCTTGACAACTTACGTTTGACCTATGTGTTCTTTTGGCCAAATTATAAGACCATAGGTGCCAGTGAACAAAATTTCGCCCGAAATTTCGCGATTTTCGTCGAAATTTCGTTATAACCGGTCCCCTCCGGTATTTGGTGTTATCGGCCGGTTTCGGCCGGTTTTGGACCGGTTTTGAATTTTTTAGCCGAATTTCATTCAAATTTACAAAAATTTCGGACCGAAACCGGCCGATTTTCACTGATTTTCGGCGATTTTCATTATATCACCCTTGACCGGTAATTTTTTTACACCGAAATTTAAAACACTGATAGGTGCTCTTGTAATAATTGGGCAGGGTGGAAGACTAATCACCCTCTTCCCTCCTGTAAACATGAGACCCCTCATTTTACTCTCACTTCTACTCTCCCTCTATTTGCCTACGTGCTACAACAATGACAGTTATGAAAAATATATGTCAGGTCAGAAGTTGTACTCATCATATCTTTTCCGAACTTGGTTTTATACTTTGTTGTAAGCTGAAGGTAAGGTGAAACCGTTGTTTTCTATTCAACGTGCTTCCAAATCGCGTTTATCTCTGTTTAGTTCCTCATGTTCTGTGTTTGTAGGTGGATGTCCAAAGTTGACTGTAATTAGTCTTCTCGTTCGATGGATTTACTTAAGATAAGAGATACTTATTTATTGCAGCACGGGTACATCACACATGTTCTTTAGGAAATAACATTATTTATACGGTCTGGATCGATCACTAATGAACAAATTTACTGTACTGGTCATTTGTCTCCTCCTTTAATTGATGTTTCCATTGCTTATCTTAGTGACATCTGATTCTGATGTTTTGTCCTTTCCTTCGCTTTGTGATTTGCTTTTCTTCGCCTCTGCCTCCTCTTTTTCCTTTGATTTATTGGCCTCTGCCACAGCCTTCTCCTTGGCCTCCTCTTCCTCCTTCTTGGCCTCCTCTTCAATCTTTGCCTTGGCTGCCGCGTCCTCCTTTGCCTGCTTCAGAGCCTCCACGAGAGCAGCCAGGCAGGCATTCGGGTCCCTCTTCTTCTTCTTGGACATAGGCATCAGGTTCTCTGCCACGTCCGCGGGTGTCATGTCGGTCTCGTCAAGCAGCTGCCTTATCTCACCAAATAGCTCGTGCTCATCGATGTCCAGGTAGTTGTTGGCCAGCACCTTGAAGGCCTCGAAGCTGCAGTAGGACATCTCGATGTGCTTGTCCATCCTGCCTCGCCGGATCAGCGCCGGGTCCAGCTTCTCCTTGTGGTTGGTGGTGAAGATGATGATGCGCTCGCCGCCGCACGACGACCACAGCCCGTCGATGAAGTTGAGCAAGCCCGAGAGGGTCACTTTGGAGTCCTCCTCCTTATCAGGCTGCGTCGTCAGCCTCTCGTTGTCGTCGCCATCATCATCGGACTTCTTTTCCACCTTCTTCTTGTCCTTGCGCTTGCCGGTGAGGTCGATGGAGCAGTCGATGTCCTCGATGACGATGATGGACTTGCCCGTGGGCTCGATGAAGAGCTTGCGCAGCTCGGTGTTGTTCTTGACCGCCGTGAGCTCGAGGTCGTACACATCGTAGTCGAGGAAGTTGGCCATGGAGGCGATCATGGTGGACTTACCGGTGCCCGGGGGCCCGTACAGCAAGTACCCTCGCTTCCACGCCTTGCCAACCTTGGCGTAGTACTCCTTGGACTCCTTGAAAGCCGAGAGGTCGTCGACGATGGCCTCCTTCTCGACGGGGTCCATGGCGAGCGTGTCGAACGTCGCCGGGTGCTCGAACGGCACGTGGCTCCAGATCTTGCCGCGGTAGGAGCTCCAGCTGCTGCTGGGGTTGTTGGTGAAGAGGCGGCGCTGCCGGTTCCGGACGGTGATGGCGCGGCCCTGGTCGAAGACGTGGGGCAGGTAGGCGTCGACGACGAGGTCGCGGTGGCGCCGGTGGAAGATGACCTTGTAGTAGCGGCACTCCTCCTCGCCGGGGTAGAAGCTGATGACCTGGGACTGGGGCACCGTCTTGGAGGCGTGCCACCAGAGCTTGGCGCCGCCGAAGGCGTCGGTGACCTCCTCGTAGTCGTCGACGGCGACCTGGAGCTTCTTGCTGTCCTTGCCGAACTCGGCCTTGAGCTTGCGAGCGCGCCGGGCGCAGGCGTCGGAGAGGTAGGCCTCCACGTGCTTGAAGAAGTCGCTGCGGCGGAAGCGGTCGGCGCCGAACTCGGAGACGGTGATCTCGAGGTAGGGGTTGAAGAAGGAGGTGAGCTTGTTGGCCCAGGTGGCGAGGCGGTGGCTGAGGCCCTCCGGGACATGGTTCTGCAGCATAGTCCAGAGGAACATGAAGCTGGCCACTGCCGACCACAGGCCGGACCACTTGTCCACCATTGCCATGCAGCTGCTGGCCTCTAGCTAGCTAGTAGAAGATGATGATGTGTCGAATCGGATAATCAGTGTAAGGTGATCTCGGACATGCATGCCAGTTTATAGAGAGGACTCGTTGACTTGTAGTCAAACGAACGTCGTAGCTGGTGAGCTGTTGTCGCTAAACCTGAATAAGTAAGTAATGGAAAGGCAAAGCAAAGGCAGAACTTGCCTGGAAATTAACTGAGGAAAACGTCACTGTTTTTCTTTGTCTTATGTTCCTCTTTTATCTGCGAAAGAAAGAAATCCATCGTATGTTGATTGCACCCGGAACTCTGCCATCGCTTTCGTTCAACTCATTTTCGTTCAAGGAGGTCGTCGGATGGATGGTGGGTTCCATTTACTTGGCCGCTACGCCTTAGTTAGTGCCTGACGCCATACATCAGACGTAAGAGAGTTGAATATTCCGCACCTCCACTCCCTAAAAAATGAGTATCATTTCTCTATTTCCAGACTTACTTTACTTGGTGCAGGCAGCTGCTTAGCGCACAAAACTCTTGCCCTTTGTGGATGCATGTGTGCAATTCATTTATTTGGTGATGGCGACTCTCTTTTCCAGTGATGAACATTGGCCTCTTTGATAAATAATACAGTTCTTTTTTTTGTTTCCTGACGTTGCCTTAGCGCCGAAGAAAACACTTACATGAAGAAGGAATTATGATGGGAAAGAAATGCAATCCCAGATCCCAATTATTCCCAGAAAATTCCAGCTGGTAGCAATAAACTGGGACTGATAAAACAAGTGAATTATTGTATACTCTTCAATGGATTGACATACTTGCGGTTTTGGTCATAACTGCAAAAAGAGATTTAGGACATGCATGCAAATATCTACGCACACCATGGATGGAGATTTACTAACATACTTTGTTATTAATAATTCTTGTCATCCTAGACTTTGGTTCTGTAATGTGTGCGTTTTCACGTTTAGCAAACGGAAGTGCTGCAACTTTGTAATAAAATAGCTGTAACCTCTTAGTGAGGCCAAGGCTGGAATGTTCTCATTATCTAAAAAAAATTAGTTGTCTCCTTCGGCGTGGAAATTATTCCTCTTCAGAATTTTCTAGGTGTTCAGGCTATCCATAGACATCAGTAACTACGTCCCCCCCCCCCCCCCCCCCCAAAGGACATCAGTAACTACGTAAGGATCCTCGCAAAAAAAAGTAACTACGTAAGGATTTTCTTATTTGCACGTACCATCCGCCCTGGAAATGAACGGACAACATGAGTCATTGGTTTGCTTTATCTTAATCCACTTGTTTCAGCGAAAGTAACAAGCCCATTTTAATTTACTTTTTCTTTTTACGCAGGCAGCTCGGGCATTGGTTGATGACTTGATGCGGTGCACAAGTCACTCTTGCTTCCGATGCTTGTCGGAAGGATGATGGGATCCATTTATCTGGTCACCGTGCCTGACGAGACTTTCTTTTCCACTGTTTTTTTTTTTTAAAGGAACACGCGACTAGAACATTTTACTTTACTCTAGCAGATGCAGGTACAATGGCACATTTACAAAACGACCCTTACAAAAGATACAAACTACGAATAGGTCATTTTGCACACATAGAAGGACATCCAAGAAAATACAAAATTACACCCAGATCCTTCTCAGGAGATGCAAACCACAACAATGGAGCCAGAATCATCGCCGCCGCAGCCATTACCCGGCCCGGACACAAAGGAGATGAGCACTGGAGGTCTCAACAGCACGGCTTTCAAAGATGATGCCTCCGTCCACAGACAGGACCAGACGGAGCGCGCCGCTTGAAGACAGCCAGCAACCGCGCCATGGACGGGAAGAAGTCTCCTGATGCGGATTGGGAAGGAAGAAATCTTCCTTGTCCGGTAGATTGAAGACAGCTGGGGGGGAGGCTTTGAGAGATGTGCTGATGCTTCTTATTTTCCACTGTAGAACATTCCGTGCCTCCACTCCTTGAAAAATAATTAATACCGTGCATTATTTGTTTCTGGCTAGATGTGCCACGCTGCAAAAGGAAAGACTTCCATTGGAGACGAGGTTGTGAGGTTGTGCCAGTCTGGCAAAAAAAAATCATTCATAACATGTGCACGTGAGTACGTGGCTCTTATTTTAGACGTTGTCACTGGGTTCTTTCGCCGTTTCGGTTCCAGCCCATGTAGCAAATCTGGTGGAAAAACCTTTGATCCCCAGGTCATGGGGCCGTCACTCACCTGTCGCCCCCCCCCCCCCCCCCCCCCCCCCCCCCCCCCCCCCCCCCTTATTGAGGCGTCATGAGGTTCACTAATTTTTTTTTACTACACAGTACAACTCAGATACTAACAACGCATGCACAGTCACCCCTATGATGAGATTAACTAATCTGCACCTTTTCGTCGCAGCATTTGCTAACTTCATAGACTTTGTTTGGATCCCAAACTGACTCATTTTAGTGCAAGAGGGCTCCAAACAGATGATGCCAATAGGAAGACTAATTTTAGCCCGACAAGTACTAATTGTTTTCGCTGCTACTCCATGGAACCAAAGCTGGAGAATCTCGCTGGGATGAGGCTGGCTAGTGGCGGTGGATGTCAGCCAGCAGACCGGGGTTCGATTCTCAACTTCTTCTATCAAACAATGCTAGGGTGGATATCTCTCCCCCCTAGTCGAAATTTTTCATGGAACCAAAGCTAATGCGGACTAACGCAAACGAGAGGGAGAAATTCCGTCGCTGCGCCTTATCCCTTCACTCCCGGATCCCACGCATTCTGCCACCCGGCACCCGGATGTCACATCTCGCACCCATCCAACAGGCAACCCAACCCGTCGCTGCTCCACCTCGCCGTTTGCTCCGCAGGACTCGCCGCCTCGCGCCGTTCTGTCCCACAAGCTCGCTCTCCACCGTCATGTATGTACATCGGCGCAGGTTGCAATTATCCTCGCAGCCACCCGTTGCACGTGAACGCGCCGCCACCCGTACCACATCGCAACCATGTTCATCGGCAACAACACGAGTAGGCGCAGCAACCCGAAGCACTAAGCTCTGCGCAGCCGTACATAGCACGTACACTGGACATCGCTGCCACCATCTTGCCTGAACAGCGCGTCCTAGTCGCGCGAGCTGCACCGTGGTCATCGTAGAAGCCTCTATTTGCCACCTTGGGGTTTCGTAAGCGTTGAGGTTGGCAGCAGAACCGTTTGGAGGTGCTCTGACAACGCCCTCACGTCACGGCGAGCAGGTTCTTCTCTACCGGCTCTGTCTCCGGCAAAAGTGCACCATCGAGGAACATCGGATAGTGATGTACTTGAGCTTGGGATGGCCGCCGGAGATAAAGGCTATGCGAATTTCCGACCCCTCTCATTCCGAGGCATACTGCGGAGATGATACTGAGCTAGGGAGACGTTGAAAACTTGAAATGCCTGCCAGAGGAAATAACTGAGTCTATATAAAAGCCTACTGTCTTACTTCAAACACGAGAGGGGGCAGACATATATACATGAGGGTAAATGCTGGGAGGTAACATAAGTAAGCAGGTACTGAGATGGTACTGTTGAAAGCGATAGGTGAGCGCATGATCCATATTCATCAAATACACCCGCACATCAGATGGGATCCTGTTTTAAAGGATTCAGCAACCTACTTATTTATACAAGTATGGTTTATATCTTTTTTCTAGCATTAATGATAGTTTAAAATTTATAGCTATGGAATGATAAAATTGCATAATCTGGCAAAAATAAGGAGTTTTGATGGATTGTTGGAAAAAAAAACAGAGACATGAATCTAATTCCAATAAAGACCCAAGTCCTATTAAGGAAACATCCAACAAATTTGTGCTGCCGAACATGTTCTGTCTATGGTTCGGGACAGCAGCATAGTCTTGTGTAACTCCACGGCATGAAATACGCATGCATCGATCCTTGGGTCGACGAACTATTGTCTTATGGAAGCTGGGACTGGGCGATAACGTCATGGGGAAGCATATCAGGTGGGAATGAGAAAGCGTCCTTGAATCGTCGAAAACCATAAGAACGACATCTCTGATGCTGATATGCTTTCTCATCATGCAGACAAATGAAGTAAACTAGGTTTTTCCCCACGCGTTGCTGCGGGAATTAGAGATAATTTCATAAGAAATAAAAAATGAAAGTAAAATAACTCATCAACTGCAGTTTACTGTAATGGTGCCATATGTGCCGTCTTTTTATGTCAAAAATAGATATAAAAATAAGATTTATTGAAAACTTACAGGGATGCTGTTTTCATTCTTCCGTTTAGGATCAACAACAACATGAATGTATAAGAGGAAGGAGAATCACTTGTAAAGTTTGTTGATATATATATATGAATGCTTTATTTAAAATATAAGGAACTAACAACAAAAAAATTGGAAACAGATTTGATCGTGATTCTGTCGGAATGAAAGAAGTAAAGAAGTGACCTATTTTGAGCTATTATGTACAGAGAACCAAGGGAAAATTCAGCATGGCAAAGTATCGTTTTTCTATATAAAATTCAGTATGAACAAATAACAAATCAAAGGTTCTACAATGTGTAAGGAACAACGTGGCTATTCATGACATACAAATGCATTAATTCAACCCAGATTTATTCTGAACTCCATCAAAGGCATTAATCAAGTCATAATATCTGTCTATGGTAACCAATTCCCTGAGTACAATTTCAAGCACACATTACATTTCTGATTGTGCACGCAAGCCAATGAGAAATTGGTAGTGTTATGTTTGATGTGCAAAAATATTTCAGGTTCGGACAGAAACTGGCAGTCAATACAAAGTTGGATCAGAATTAAAATAGAGGTAGTAATGAAACAACTAATCACACTACCAATTAGATGGAATTGTGCTAACTAAAATACCTGTACCTGAAAGTAGTGACTCCAAAACAAAAGGTTTCTTGGTTAGCTCTGGAATCAAAATATGATCAAAATTCAGTATTCTTCTCTTCAATGGAAATGGTAAATCGAATTTCAGTTCATTTCGTTCCAGGGAAAATTTGAATCAAATGAGAGGGTGCATGTTAACTTGGTAAATGATAAAATCGTGATAATGAGTAGAAAACTGAGCAAGTGACATACCTGGTTTTCAGCTTGAACATAATTTGCATAATTTGCTAAAAGCACACAGAATGATTTATCTTTATATCCCTAATATGCAGATGCCGAACAACTGAAAGATTGAAGAGAAGATAAAATACAGTGGAAACCTAGTTGTAATATATCCATGGAGGTTAATTATGATAGTGCAAAAGTATTTTACTGTATTTGCTAGAACAAATTCTTAAGAGGAAACCAGGTATTTCTAATTTGATTTCAAGCATTCGCCTTTTTGCATAATAAAGAATAGAGGTATTACTGATAGATAATAAACAAATCAATCATGTAACACAAAGAGAACAATCGTTAATCTTACATTCTTACCAGTAAAGTAATAGCTCTAGAACTTACAGAGCAGAACCAAATAGGGTTAATGATCGAAGCAATAAAGCCTAGAAAATTGATCCAACTATGCAGCAGATTGAATCGTGAAACAATGGGCTGGGAGCCTGTGTTGACGGTAAAATGTGTGTTCTACCGCTCGCACACGTGGCCTGAGAGATTTGCTTAACTCTGTTCAGGACCAAAACTTGGAGCGCGGTGAATTCCGGAGCGTGCCAGTCGATTTTCCCTGCAAATCGACAAAGACAAGAAAAAGCGTGTAAAATTCCCGGACTATCGGCCCCGGACAGGCTGATGCGTAACCGCAGCCGATGTTAGTAAATAAAAGATAATAAAATAATCACTCGGCTGTCGGCTAGAAACGAATCGCCATGTCGCAACAGTAAATACTCGCGCGATAAATAAAGCAAGGCATGCAACAGAATCCGCAATCGGCAAAGCATGCAATCGGCAAAACCTATCGGCAAGCATCATGGTAAGGTGAATCGACATCGACGAAAGAAGGCTCAGACTTATACTTAAACAGGAACAATAAGATATTAAAGGCATGCAAGCATAGATCTGAACGTGGTAAACAATCGGTTAAACACCCCGAAAGAACGATTAAACTAGTAATCACTAATTATACCCATAGTCTGACAATCGCTTCACCGAGGACACGTCAACTAAGTGAAGTAGAACAGGACACGTCAAACTGCTCTACACGATCGGCAGGTACAAATATAATCGACAACTACCAGTCCCAGATACTCAGTAAATTAAATCTAACTCTTAGCAACTGTTTCGCCGAGGACACGTCAACTAAGCGAAGCAGACAGGACAAGTCAAACTGCCTACCCAATCATCAAGAGCAGATCTAATCGACTAAGCACCTTAACCGTGACTCGAATAACCAGATCAAACAGGAATCGACATCAGCAATCGGCAACAAGGTTGCGGCGAGGACAAGTCAACTAACCGCAACAAAGAATTGGACCAGGTCTTAAACAACTACATGTAGTCGATGCGTAATGTGAACCCTAGATTGATCTAAATACCGGATAACTAGCAGCCACATCAATCTTAATCATGGACAAGTCGACATAACCAGATTGATGCGCTTACCTGACGAGATCCAGTCGAGCCGGAGCCCCGATGGACGCCGGTACCGACGAAGAACACGTCGAGAAATTGTGGCGATGCGCCGAAAAGTTGATTGTATTGATTGGTTGTTTTACAAGCACCTGGGTTTATATTTATACACCCAAGGCAAGAGTCCGATTTGGACTTAAACACGACTCCTACTTGACCATAATTCGGTCAGTCTTTTCTAAATCTAGAAAAGGGAAAAGAAATTTAAAAGAAGAACAGACCTACACGTACACGCACACGTTTTCTTCGGCTTCATGATCTTCGGTAGGCCACCTCTTCGCACAAAAAACCTTTTTCCACCCGACGCGTACCCTGTCATCTACTGACAATGGGCCCTGGGCCAAAATTTGGTGTTAACAGCCTGGTGATTCTAATTGGAGCCAATCGGTTGCTTTCTGCCCACAGGTTGGGAGACGGGAGGAGATGGAGACAGGGAAGTGATTTTAAAAGTTCAGAGATATGCAACAGGATGCGGACAACTGAACACTTTTAACGTAACAATATGAACATTTTTTCTTACCCAAATGGCTAAAGAACACCAAATATCTTGCTATAAATCCGAAGGAGAAATCAAATAGACATGGAGCAGAGGGCCACGTACATGAAAATGAACAACTGCATAGGTGGACAATTGTAATGTTAGAATGCTTAAAAATAAAAGGGCGATGAGGACAGATGAACAGGTTGAGTGATTTATTTTACCTGAATGGCTGAAGAACGTCAAAGTTGTGGCTATGTCTGGAGTGTAAATCAAACACACATGCTGCAGCGGGGATCCATTCACACGAGTAGAACAACTGTAAAGGTGATTCATGGAGGATTTCGTAAGGGACATTGGATCAAACAATTGGACTGCAGAAAACAATGGAAAGAATCTGTGACAACAATGGCCAAAATCTAGAACATGGTGAATGCAAAATAGAATGGGTAAGTTTTAAATTGTAGAAATCTATCTGAATTGAGGGCGAAATCAATAGCAATGGCAGGATGGAGCGCAGGGCAGGAGCAAGATCGAATGGTAATGGGAGGCAAGAAAGAGCATGTAGACTGCAGGGACGGGAGGGGGTGTGATGCTTGGATTGGTAACTTGCGAAGTTAATGCAGGATTAATGCCATTAGAGCTACAAATTGCGCAGCCTCTCCTTGTGAAGCCATTAGTGGTTGTAATGCTTTGAGAAAAGAAGGACACGGGGAGATGACAGAGGAAGAAGCCTGCGGGAGGCAGAGAAGACAGAGGAGGAAGCAACGGACGAGATGTGCTGTTGGCCGAGATCCAATGGATAAAACAATTTGGGTGACGTGGCTTCATGAGAGTTCAGCTTTATAGGAGTAAATGACACTTAGTGGGTTGCATCTATATAAGATATATAGATATAGTCTCTGTGTGTGTGTGTTTTACGAACCTGTCATACCCCATTTCTGGAATATGTTGTGCATCCTGTATCCCTGGATTAATAGCTGATACGCACAAGAACATAGATATGATAATCAAAAGCATACTTCGAATAGGTAAATGAGTAAGATACCTGATATAGGACCCTTAGTGGCGGTACGACAAGGATTTATAACTATCCAAGTCCTTCCGACCAACTAACGGTGGAGCAGACATCGAAAACTATGGCCCAAAGCCACAAGCAGACTTGAGAAGCAGAACCGAAAACCAAAGCATGAGTACATAAGGTACTCAGTGTTGGCGGTTCTTATACGTGTAAATTAAATTCATTAATTCCGCAAGCGCACGGATTACCATTGTAGCATTTCACCTTAGAGTATTCCAGGGTTATCGTATTTATGTTTCCGTAGGGAAGTAGAGCGAGAGGAAGCTGAATAGTAACAATGCATTGCACAATTTGGAGAAAAACAATATATCAACTATACTTAAGACGGGGTCAGGTTTGCATGATATAAATAGGTTGGCACGCACCATCTAATCCTAAGTGATAAAAGAAATAAAAGCGTAGTATACATTTGGGAGGACAACGAGATAGAGTCAAAACTTCCTATATGCGTATCTATTATTTACTCTTCCTAGGAGTCAAATCTACAAAGAGTATCTATTCTAGCTAAGCTCATACACATACAAGTCACGTCGTTTCGGGCATGCACGTGCTAGGTTATATGAACCGATGCTGCTAGTTCATCCTAGGGAACCATACGCTGTAATTAAGACCCTGCCTGTCCAACCCGGACGTGGTGGATTACAGAGACCGGTGCAGCTGTCACATACACTCGCGGCTACCATCCTCCGTGGGGTTGGGTGCCAAACGTGCATAGCCTAGAGGAACTACTCTTGATCAACGGAGCAGTCTTATCTAAGAATAGAGCACAGATTTCACCAAGCGCGGACGCCATCTCCGACGGAGGCACTCTCTCATACTCTTTAGACAACAATCACGAATCCCACAACAAGACTTCTACGAGCACTTACTTAACGGAATAAATAAACTAAGTAGAAAAGAACTACTAAAAGAAATAAATAAAGATAAAACTAAATATAAATATATTGAATAAAATAATATCTCTAAAGAGTTAAGGTACAAAGAACTATACCGAAACTTCGAGAAGACTCCAGAAGCCCGAGAGAGCTTTCACTCTACTCTACTCTACTCTAACTCCTAAAGTAACTGCTAAACAAGAAGTAAAGACTTGGATGAAGTGTGGTGCGATTTGATTCTGAGCCTGCTAGGGGTATTTATAGCTTGATCAGGACCAGGGGAGCATTATAGTGGAAGGTTGAGTGGCGGGCCGCCAAGGCAGGCCAGCCGGCCAAGTAGGGAGGCTGGCTGGCCGCCCGATGTGACAGTTAGTCACCGCCCTGCTCCTGAGCGTCTCTGATTGCCTCCTGGTTACGGTTGTCCAGTTGGTGGCGTCGTGGGGGCGGCACAGCTGGAGTAAGAGCCAAGTTTTGGCCCATTTAGCCCACCTTCTAGAATGGCGGTGGAATCTGCTGGGCTGGGCCTTCAATCATGCGTGGTGGACTAGTTTCCAGCCAACTGGAGGAAGCCCGGGGCCATTGGCCCCCAGGTGGGGCCGGCTGGCCAGGGATTTCCCCTGGCTCGGCCCACTTTCCTCTATTATTCACTCCTGCTTCCAAATATTCACCAAAACTTGCGGAGTAGTATTATTCCTATCTACTATGCACATAATCTTGGTGACATACCGTTATTTACCGGTAGGATGGCGGTCAAAACATGGGTTAACGACCGCCAACACTCAGCAAGCCCTACACTATGCAATGGTATATATACATGTATGTCTGGACATAGCAAGGAAAGGATATATGGTTCATTTGCAGTAAGCAAGCTTTATGTAGGGTTCACTAAAGCAAGTGAAGGATTCTTAGGTAAAACAGAGAATTGATTGTCAATATTTTAGTTGTTTGGCTCTGGAGGAGTATGAAGCATTCCCGCCAGTTCCTATGTTTTAGTTAGGCCTTCTGACCTCAATGGTCATACCAACCCGGCATCCATGCCAACACTTCCAAAACACGGGTCGACTACAATCCACTCACACATCAAGGAATAAGAGAGGTGGCTAATCTATAAGTGCGCAACAATAATGTGTCATATTGTTGGCGGTTCTTATGCGATAAAATTAAATTCATTAATTCCGCAAGCGCACGGATCACCATTTTAGCATTTCACCTTGGAGTATTACAGGGTTATCGTATTTATATTTCCGCAGGGAAGTAGAGCAAAAGGAAGCTGAATAGTAGCAATGCATTGAATGATTTGGAGAAGAAATAATGTATCAACTTTACTTGAGACAGGGGTAATATAGGCATGATAGATATGGGTGGCACACACATCCTCAAATCCAAGGTAAAAAAAGAAATAAAACTGTAGTATACATTTGAGAGAGCAACGAGATAGAGTTAAGGCTACCTGTATGTTTATCTATTATTTACTCTTCCTAGCAGTCAAGTATACAAAGGTTATCTAATCTAGCTAAGCTCATACATATACAAGTCATGTCGTTTCGGGGCACGGAAGTGCCAGGGCAACCGATGCTGCTAGTTCACCCTGGGGATCCATCCGCTATAATTAAGACCCTGCTGAGTCCAACCCGGACGTGGTGGATTATAGAGACCGGTGCAGCTGTCACATACACTCGCGGCTACCATCCTCCGTGGGGTTGGGTGCCAAACGTGCATAGGCCAAGCTCTAAGCGCCATGCTTACAACCCGCCTAGAGGAACTACTCTTGATCAACGGAGCAGCCCTATCTAAGAATAAACAAGCACAGATTTCACCCGACGTCATCTCCGACGAAGGCACTCTCTCGTACTTGCCTACTCCAACAATCACGAATCCCACAACAAGACTTCTACGAGCACTTACTTAACCGAATAAATAAACTAAATAGAAAAGAACTACTAAAAGAAATAAATAAAGATAAAACTAAATATATATTAAATAAAAGAATATCTCTAAGAGTAAGGATACAAAGAGCTATACCAAGACTCCGAGAAGACTCCGGAAGCCCGAGAGAGCTCTCACTCTACTCTACTCTACTCTAACTCCCAAAGTAACTACTAAACTAATGAACACTTGGATGAAGTGTGATGGTGCGAGTTGCTTCTGAGGCCGGGGGGTCCTATTTATAGCTTCTCCATGGCGGTGGGAGCCCCCTGGCCGAAGCTGGAGAGGCGGTGGCGCCAAAGTAGGCCGGCCGGCCTAGGTGGGTGGCCGGCCGGCCGTCCCCTGTGGCGGTTTGCCACCGTCTTTTGCCTGAACGCTCCAGATTGCTCCCTGAAGGCGGTCTGAAGGTCGGCTCCTCGCTGGGGTCGGCAGAATTGAAGTAGGGGCCAAGTAAAGGCCCAAATGGCCCACCTTCTAGAATGGCGGTGGAATCTGCTGGGCTGGGCCTTCAATTGTACGTTGTGGATCAGTTTTCAGCCCACTGGAGGAAGACCGGGGCCTGCGGCCACCAGGTGGGGCCGGCCAGCCAGCTAAGTTCCCTGGCTGGGCCCACTTTCCTTCATTATTCACTCATGTCCAAATATCGACCAAAACTTGTGGAGTAGCATTAATCCTATCTACTATGCACAAAATCTTGGTGTTATTCTTTTATTTACCGGTAGGGTGGCGGTCAAATCATGTTTTAACGACCGCCAACACATATGCCGTGACAACGTCCATTCGGATGAATTTTACACTCTTCAGAGGTTGTACATCTTTTCCCACGAGCTATGCACCCTTTGCAAGGGGGTACATAACGCTTAATCCATCTCCTCCGAGTAGTCTCACAAGTCCACCACAAAATCACACTCAGGGGCTTGTGACATGAAAGGTCACATACTGGCACAGTACACCTGTAATAGATAGCAGGGTATGTCGTGCTCCTGTAACTAATGGCAGGATCCTGTAACACATACAGGACATGCGGCACTCCCGTGACTGACACCGGGTTCCGCGAGCTGGATCACGGGTACGTTTCCCGGATCTTTTCCTGAGCTTCCGTTGCCTCGACTGGCCTCCAGATGGAATTTGCAAGAGTACCAAGAAGGTAGGGTAAGTCATGCCCATAACATGTTCCGTGGTAGTACGGAAATCATTATGTTATCAGGCGTAAGAACCGGTCCTTATGTGGCCGGGTAAGCACCATATCTTCCACACTAGTGGACTATCACACCATTAACAACTCACTAGTGGCCTTGCCCGCAATCCAACCCATCCCATCATCACCGTCACCATCATCATCATCACCTAACACAGTTGTCCTACTCCCAACCCAAGTATCACACACACCACCAAACTCATTTAACACATTTATAAAAGTAAGTATGTGAGTAAGGTGTGGCAATGTAGAAACATTGCAAGGGGTCCTAAGCATTCTAGTAGCAAGGTAAAAGTGCCATCATAGAAATGATGGAACTATCCTAGGGTTACCAAGGTGACAGGAAAAACAAGGCTAAACAAGGATTCATATATTAATGCCTAAGTAACAGACATCAATATCAATAAGCAAGTAGGGCAATAGCTACACAAGCAGAAAAATAACAAGTAATGCATAATACTAGAGTAGGCTCTATAGGCGCATTGCGAAACTAGTAGGTTCAATCATGATCAAGGAGAAGTAGAGCTTGCCTTAGAACTGCTATCCTAATCTTCCAATTCTTGATCTTCAAACTCGTCTTTGGGCTTGGATTATTCGGCTCGTCCTAGAAGCTTGGATCTTCTCGCTTTTCCTTGAATTCTTCAGGCTCTTCCTCGAATCTCGCGTAAGCTAGCGCAAACAAACATATCGTATAAACAAACTACCGCAAAAGAAATAAAGATCGAAAAGATCCAAATAAGATATGATAACTCCTAATAAGAACCGATAGAACACCAATGAAGATCAAGAGGCACAAATCATGTATGATGCAATAGGTTTTACTTTAAGAAGGTTTTATTATCTTAAGATCATTAGGAGATGCATCAAGCACTAGGGTTTTTGATGTGGTTGAGGGATGCTAAACACGATGATAAGTGCAGGAGTGTATGTGAAGGTGGGTACAACGTGCATACGTGCTGTTCATACATTTGTGGCACTAAGTCTTTATATAGTCGTAGCCTAAATAAAGGTTTATGCGACACGTGTATAAGGTGCAAGGTGTGTCACTTTAATTACCTTCCTATAGATTATGGTATTACCTAATGATGATTAACTATTATATTATCTATTGAATTAATTACGAAGACTAAGCTACTAGTTATCTGTCATGAGCTAAGCACATGACGGTGACACATGCACGTGATCATGCATGGTATGAATGCATGGATGCAGGTAAGATACGATAACTTAACCAATAAAAGACAAACTAGCAAATAAGATAGCAACGAACAATAACTCCAATAAAACTCCATGAAAGACAATCTATACATAGATTGATAAATCAATAAAGGTTGACAACGACAGGTGGTAACATGGGATCAAGACTGAGAGATGGTTGAGCTAGGTTAGGGTTGGAGCTGAGCGACGGAAACGAAGGTACTTTGATTTGGAATGATACATGAAGATGGGTTAGGTTCGACGATAAAAGGCGAGCGAGCATTGGTCACATATGATGGGGTTTTATCGTAAGAGTGTGGGTTTAAAGGTATTAATGTCTTGTAGATATTATCTGGAGATTCCAATTAGTACCAAAGGGTACTACGCGTTTCTACGAACGCGTGAGCGCAAGAATCGCTCAAAACGGAGCTAGGGTTGAGAAGATATGGTCATTTGAAGATTCTAGGGGTGTATTTATAATTACAGAAAGGTTCTAGGGACTTAACTTTAAGAACAGCAAAGTTCTAGGAGCTTGTTTGTAATTATGGAAAAGTTTAGGGTCTCGGTGTAAAAAGTCAAGGACCAAAAGATAATTATTGAAAAGAATATGGGCAAAAGGCGGGTCCTAAACAAAATTATTGAAAAGATCAGGGGCTTCACTGTAAAATGTACAGGGCCCAGATTTTCTAGGACTTTCGGATTTATTTCTCTATTGCAAAAGGTATAGACCAGGTCCACAGGGATTGTGGACCGAATGAGGACTATGGTCCACTGGTCCACGGTGCACCGGTTACATAGCCCGAAAGGGTACGCAATCTCGGCCGTCGATCGCGAGATGGACAGTCGGGGTCGTTTGGGGGCGCGGCATGGCGGCCGGCACGACTGGCGCGGCGGCGCCATATGCGCGGCTTGCCGGAGCCGTCGTTCCGGCGCTCCAGTGGGCCAAGCTTCGCATGGATGAGACTAGGACAGAGAGGAGGGAGCGGAGAGCTCACCGCGGGGACTTGTCGACGGCGCGCGACGACAGGGCGCGCGGGCGACGACGGAGGGCGGCGGCGAGGAGGCGGTGCTCGACGAGGTGGGGCTCCGGTGGCGAAGCGGGATGGAGAAAGGGGTCCGAGAGGCGCGGTGTCGTCGAGGGAGGAGGCAGGGACGCGCTCGGTGAAGTGGACAATGGAACGCGGCGCGGCGTCTTGGCACGGGTTGGAGAGGCGCGCGGCGACGCGGCGAATCTAGTGCGTGCGCGAGGCGAGCGGGGCAAGGCCAGGGGAGGGTCGACAGCGAGCTCGCGTGGCGGCGAATGGCGGCGCGCACGGCGGCTAGGGTTTGGGTGGTGAAGCTCGAGCTGGCTAGGGAGAAGGGAGGAGGCGGCTGGTGTTTGCGGCGGAGGAGAGCGAAGCTCGACGCATTTTATAGGCGGAGGGGAGAGAGAGGCCGAGGGGGAGCGGAGCGGCTCGGTCGTCGCTCCGGTCGTTGCCGGAGTGAATGCGACGGGACGCGTCGATGGCCAAAGGATGGGCGGCCACGCCGTGTGACCCAAGCGGAGGGATGGCCACAGGGTCACAGAGGCGACAGGACGAAGAGAGAGTGACGGGGGGCCGACGTTTGCGGCATGGAGACTTGCCGGTCTTCGACGGTCTCGGTCGCCGGTCAAGGAGAGAGGAGCGTGGGCGCTCTGCGGCGACGGGACGAGGCGACGAGTTTTGGGCGCGAGCACGTGGTCCACGCAGCGGCTTCACGTGGGCGACGCGACGAGACGACGGCTGACGCGGAGCGGCGTCATGGCGGCATGGGCGGCGGCAGGAGATAGGAGATGACGGCGGGGCCCACTTGGCAGCAATACAGAGAGGAGGAGGAGAGTCGGGCTGCTGCTGGGCCGAGGTGGGCTGCGCCCTGGGAAGAAAAGAGAAAAGGAGAAAGGAAGGAGGGCGTGCTGGGCTGGGCTGAGGAAAAAGGAAGAAGGGGATTTGGCCCGAGAGAGAATAGGAATTAGAAAAGGTTTAAACTTTTCAGGGCTTTCGAATTTGAATGAAACTCAAATTCGAACAAGAACAAAAATCGATCACACTCAAAATAGAGAAAAATAAAATCCAGAGATGCACATGATATATTTTATGCAGTTTGAAAATTCAAAATTTTAAATTGAAAGCAAATTTGCTAGATTGGCCCGCGCTTATTTTATTTGTTGTAAAATTCAAAAGGTTCACATTTTTAGTGTACTTTAAATGGAACCAAACACTTGAGCATGAGTTTTACATTCCAAAATGTTCAGATTTGAAACTAGGTTGACTTACTTTAGTGAATTTTATTTTGAAATTCATGAAAAGGTAAGAGCGGAACAAAAATTTAAATTTGGAGTGATTTTTATTCCTTTTTGCTTTGCTTTGAGATTTGGGGTGTTACAGAACCAACCTACAGGTGTGTGATGGCACATGCGCATGCAATTGCTGTAAAACAAAAGGGATAGCACCAACGGCAAAATCGATTCTAGGGACCACCTAAGATGAGGACTCTATCTTGGCTGTTCATTTGCAAAATGAATGGCCCAGATTTCTGCACTCAAAGTAGTTGAAATGCAACAGCAAATCCAGACCATTGATTTTGCAAATAGATTGTCTAGATAGAGTCCTCATCTTAGGTGGTCCACAGAAAATCCACTCTAACCAATCCATCACGCTTCTAAGTACACTACTGGAAACTCGTTTTTTGGTGACCGTCCCACTGATTTTGTGACTGCTAATGTATGACTGTCACAAAGATTTTTTTTCGTGATAAGCAACGTGGCACAGTCACCAAAGGGATTTTTGTGTGACATGTTTAGTGCTCCCGTCACGGAATGTCACAAGATTTTCTTTTAAAATAAGTAACTTGTGTTTTGGTGATGGTTTGAGAACAAGATGTCACGTAAACATTTTTGTTTGTTAACCTCATTAACAGGGAAGTTCTATGGTGACTGTTGCTATCTGGTCACCAAAGCACTGTCCGGTCCATATGCACCCACAAGGCCAGCCCACAAGCCCAACGTGAACAGATAGACCGTGCCCTTCCTTCTGGTTTCCAAATCGTTGGAAGAGAAAAAAGAAAAAAAATCTGCCTTCTCCAACTCCAGAGCCATGGAGCTCACGCCGCCGCTCCCATGGTGACCCACTCGGCGCTGCCCGCCGCTCCTGCATATCGCCAAGCCGGAGTCCACCGCCACCTCGTCCCTCTCATCCCTCTCGTCTCCGCCTGCTGCCACTGGAGTCCGCTGCCTGACGCGGACACCGGCAGTTGCGTCTCGATTCGTTGTCCGGCGCTCGACTCCAACCAGCGTCGTTGAGCTTCATCGAACAGCTCCGCCGTTCTGCTCACCGTTCGGTCCCATCCTCTAGTGCTTCGCCCTATGGTGTTTTTCGAGCTTCTTCTCCTCTCCAGGTTAACTCCCAAATCCCTACCCTAACAACAATTTTTCATTCCCAAACTCAAATCCAGTGCTATTCGAACCCCAAATTTCAAATTTGAGTTCAACCGTATACTGTGATGTGTTCAGATTGTTTATGTTGATGGGCTCATTAGCATCTCGTTGACATCCTGAATTGCTGTCTGGCCTGTCAGTGGCACATATATAGTTCTGAATTTCATCCAGGCCTGTCAGTGGCACGTGTAGTTTCCAATTTCTCTAGTGTTTGACATATTCTCGTTTCACATAGCAGCACTAGATTGCCATTTTTACAAGCTAGACACAAGCTAACTATTTCATATTATGCCATGTCAAATTGTTGCTTTATTAATGACTATTAGGAAACTTAGTAGTACCTAATATCATAAGTAACTGGAGAACCTGAGCTAGGATGAAATCAATGATCCAATGGAACTTGAGATGCTTAGGAAGCATGGGATGAAATCGGTAGCACCTGAACTTCAGTTAGAAAATGGAGATGAAGACAGAGAGGAAAAGAAAATGAAGATGACAATGAACAAATCCATGATCTCTATGATGAAAATGAATTTTGATATGGACTGTTGGTGTTTCTATATGCAAATTAATTAGCAAGCTTAATCTTATATAGAAGTACTAAAACAGTTGTTCATCAATGTATGCTCTGCAGTCAAAAACATGTTGTCTATCTCCTTGTAGTTTCAATCGTTAGCAATCTGAACCAGACTTTATTTGTTAGCACCATATTTTATGATTTTATTTATTAGCATGATATTCTGTGATTTTATTTTTTACCCATAGTCATCAAAAGATGGAAGCAGATCCATAGTTTCAACAGCTACTGGAGGTGGGGCATCTAAAAAGCCAAGGGACACGAGAGGACAAACCAAACTTGAAAGAACAAGAAATTTTCAGAAGATTGAAATTACTCCAAAGGGCGATGCGTATGTGCTCAATACCCTTTTATACAGTATCATTAGTTAGTATCATTAGTTACTAACAGAGTTTGCTAACCAATGGATTCTTCTTTGCAGGCACTTTAGCTATGTGCATTTTACACCTAATCGGGCTCGACAAACAGGTTCAGTCCTTAGTGCTGCCTTTAGGCGTGAGTATCCATGACTTGTTAAAGAGCATGTTGGTCCAGGTCGTCATCCAAGAGTTCGGTTGGTATTTTCTTGGAGCCAATATGATGGCGAGAAAGATGAAAATGGGCTGACAGCTGCTGATAGGGTGAAGGAGGAATTTTGGGTATGTGTTCTATCAAAGAGAAATTCTAGTCAAATATGAATATTATGGACTGACCATTTCTTTTCCTAGTCCTTTTTCACTGCTGCTGATGAGTTACTGGAAGAGCTAGACCAAAACATTGAGAAATATTGTCAAGATCGGGTTCCCAAAATATTATGTCAAGCAAGAGTTCATGCTATAAAGAAATTTTATGGTAAAGACGGCAAGGGTCAGAAACTAAGCAATGTGGAACTTGATTATGAGCAGTACAAGAGTTGAACGCTTGATTGGTTCAGCAATGAAGCATGGAGTGCAATATGCCATTGGTGGATATCTCAGAAGTACAAGGAGCTTCGCAAAAGGGGCCAAGAGGGATGTTTTGCCAATGAAGAGTATGCTCAACAGAGAGGAGGTTCTCTACCAATCCCCACCACCAGCAAAATCTAGCAACTTTCTTACACTTCACCTTTCCTGTATTGTACTGCGATGGCTTTACTTGTGCACTATGAACCGAACTAAAGTTTGAAATGTAAGAAAATAAACTGAAGCTTGAACAATAAAAGAACCTGAAACTGAATTGATAATTAGTATTTTGGCAGTCCTTTCGAATTCAACAACTAGCCTTTTGCAGCCTGTGATTTATTTTTCAGCCCAAATCTCACTGAACAAGTATTCCATGTCTACTGAATGTTGTTGCTACTAAGATTTGGTTAGATGTACTTGTTTAAGTGTGTCAACAACAATCTACTTAACTATCTGCTTGTCTGCTCTTTTCAGCAGATTCAAATATCCAGCTATTCGGTCAAAGCTAAGATAGATAACAGGAGACATCAAAAGCCCTCAATAGATGTCAAGATTTAACTTACATTCCAAAGTAGTCCTGTTAGTTGCTCATTTTCTTGTAATATTCAGACTTCTATTGTATTATTCAGACTAAAGGCTGTAACATGTGTGGTTGCTTAAGAAACTAATATGGTCTCAAAAAATGTTGAACTTAATGTATTGTGTGATGTTGCATGAGACGGCACTATGCTTTAATTTGTGTGAAATGAACCTCTGCTTCAAGCTATTGTAATAATACAAAATAATTACAAATGTCCTGTAGGACAGGTGGATACAGCTTTTTGGTGACAGTTCTGTTCTATTTTTTGTGACTGCTTTTGTGTCCTAAATGGTTGGTAGTCAAATAGTCTCTTAGCACCATTTTGTGAAGGTCAACTGTCACCAAACACTAAACAATTTTCGTGACATTCACGACTCCATTAGCAGTCACCAAATCTGCACTGGTGATGAGTTGGGGGGCTGTAGTTTTTTTTTTTTTGAGATCTGGGGGGCTGTAGTTTGGTGACTGCTTGACTGTCACGAAAGGTTTTGTGACGGTTTTCTGTCACAGAAAACTCGTTTTCCTGACCAACCAAGGGTGACGGTCATTTCGTGACGCTTTTCTGTCACTAAGAAGCTTCGTAACAGTTTACAGGGCTTTGGTGACAGGCTGGGACAGTCACCAAAAGTCCATTCTGCAGTAGTGACACCCTGCCTTTTAACATGTGCAAAAGCTTTGTACACCTCTAGAATTAGCATCTTTATTTATTGTTTTTAAAGAATACGCAAGATGCGTATATTTCTATTAAGAAGAAGAAAAGAAATGTTTACAGAATTTGGTTACATGGCGCCGCGCGTGACAGCGCTCGCCGGACATGCATTTTGGGTCGTATTACAGTTCCAGAAGGGCGGACTACCAGATTACCTATAAAGCAGCTGGCTAATCGGCCACTCGAGCATGCAACCTAGCTGATATGCCTGCCACTCGAGCATGCAACCTAACTGATATTACCAAAGGGCCAAAATTCTAGCTAGACTCTCTGCTAAAACATGCTAAAGCTCGATACAAATACACGATCTTAGTATTGTTTCTATTTCCATATGGAAATCCTGTATATTCAAGCATAGCGTTCTCGAGCTGCTACTCTCGTGTTCCCGCGTGCGTGAGGGAGAAGAGGGGCGCGAACACTCTGGACCCTCCCTGGCGGAGCTTGTTGCAGCGAGCTCCAGGGTTGCAGTTTGTTGGTTATAGCTGCGTCGTCGGGCAGGAACCTCTGTGGCGAGCCCGATCAGTGTTCAGGAGCACCTAACTGTAGTCTGTATATCGATATATGTATGCATGCCCGGAAGACGAGTCTCCGGCCGTGTGCTTATCTGATTCTTTCCTGGCTCTTTTATTTGATCGGAGCAGGCGGCAACGAGACTCAGCGGCGTTCATGTACGAGACGCGCAGCAACCCGAAGCGCTAAGCTCCGTGCAGCCGAACAAATCAATCACGCATACTGGAGGGCGCTGCCGCCATCACGCCGAAGCAGAGCGTACGTCCTTGTCCTGCGCGATGCACTGTGGTCATCTTTGCGGGCTCCATTGACCACCCTGGAGTTTGGTAAGCATTGAGGTTGGCAGCAGAACCTCTCAGCTGTGCTGCGACAACGCCCTCACGTCACGGCGGCGAATGCGCACTATCGAGGAGAATCGGACAGTGGTGTCCTGAAGGTCAGGATGGCCGCCGGAGACCGAATTCACCAGTTGCAGTGTAAATGCTAAGCAAATTTCCGACCCCTCTCATTCCGAGGCATGAGAGTGCGACTGAGCTGCATGCAGAGGTGCATGCCCGAGGACATATCTGAGCATATAGCCTTCATGTAAAGAGAAAGGGGCAGATATATATTCATGATGATCAATGCTGGGGAGGTAAAATAAAGAAGGTATCGAGATGATACTGAAGTAAATGAAAGCGGCAGGTGCGACAATCATTGTCTTGTGTAAAATAAAGCTCCTGTGCTGTACTGGTGGATTGTTGACAGAAAACACAGATATGAATCTAGTTCCGATCGAAAAAGACCCAAATATTATTTAGGAAATATCCAAAAAAATCGTGTTGCCGAACACGTTCTGTCTATACCTATATGGTCGGGGACAGCACAGTCTTGTGTAACTCAACGGCATCCAATATGTGTGCATCCTCGGGTCGGCTAACATTTTTTGATGGACCCCGGGTGATTATTGAAGTTATGTTTTGCTGTGAATATTTGTACGCGAACTGGTTCGGCATGCATGCATCCACTGCATTGCCAGAAATAAAATAAGCTAGGGCGGATTAAGGACAGCATAGAAAGCATCAACGCAACTAATAAAACGTTAGTGATGTATATAATACAAGCAGGTAAAATGGGAAGGACATGCTGGGGCAGGTGAAGGGCTAATAAGTCTGGACATCTGATCTGAGTACTTGATGATTAAAATATCATGAAGGAAGGAAACACCTCAACCGGCCGGGTTTACTCAGAATATTTTTCGATGCAACCAGACCGAATGTAACAACCAACAAAAGAATTGTTTCAACTGAATATTTTTTTTCTCGGCCTATCTCATTGCTGGAACCGTTGAAACTTCACCACCTAGCAGGAAATGGAACTGGTATGTCAAAAAAAAAAGAAAGAAAAGGAAATGACACTAATACAAAAAGAGTCCGCAGTGATGAAGGCCTATTTACGTACGGTAGCGGCGGACACCTCAATTCCCATCACAATAGTGAGCAAAAAACCACAGTAGTGATGGGCAAACGTGACATCAACGCCTGAAAGACACTAGTGATGGGCCTGTTGACGTCAACATGCCACGACTAGTGCCTTTTGTATTCAGTGGTGGGCTCGCCCTGTTAGCCCGCTCAACAAGCCCACAGGCCCGTTTGCTTACACCTAATGCAAAATAAGTGGCTAGGATTCTCTTCACTTCACTTTATGCCGCTGTCTCATCTCGCATTCGCTCAACTAATACGAAATATATAGATGTATAATTGTGATACAATATGCAGAAAGCCTCTTATACTATGAAGAAAGAAAAAATACTACATATACATGTAAAAGTTGTCAGTGGGAGAACTGTGGTGACCACCACCTGGGGCTCATCAACGATGGAGGTCCTGGTGACACGGAGCTCAGGGTGCTCCGGCACGATGGTGTGACATGGACGCCATGGTGGTAGACCGGTGGACACAACAGCTCACCGGGAGGGATGCGGTGACAGATGGATCCCAGCGAAAGTACAGCAATGCGACAGGGGCCAGGCCTGCATTGTCAATGCGGCCTTGACGTTGTTGCTCGTACTTGTTGCAAGATATGGGCTTCACAACTTTCTGATCCCTCTCATTCCAAGGTAGGAGAGTTTGATTGTGGGCTGCGGAGACGGGGAGAGGCAAGAGAAAACAATCGAGCATAAAAAGTCCACTGCCTTTCGTTGGAATAGTGGGAGGGGTATATATATATACATATATGAGAGTAATTTTAGGGGAGGTATATTATGGTCAATAAAAGTGGCAGGTGACACAGTGTCATTCATTAACGAAATCTGCACATCACATTGGAATTGGGAATGCCTGGCCAGATTCAGCCTACTATAACTACTGAGCCGGCCACTGAAGTTTCAAACGGGGGGCTCGCCTGCGCAAGCGGACGACCACTCTCGCGCACCTCCGGCTCGGCTGTGGGAGTGGTGGCCGTGGGCACGTGGGCTCGGCTCTGCGCATGCTCCTAGGGCCGTGGGCGCAAGGTTTTTTTTCCTTAAGCTGCTACGGTTTTCTTTTGTTTTTTTACCTACTTTTCCTTGGCTGCAGGCATTTGTAACTGAATATAAGTAAGCAGAAATTATGAACACAATTCATGTATTTAGAACAAGACTGAAGTTGTTCTGCAACATAGAAAGCAATTGGCTGGAACAAATTATTTTTAGGTTTGATGAATACGAAATAATGTGGAACATATTTTCACACTCCTTCAAACATGATCCTCAGTGATCTGGAACATGGAAAGCAGTGAGATGGAACAAATTTAAGAGCACAAAGAAATCATCTATATGCTTGGTAAGCCGGAAGAAATAACACATATACATGAAAGAAAATTGTTTAGAGACACCGAACAAATCATCTACATGCTTGAAACAAACTGTTTGAAAAAGCGGAACAAAGAAACCGTATTAGTGGAATAAACTATTTAGAGATCTAAAAATATACATGCTTAATTGGAACAAACTGTTTTGAAAGCCGAAACAAATAAGTCGTTAGCGGAACAAACCATTTAGAGACACTAAACAAATCACCTACATGCTTGGAACAAATTGTTTGGAAAGTCGGAACAATTGAGTCGTATTAGTGGAACAAACTATTTATATACACGGAACAAAATATCTACATGTTTGGAACAAATTTTTGGGAAAGCCGGAACAAATAAGTCGTATTACTGGAACAATATCTATTTAGAGACAGAACAAATCACCTACATGCTTGGAACAAATTGTTTGGACATTAGGCTCTTGACCCAGTTTATTAATCCACGGGTTTCCTCTGATTCTGATAATTACACTTTTTTGAAATACATTTAATGCAAGAATCATTTATCCTTCAAAAAATAAAATATCCTTAAAAAATTTAAGGCAAGAAACATTGAAGTTGAAAAGACTACCATTTTCAATCATACAATGGAATACATAGATAAATACTTCTATGAGCACAGGGGTGTGCGTCCATCCTAGTTTGACTTTTAATTATGGTTAAATATATAAATCAACTATGTGATTGTGCTATCAAACGTTTCAAATCAGTTGTATATTTGTCGAATTTGTGCGTCAATTCATGATTTAATGTACGAAAATGCCAAATTTATACACATATTCATAAGTTGTCGGAGAGTGCAGCTCATTAGCCTCACATTGCTCGTGATAATTAAAGGAAGCAAACTTAAATAGCTAGACGTTCTTCACTCACTATTAACTGTTGGAGCGAGATAGTAGGAAGAACAGCAACCTACCAACTGTGTTACTGCTCACTCACCGTACAAACGACAGTGAACGGTATGAGAGCCGATTTCGTTTACGTTGTGTTCACCACTTCCACCACGATGTGCCCACACAGGCAGTAGACGGCCGATGTGACGATCTGCCACTTTTATCTTAAAATGTCTCTCCTTGATGAATAATCATGTCTAACGTGTAATGTGACATCCTGGCCCAGAGCTTAATAAGATTGATAGAATACTCCTACCAACAAGTTGCAATTTCTTTTCTAGAAGCTCATCTCGAAAAAATTCCCAGGTTAAGCGTGCTTGGTCTAGAGCAATTTCAGGATGGGTGACCGACCGGAAAGTTCTTCCTAGGTGCGCACGAGTGAGGACAAAGTGCGCAGAAAAGACTTGTGTTGGTATGTGAGGGTAGTCTTGAGATCCTAAGGAGCTGTCAGGTGTATGCGGGCCCGGCCTCCGGAAGGCGGGACGTTACAGTGGTATCAGAGCCGACTCTCGCGGTTTCACGGGCATGTGTAGGCGCAGTTGCGCAGGCATGGTGCGCATGGCTGGTGTGGGCCCGGAGTGGTCACACAGCATGGCACATGCGCTGGCACTGGACACACGGACGTGGCCAAGAGAGGACGTTCCTGGACTGGGGTTGACCAATGAGGACGTCGGTCTTCTAAGGGGGTGAGTATGTGACATCCTTGCCCAGGGCTTAATAGGATTGATAGAATACTCCTATTAACAAGTTGCAACTTCTTTTCCAGAAGCTCATCTTGAAAGAACTCCGAGGTTAAGCGTGCTTGGCCTAGAGCAATTTCAGGATGGGTGACTGACCAGGAAATTCTTTCTGGGTGCGCAAGAGCGAGGACAAAGTGCGCAGTAAAGATTTGTGTTGGTTTGTGAGGGCAGTTTTGAGATCCTAGAGAGCTGCCAGGTGTATGCGGGCCTGGCTTCGGGGAGGCGGGACGTTACATGCAACCTTTATCAACCATATATATATGCCCCTAACATTACTTTCATGTACTCCCTACGTCCCAGTAATATGAGTCAGCTGAATGGGAAGTGCTCTTTTTTAGTTATAGTGGCTTGCCGCTTAATGTTGTCCACGGCACATTCATCAGGTGAACTTTTAACAAATCACCATGCACCGGATCAGCTTTCCAAAAATCTGGTTAGGTGCATGGACTCGGCAAATTGGCTACAATACTGAGATAAAATTTAAATGCTTCGATGCGATTTGTAACGGGATATATGGAAGGAGTATATATGTCCTTCACCTTCTTCCGACGAAAGCAGTAGACCTTTATGCTCGATTCCTATGGCATCAAACTATCCTTCCTTGGAATGAGAGAGATCAGAAAGTTGCCAAGCCCGTATGCTGCAACCAGTACGAGCAACATCAAGGCCACGTTTACAGGCCTGCACCTACCGAGATGGCCGCATGCAGGAGGACTAGATGCATGGATGTACTTTCGGCTCATCTATGTACTTTCGCAGGGATTCATCGACCACCGCATCACTCCTTGCTAGCTGCTCAGTCCACCACTAAACCACCACGACGTCGCGCCACAGCACCCTAGCCTCCCGTATCACAAAGACCTCCATCGTTGCTGCACTGTTAGCGATGTCAAGGGAAAGGGGGATCTCTGCAGCAAGCAATTGGGGAAGGAGATCGGAGAAGCAGACTTGGGAAGGAAGCAAAGCTGTATTGAGGAAGAAGAATATAGTAGTTTGTTACAACTTGATTGAATGCCTCTCTCTAGCTCACCCCTCTCCCCATATTCATCTTACAGCGGCGGTGCTGCATTCACCACGCACGCAGGCGCAAATGGGAATTAGGCCCAAGTCGGTCCAGCATACTTACGGGTTGGGCTTGGGTTCGTGAGTGCTCCTTCTAGGCCTTGCCTGTTCCGCATCCAGTATGGTGACACCTGATTCTCATCCGGCACAGGTACAGTACTAACATGCACCCACAGCCGATCACTGTGGTTCTTCCGCTGATCATCACCGCCGCATAGACCTAGCTGCTGCACCTGTGGAGGACTAGCCACCACTGGAGCAACGTGGCACCAAATTAAGCAATCTTGACCACGCAAATTTGTCCATAATGACAAGATCTTTTTCTTTTTGCGGGTACATAACGAGAAGATCTAGTCACCAGTAATAGAAACTAGGTGCTTGGCCTGATGGTGTGAAGGAAATCAATTGCTCATCCATTCTGCAAAGTGCAAATACAGAAAAAGTTAGACTAATCACAAGTTCAGAAAAAGATTGAATATTTCAAAAGTCTAAGGAAAAGTTTAGATAAAACTTATACAAAACATATATTTTTGGCTTAAATGGAACCGCGGGCTCCACAACACGGCCTCTTGTCAGACGAGCTGGCGGACCACACGTGAAACAGGTGGAGAAGCAGGAGGAGGACCCGTCGAGCGATTCTATCCATGTGTACAGAATCGGTGCCTCCTGAGAAATGTGCATAGCATGAGTAGACGCTCACGCCCAGGTCATCTTAAGGAGTAGGGTAATAAGGGAGACGGCTTGACCCACCCTCTATTGGGATCCAGCCCTGTGTACGTATACATGTATTTACAGTAATATGTATACATTAATTAATCAGTGTAATTTCCTTTTGCATTTTCTAATGAATGAATGATTTAATGAACTTTTTCACAGATAAGAGGCACATATGTTTTGTAGTAGGAAAAGTTGGGCCTGGAGCCCTGCAAATCACAGAGCCAGGGTGAGTTGTTGGCCCCATTTTACTTTTCTGTATTGTGTGCTACCGTAACGTCTATTATCTTTCTGTTCAAAGAAAAAAAGTTTGAACCTTAATTGATGGGATTAGGATTGTTTGGACCAGTTGCGTTGGAACCACCTGTGCAGTTGCAAGGACAACGGCACACCGGGAGTCTCCTGCCAGTGACTCATGCGTTGAGCTAAGGCGGCCATAGCTGTTCAGCATCGACGGCAACCATTTGCGCTGCTGAGAGCAGTGAACAGGTTTCACTCTTTGTTTTAGATTCAGGTGTCAATCCCAGTTGGCCAAATCTACGTGGTCAAGCCTGCTTTGCTACCATGTCACTCCTGTTGCGACCTGTGACAGCTAAGCCTATATGGTACTCACGCATGAGCGTGCTGTGCGATGGTTTGGAGGAAGACGACCGTGCATTGGTCAGGTGCGTCGGGGGTATGACCAGTTCCGTGGTGAGGTGGTATGGTAATCGACAGTGGGCGTAGCGACGATATCGGAGGTGGCTGGCGGCGAGGGTTACGGTGGTGCGATGGTGTGACAGTGGTGCCGTTATGGTGAGTCGCCAGAAGCAATGAGGTGGCAGATGGAATTGGATCTATCCGCCAGTACAGCAAATGCGTAGCCAGGGCATTAGTTCGGTGCAGGCTTGATATGGTTGTTGCTAATTGTGGTCTGATATGTAGCTTTTTTCCTATTTTGATTATGGCCTCCGAGTACTACATTTTTTATTTTTTTTCCTTCTCTATAGAAAAAGCTCGGTCCTCGATGAGTGTTGCTCATTCAGAAAAAAGTTGTCTAACCAATGTGTGGTCGTACTATAAAGCTACCAGTCAAAAGTTACACTAGTACCAATGCACGTGCGTCACACACGTGATCAAGAAAATACATCACTTGGCAGGAACATCAAAGTTTTGTGCAACTTTATTACTTTTTTTCTTTGGAAAGAACCACCTAGGGTGATCACAAGTTACACTATATTTTAGCCTGAACCTAACAGTGCATAGAAGGTGCAGAAATATGGTCTTAAGGATAACGTGTATAAGTGTTAACAAAAAAATGACACACGTGTGACTTTCATTGGTTCACAAGAAAAAAATAGTGTAACAACAACCAAGACTTCACTTGGTGCATGAATTAATTTCTAACTAAATTTCGTCCTCTTACACAATGGGATGGAGGAACATCTCGACGGGCCAGTCTAAAGGTACAGAAATGATGAAAATTGTACACTCGACGGGCTTGCAGACATCTGGACCGTGGCAAATGGTAATCCTTTATTGCCATCCAAGAGACGTTCGTTCAAGGTTATATGGAAGAATAGTGTATTGAACCAACTTTTCCTTGTTCAGTACTTTTACATGCAGGTCTTTAGCGACTGGTAAAGACAAGACAGGCACTTTGTGTATGCATGTCGGTATGATTCTTGCCGACTATGATGTTCTGGCTAATCATGTCGGTCTCCGGACGGTGACCGCGCATTCTTGTGTTACTCAATGGAATCCAATACCGGTGAATCCTCGGGCATTGAACTGGGCGGTGATGGAGCCCGGATGACAGCACGATTCAGTACGCGATACCGCAATACGAAATTTGTTGATACGTACTTCCCAGTCCTAGCTTATTGCAATTATTCCTTGCTGCAAGTATATGTACGTAAACTGTGTAGTTAGACATGCGTGCAAAAAGCATTGCGATGATAAGCGATAGCTATGGCAGTGCAAAGACAAACATCGAAAACTATGACCCAAATTGGAGTGGTAGAACTTTAGTAAGAAAGAGGAGTTTATATATCAATAAGCAGGTAGCAATTGAAGATACTTGGGGCAGGTGAGGGAGTGAATTTGGCCGGACATGAAAGATTGAGGCTAAAAGTGCAGAAATAATGTTCGGACCAAGGTTGTTGGTGGGAGAACGTAGATTAAGCCTTGAAAAGATAAAAATTGCATAAGAATGGACATTGATCTGGTCTCCTTGCAAAAAGCATCTATTGGTCACGTTAAGCAACAATTTGAGAGTTCACGAAAACTACCTGTAGTCTCGTAACATATCATAATTAATTTGCATCAGATAAGAAGAAGACAGATTACTGTTTTGGCTGAAGGAAGCACGTAAGAAGTTATAATTCCTTTTTTCGCAAATACGCATGAGTTGCGCATGTTTGCATGAAAGAGGAGAAAAACCGGTCCCTTACAAACAACACCACCTCACTCCGAACCGAGGGGTTGATTTAGATTAAGATGTAAAAATAAAAGAAACTCAGAAGGGTGAGGCCTGAACTAGTCATAATTCCTTTTGAGAGGCTATCCGTCTCCAGTTTGTACCGTCTAAACTTTACAACCCAGCATAAAATGGAACTGTCACCTGGGAAGGTAACAACCATTTTCTATGGCTGTACAGTAACATAGGTACTCTCTCCGTCCCAAAATATAGTGTACTTCTTGTTTTGTCCTAAGTCAAACTTTTTGAACTTTGACCAACAATATCTAAAAATATATATTATTTTAAAGTAAGAGAGTTATATATCATGAAAGTTCATTTCAAGATGAATCTAGTAAAAGCATTTTCATGTTATCAATCTTTATGATTTTCTAGATATTATTAGTCAAAGTTCAAGAAGTTTGACTTAGGACAAAACTAGATATACACTATATTTTGGGACGGATGGAGTACATAGAAAGGTCCACTAAAAAAAATCATCTACTACTAGTAAGAACTAAACTTCTTGTCTGCCGAACTGTCTGATATTTTTGTTTTTGTTCTGATTCGTTTTTTGTTTGTTTTTCCCTTTATGGCATGAAAACATGCATATATACACTATGGTACGGTATGAGATATATTTACAATTTAAACTGCATGCATGACTAAGTTGGCTTTGCCATGCACAACTACAAAAATCGATTGAGTCCGCCGACTCCGCCGCCAGGATTGGTGCCTTGTGTTCCTCAATGGTCATTGCCGTGGGGAGGTTTGCTTGATGGCTAGTCCTCAAAGGGTACCTCTCCATTGATGACGGCTTGATTACCTTAAACGCAGTGAGGGGTCTGGCATGGAGCGGTGGCGGCGGCATAGGCCTGATCATGGGTTAAGAGCTTTTTAATTTTTAGTGGATTTCTAGTAGCAAATGCCACTGTTACATTTTATTTTTTAAAAAATTTTGTCGATTTTTAGAGACGGGCGTCAACATGCCACTTTGGACTATTTCCAATTATGACAGTAAGATTCTGGTAGAAAAAGTTTCAAAAAAAAAGAAAAAACTATTCTGGCAGAACATATGCCCCCCCCCCCCCCCCCCCCCCCCCCCCCCCCCCCCGCTATAGTGGATGATGGCCCTAGACGAGTTTGTTTCCAGAGCTTCATTTCAGCATTAGATGCTTATACGAATGAAGGAAAAGGGTTTAAGCTTGCACCAGGTACGGTGTATCAGGTTTGACCAACTTAAGCGCTTTTAATTTTACATTACAGAAGAAAAATTCTATATAAATAATTGAAGATATAGCACATTCCTCGTTTTTAATCACTCGTGTATAACCCCTTATATTACAGTATCGGATGTCCTTGAGGCTGTTTGCACCAATTATTATGTAAATTTTGGAACGTTTCAATCAGATCAAGGAACTGATTGACTATGAATCATGGGTTTAGGTTGGCAAAAGTGAGACGTCAATGACCTTGCACGAGCTGATTGTTCTACTGAGGTGAAGTGGTGCAGTCCATCCTCTATTCTTCTTACTAGCGGAGTTTGTTCGGTCTCAGTATCTCTCACTCTCTCTGCCTTTGGTTTGTGGGAATATTTCCCTAATTCTTTTTTCTCCACGTAAATTGAACTATTTCATGTGACATTCTTGTACGATTCCCGTGACATTCTTGCATTCCAATAGGGACCTTACTTCTTCATTTCCAACTTGTCATACAGGTTAATTTGTTCTTGTTCTCTTTGTACAGGTTTCGTAAGATCTCTGGGAAGCTCAATATCTCCCCACTGTTTCGCATCAGAGAAATGTAAGAGAGAAGCAGGGCCCTTTTTTCATGGAAGCGGTGAACCCCATTCACAAGAGAGAAGAAAAGAACCTATGAAAATATGCATACTCCGTGAACTCCCTTACTGACAGCAGCGACAGTTCATTCTCCTACGAAATGATCTTCGTGTGGTATTCTGTAAACTGTAAAGAACTTTCCAAGACACTATAAGAACTTACCTCCAGAGATTTTCACTGAAGATGAGCCGGTAGCTAGGAGAATGCATCCTGGATTCTGGGTGCAGCTATGGCTTTGTGGCTGTAAACTCGCTGATACCTCTCATACCTGTGCCACCATTGTTGTGTCTATATGTGGCATAATAATGGGCAGGCATTCACATAACACAATGCTGAAGGAGAAAGTAGCTTGTCACATTTGACTATTTGGTAGCTGTGAAGAAAAATATATACAGAAATCTCCGGTAAGAGGAGTATATATATGATAGGTAGGTGACAGAGGAAACAAGGTGAACATGGGATCGTTTTAACAACATGAACTTTTCATGATTGCTGCAAAGCTTATTTATGATCAACTAAAACCATATGTCCAAATGCGGTCATGTAGCTGTCCTTTGGTGGCTCATTTATCTTTGTTGTCACTGTCGTTATTTGGTTGGCACCTACTACACGATCTGCATGGATTCACGGAGGACATTAACGGTCGACCATGATGTCATTAGCTCGTTCCATCCGTTATGCTTGTCCATCCACATGAGAATAATCTGTCGCTTGGGTTTATGTTACGGTTTTTGTGACTTGGCTAGTTTGTGTCGACTAGGGCTTGTGCTAATATCAGGCAAAAAAAATTAGTAACAACAAATATAGGGTTAGAATCATGCATGGATACGCACGTCTTGTGAATTTAGTATTCCAAATTCAAAGTGATGTCTGGGAAACTAAACTCTCTGTTATAGTCACGTAAACAGTAACTGGAATGTTCTTGCTTACTCTCAATGGGAACCAGCCACCGCGATTCAGTAATCGTACCACACAACAAGATCTTGTTACCCTAAATTATGAACGGAACACGTTTACATGGATGGAAACCTATCCGTTCATCCAAAAGGCAGTAGACAATAGCGGCGGCTTCACCGTCGACAGACAGGATGGGGGGAAGAACACCACCGTGATATCAGCATTGTGGAGGTGGACTTGGACCAGCACAACGCCGTCCGTGACCTGTCACTGTCTCGTCTGGTATATCGCCGCTGATCACTGACCTTGTGAGACATTCGCAGGTGGCTTCCATCTAGGTGTTTTCCATGCCCCAATACCCAGAAGCGAGCACCGCTTCGTGGTCATGCCTCTATGGTGTCACGATGCAGCCCGACCAAGCTAAAATCCCATCACATCGTGGCCGCGAAAGTCCTCAAAAATAAAAACGTATGCCATGATGACGAGAATGATGCCGAGCACTCGCCTATCTCTGAGTAGTTCAATTGCCGCCACACAAACTCAATTAACGGATGCAAATCCCTAGAACAAAATGGAAAGAACCAAAAAAAAAAGAATAACACTATAAGGCTTTATTTGACCAGGTGATCTCATCCCGCACAAAGCTCAAAGCAAATTTTTCATCCTTTGTTTCAATACTGCTCATGTAACACCTATGATACCACTCCATCCGGACGCATTTCCACGGATGCTACCATGTCACCAAACTGAGGAATTGGAAATATATTAGTTTCATCGGTTCTTGCAGTCTGTATGCTATCTGAGCAATATTACAACCGACGAAGTGTTCGCATGCTACACATACTGACATCATGCCATTCTGAATGTTCTATTAAAGTCTTAAAGAGCATACTAATAACACTTGGGAATTATGTCTCCGATGTGTTTATTGCATTTGCTATTAAAACACATGAATTATGAAGACAAATATTTTTTTTCCATAATAAGTATACTCAAGAACAGCCTGCTATGCTCGCATTTGCTAGCACCAAAATTTGTTAATGCCGTGCTCCTTACTGCTCATCAGTCTTCAAACTACAAAACCTTTCTTCCACACAATGTCAGTACTTAAGTTCAATGTGATGTCTACAAAGCGGTTGTTGTGGAACTGACCTTTATTTTGCTTGTACTGATTGCAGCTTATGGGCCAGGCAACTTTCTGATATCTCTCATTCCAAAGGTTGGATAATATGATTTTGAGGTGCTGGAGATGTGGATATGCACGCTCGAGATGTGGATATCTCTCATTATGATTTTGAGCTGCTGGAGCTATATATACGAGAGTAGTGTTAGCGGAGGTGTATGGTAAATGAAAGTGGCGAAACTAATTAAAGTCTAAATATATCATCTTAAGCTGGAAAAAAAAAACATGCATGTATATGACGTAACAAGGGAGACGAAATTCAGATAAGGATATACACAGCGAGAGGGTGACAGACACAAATACAAACTAGGATCGTGTTCCTATTTTTCCTAAGCCACGGATTCTCACAAAAAAAAAATGGACAATGTTTAAACCAAGAAACATTTAACAGGGAGGTTATTTCTGGTGGATGTTGAAGGAGGTCTCAAATATAGTTATGTGTCTTCAGTTGCAGCACACGCATAACCGGTCCACTAACCTTTGGTATATATATTTTGTCCATTATCTGAAAAAACTTTGGTATATATGGTGCCTTGCATACCTGCATCTGCACTATTTTGCATTTATGATATCGTTGCTGCGTGGCCAATACATCAAAAGCCAAAATCAATTTATTTGTTGGATGTATGGAACCTTCATGGTTCTAACTCCCATGCAGGTTATCTTCAGGGAACGTACTGGATTCGTTCATGGACGGTGCTGCAAAAGGAGGAGGACCGACCTCAATTTCAGTGGGGTTGTCGTGTGCTTGAAACCACAGCGATGGAAATCTTCTCAACAAATGGCTGGAGTTTTAATAGTATTGCTTTTGTTTAAGTTCTTCCCCATGGAGATTTTGAGCAGTGAACTGTTTGGCTCTATCTCTGTTTTTCGTATGAGGCTTGTAATAATTTTGGACAGCTACATGCATCAATCGATGCAGAGGCTGGAATATTGATGCATATTCCCGTTTCTAAAAAAAATACATATTGGCTGGCACCACCTTTTCTGCGGCAATATCATCATAATGACTAATTAGGGCTCTGCATCTTCCTCTTATTGTTCTGCCACACATATTCTACTCCAGAAGAGGGTGAATAAGGTTTTTGGAAATCACTCTATGTGATCTAGCTAAAACTTTCTGCTAAAGCATGATAAATGTCAGATATAAAAATACGACCTTAGTCTTATACAATACATCACAATCACTACAAAAAATCTTGCGATTGATGACGTTCTGAATTTGTCATAGATCAACAAAAAACCGTCACAAAGCAGGATTCATGACGGAAAATAGTTTCATCATGTATCGCACGTCATAAATCAACCCGGGTGATGTTTCTTATAATCGTCACGAAACGCTCACCATCCATGACGATTCATTACTGATAGTTGTTAGTCCCAGCCGTGTCACTCCATGCCCGCCCATCCATGACGAATCCAAGTATACAGAGTTGAAGTCATCATAAGTTCACAATGGAAATGGCAATCAATATCAGTACACACAAGGAGCTGCTCGAAATCAGTACAAACAAATTTACAAAGGCTCAACTGATAATGACAGACGAAATCGAAACAAAGCCTTTGGATGGCCCCGCCGCCGCGCCTGGACGCCCCCGCCGCCGCGCATTAGAGATCCGCGCCGCCGCGCCTAGAAGCCCCTCACCGACACACCTGGGAGCCGTGCGCCGCCGCGCCTAGAGCCGCCGCCGCGCAAAGGAGCCTCCTGCGTAGGAGCCCCGTGCCTGGACGCCCCCGCGCGGTCGCGCCGCCGCACCTAGAGCCCGCCGCTGCCGCGCGCAGGAGCCTCGCGCGCCGGAGCCCCGCACCGCCGGGCCTGGACGCCCCCGCGGTCACGCCGCCGCGCGCAGGAGCCCTGCCTGGGAGCTCCTCGCCGCCACCACCGCTCCTGGACGTCCCCCGCCACCGCTCGCCGTAGATCCGGGCGCCACTCGATTGATTTGGCTGGAGCCGGGGAGGATGCGGCCGTGTGCGCTGGGGAAGAGGCACACTTGGTGGATGAGAAAGGAGAAGAGATGCGACGGCGTCTAAGTGTGGTGAGGTGAGCTAGGGTTAGTGAGTTTTATAAGGACGTGACCAGTTTTGGGCCTAAAAGAAACGGCCCGTTATGCACACAGCCAGGTATGCGAGGAAATGTTAGGATCGTCACAGAATTCGTATATTTGTGACCATGTCTAGAAACGTCATTCCTTGTTCGTCGCTGATCACCTAAATTGTTGTAGTGAATATAAGCATCGACATTGCTTATGTTAAGCAAGTTGCATTTGTAGAGGCATCTTTTGAGACTCTCGAGACACTTTTTTATTAGTTTGTGGCAAATTATAAACTACTCATAAGGATGACAATCGAAACAAAGACACATTGTGATGCTTGGTTGAGTTGGCTATCAAGAGTTAACAAGTATTAGTCTATAAGGTCTTGAGTTCGAAGTTTCCCAATTTAAACATTATTTAAAAATTCTTCGATGTTATTAAGACATTATATTATTCTTCTATAAAATCGTCACGAATTTTATAGAGATGATTGACAAAGTGTCACTGTATTCCTCGAATCAATGCATGGCAAGGAATTTATGCGGCATTTTAGATGCCGTTATGATTATGTAGAGAAATTTAATAACGCCTTTACTATATAAAAAAAGTGCCTCTACAAGACATTTCTCTTCTAGTAATCATTTCATTCTTTGTTGCTAGCTTTTAATGTCCAAAGGCCCATTTGGTAGCAACTATTGCATGATCTGTTTCTTATGATTTGCTTCTGATGGACATATGAAATGTAAGAGTTCTTTTATTGTGGTTTATGAATGTGAAATTGGTGTGTGCAAATGTAGTGGCCAGCATAGATTTAAATTGGAATCTTTGTTCCCTTTAACCAGTGATGAATATATACGATGCGTGAGCAAATGTTCAACCAACAGTAGCTATATAGCGAATTAGGTTGCTGAAAAGCTAATTTTCCTAGGGGCCAACCTATATTCCTGGCGCCTTCTCACTGTCACGGAAATATTTCACCACTCACCAGATTGGGCGTTGTGGATCACTACAGGTCGATAACTCGATATGCACGCCAGGTAGACGAGTCTCCAGGCACTTTGCTTATCTGCAAATTCTTTCCTGCCTCTTTGTTTTGCTCGTACCAAGGCCGGCCTTGTAGTTGGCGGCAACAAGACGCGGCGTCGTAAATGTACTTCGGTGCAGGCTGCAATTATCCGTTGCACACGAACGCGCGGGGAGCCACCCAAACCAAACCTCTGTCATGTACAGACTGGTCATGTACATCGGCAACAAGATGAGCAGGCGCAGCAACCCAAAGCACTAGGCTCGATCTGTGCAGCCGAGAGCACGTACACTGGAGATCGTTGCCGCCATCTCGCCGATCCAGCGCGTCCTTATCGTGCGCGCTGCACTGTGGTCATCATCGCAGGCTCCATTGGCCACCATGGAGTTTGGTAAGGGTTGAGGTTGGCTGCACAACCGCTTGGCGGTGCTCTGACAACGCCCTTGCGCAACGGCGAGCAGCTTCCTGTCTACCGGCTCTGTCTCTGGCAAATGCGCAGCATCGAGGAACATCACGTGATGGTGTACTTGAGCTTGGGATGGCCGCCGGAGATAAGGGCTAGGCAAATTTCCGACCCCTCTCATTCCAAGGCATACTGCAGAGATGTCGAAATGCCTGACAAAGGAAATAACTGAGCGTGTATAAAAGCCTAATGTCTTCCTGAAAAGAGAAGAGGGGCAGATATATACACAGGAGGGTAAACGCTAGGGACGTAAAATAAAGTAGGTACTGAGATGATACTGTAGTAAATGGAAGCGATAGGTGGGGGCATGATCCATATTCATCAAATACACCTGCACATCAAATGGGATCCAATTTCAAAGGATTGGCCGGATTCAACCTAGTTATTCTATACAAGTACTAGTATGGTTGCCCATGCATTTACGCGGCTAGGCTTATTAAACTATTTAAATTATTTTTTATTATTATAAGAGTTTAAACACAGTTTACTATTATTATTTATAGTAATATATTTCTAATATAGCTAAAAGTGATTGGAGAAAGTTCTCACCAGTAAATTTGAGTGTGTGATGAGTCATTATTACATAAATGCCATATTTAATTATTATAAATAGCATGTAAAGATCATCATTGTGGCAACTAACCGAAAAAGATATACATGGTTGAAGCACAACGTGTCGTGATACAAACAAATTTTATAAAGAAACGTGTCGTATTTAAAATCTGAGAATCCGCAGCTAGCCAGACATACGGCGGTGTCTTTTTATAACGGCGTATTTAGGAACTAAGTGCGTTTTGGATATATTTATTAGTTCAAAATCTAGGTATTTTGGACTCATAATGCTATGATGGGTAAATTAGAAATAAAATAAGAATATTTTTAGCTATTTTTTAATAAGAATTTATTTTTTTGGACATTATAATGGCATGGAGGGTAATTAAGAAGTTGATGTGAAGGGTATTTTTTTAATATTCCTAATTTAGCTATTCTTTAACTCATAATTGCTGCCTGCTCATTTGCGCGACTAGCTTACTATACTATTTAAAATATTTGTATGTTATTGTAGAAGTTTAATAATGTTTATTTTTAATTATTATTTTCTACTCTTTATTTATAAAATAGTAGAAAAGAGATGGGAGAATTTCACAATTCGAGTGTGAGATGAGTCACTATTTTTTCTTGAATTGTGTCTTATCTAACAATGTATTTGTTTTTCTTTTTAAAAGTAAGGTTGGTTCAAACATGCCATACTAAACAACTAACAGATGTCATGATAGGAAAAAAGAATGTGTCATGCTACAAATTCTTTTTTTAAAGAAAATGTGTCGTGCTAAAAATAAGAAAATGTGTGCCATGCTAGCTAGACAAATCACGGTATATTTAGATATCAGAATTAAGTGTATATTGGATATTTTTATTATTCTAGTTTGGGCTCATAATGGTATGGGTGGATAAGATAAAAATGAGAATTAGATTTAGGTATTTATTATAATCCAAATTTAGTTTTTTTACTTATAATGGCATGGTGGGTAATTTAGAAATAGGTATGAAGGGTATTTTTGATTATTTTCTATTATTTCGAATTTAGCTATTTTTTGACCATAATGGCATGGTGCGTAATTTAGAAATAGGTGCGAGGGGTATTTTTGGCTATTTCATTATTCCAAATTTAGCTATTTTATAAGTATTATTAGGGGGTTTTGTGACTAATTTTTTTATAATGGCAGTGGTGGGTAATTTTCTCTTCTTATTTTTTCGATTAATGTGAGAATTTCTAGCATTTTATAGCTTTTTTAAGCATTGATGATTGTTAAAATCTATTATCTATATAATTCACGAGAAAAAGAAGCCACCACATTCGCTCTAAAATGCTAGAAATCCTCACGTTATTCCGAGAAAATAAGAAGAAAAATTACCCACCACTGCCATTATGAAAAAATTAGTCACAAAACTCCCTATAAATATTTATAAAATAGCTAAATTCAAAATAATAAAAAATCCAGAAATTCTCACGTTAATCCGAGAAAATAAGAAGGAAAATTAACCACCACTGCCATTATGAAAAAATTAGTCACAAAACTCCCTATAAATATTTATAAAATAACTAAATTTGAAATAATAAAAGTAGCTAAAATACCACTCGGACCTATTTCTAAATTACCCACCATGGCATTATGAGTCAAAAAATAGCAAATTTAAAATAATAAAAAATAACAAGATACACTTCACACCTGTTTCTAAATTACCCGTCATTCTGTTATAAGTCCAAAAAATAACTAAATTTGGGGTATAAAAGATAGCTAAAAATTTCTCTAATTCTTATTTCTAATTTTCTCACATACCATTATGAGTCTAAAATAGCTAAATTATGACGTGATGAGTAGGCAAGCTGAAAAATAAGCTATGACGATGAGAGAGTAAGAATGACTGGATGAGTGAAAGAACCGAAAAACAAATTAGAAATGAGGGCAAGAAGAGCCTTGAACGAGAGGACGACGAGCAGGCAATCTGGACAACAAGATGACCAACATACCAGTAGGAAGCGATAAGGGAAGGCGACATGTGAAGGTAGTAGTCCTTGACGGAGTGGGCAATAAGTAGGCGGGACAGATAATGAGTTGACAGAAATGTATTAGAGGAACAAGTGAGCCGGACAACAAGCCAAGGCGACAAATAGCTGAGCATTATTACGAACAGACGAGGGATGCGACCGTAGAAGAGAGCAATAAAAGTTTATTATAAAATATCATAAAACATCTACATACAAGTTTATAAATTTTATACTATTATCGTTGTGAAAACAATCAACTCTAGCCGCGCAAATGCGCGGGTAGCCATACTAGTTTATAGCTATGGAACGATAAAATTGCTTAATTTGACAGAAATAAGGAGTTCAGATGGATTGTTGGGAAAAAAAACAGAGACATGAATTTATTCTAAAAAAGACCCAAACCCTGTTTTGGAATATCCAACAAATTTGTGTTGTGGAACATGTTCTGTGTATGGTTGGGGACAGCATAGTCTTGTGTAACTCCACGGCGTCAAATACGTCTGCATCCTCTGGTCAACCAACAATTGTCTTATGGAACCTGGGGCTGGGTGATAGGATCATGCATTACCAAAGGGCAGAAACAGCAACTTAAAACTTGCTGATACTTCCCATTCTTATTGCAGTTATGTTTTGCCCTGGATATATGTACGCAAACTGGATCTGCAGCATGCATGGAGTGTATTGCCAGAAAACAAATAAGCTAGGGCGAATCAAGAGCAAGCATCAAAAGCATCATCGCAACGACAAAAAAGATTAGTTATACAACAAGCAGGTGAAAAGGGAAGGACATGCCGGGGCAGGCAGGGAGTAATAAGGCTGGACCTGCATGATACACCCAATAAGCCGACTCATGATTCCATAAAATTTGCCTTATAAGCTACAGCTCAGCAGCGAGAGTAATAACACGCGACAAATGACATGCAATCTTTCTAGAGGATACCTAGTTGGAGCCGCATTTGAACACTGTACCGTCGTATCCCTTTACACCATCTGACAACATACAGGACTACTCACTACTGGCGCAACGTGCCAAGACGGTGTGACGGAGTGAATTGCGTATATATCCAAATAAGATTGGCCATGGAGATAAGGAATTATGCATGTCGCATAAAAGTTTGGTCAAAATAATAGTCACCTGTGAGTATTATCTTTCCGTTCAAAGAAAAGAGCACTTTTTTTTGCGAGGACAAAGAAAAGAGTACGACACTATGGACATTATAATTGATTGGATTTGGGACATATTTTGTTTGAACAATTGTGTTGGAATCAGTATCGTCAACAGTGCAGCTCCACAGAATGTACGTGCCGTGAACCCTACTCCACCTCTGCAGCTGCTAGGACGACGGCACACACAGCTCTCCTGCCCGTGACTCATGCATGTGTTGAGCTGAGGCAGCCAAGCAACCATGTGCGCAGCAGTGAACCACTGAACCGGTTTTACTTTTGGATTTAGTTGTTCAAGCGTTGTCCCTGTTTGCCAAATCACTCCTGCTGCGACCTGCGACGATGGTGTGGAGGAAGACGACCCTGCAGTGGTTGTTTTTAGAAAGCAATAGTTGTTTACACTGGCGAACAACCAGTTTGTCATTGTGCCCAACATAACGTGGCAAGCTCACACTTTTTCGAACGGTTCTACCACATCTAACCGCCATTCTGAAGAACGTTCTACAAGCAATTATTTAAAGCATTCAGAAACAAGCAAAAAATTACAATCCATGTTTACATTGGGGGACCCAAAAACGCTAGGGGATTATGTGGTGTTGCAACATTGCCGCCAAGGGCCTCCAGCTGGGACATGATGTTCTCCGCCACCTCTTCAATCTTAGTGCGCCCATCCTCCTTGTGCAGGATTCTCCATCTTCGCATGAGCGCCAGCATCTTGAACACCACAGCCTGTGGAGATTTGCATATGTTATCTCGGAACACATAACCATTTCTCGTTAACCAAAGTGCCCAGCATAAGCAACCGAGAACAAAAAAGATGAAGCTGTTTTGATCATGACTCCTATTATGCATGTTTAAGACAGTGAACTCTTGCAGATTCGTGGGATTATGTTGCCATCTAAAAGTATCTCTAAGCACACACCATGCAAATTTTTCTATCGGACATAAAAACATGATATGTCTAGGTGTTTCTATGTTATTGCACATCTTGCAGAGTTCACTGCCCTTCCACTTCTTCCTTTTTTTTTGAAGCAACATTCTCTTCCTTAATTCACTTGCAGCAGGGATCCTATCTTGAAATAGCATCCATAAAAAAGACTTTTACTTTCAGAGGTAGTTTAGAGTCCCACATTTCTACCATTCTCTGATCTACTTCTCCTTCAAACATCAAATGTTTGTACAGTGAAGAGGTGGTAAATTTGCCAGATCGTTCAAACATCCACTTTACTGAATCTGGACCTTCTGATATTTGCACATGGCTGATCAACCATGCTGTGTTCAGATGCGGATGTTATGTCATGTTCTTGTGTGTCACTAATGCCGTGGGAGGTGTTGTGGTAATTAGCATGGAAGACGACAAAGGCGCCGGGCGCCGGGCGCCGGCTGCTGATGCGGTTATCGGCAGTGGGTGCAAGGACAATGTTGGAGGTGGCATGGCCGGCTGCGGTGTGGTTGCTTTAGTGCGATGGTGTGACAGCGACGCCGTTATGGTGGATCGCCAGAAGCAAGGAGGTGGAAGAATATGGAATTGGATCTATCCGCCGCCAGCACAGCAAATGCGTGCGTGGCGTCAACTAGTTCGGTGCAGGCTTGCCATGTCTTCTTGGCAACCGCCTCCATAGTGCCCGAATCCTACCTCTGAAAGTAAAAATCTTTTTATGGTGGCTGCTTGTAGTGTATTCTGATATGTGGTTTTTTTTCTTTTTTGGTTATACCAAACGATCGTGTACTACATTTTGTATTTATCCTTCCCTGTCAAAAAACATGGTCCCGCCGATGAGTGTTGCTCACTCGGAAAACTTTGTTTAACCATCGTGATTGTACTGTATAAGCTGCCAGTCTAAAGGTATGAAGATAATCGAATTTGTACAGTAGACATGCTTGCAGACACATGGGCCATGGCGAACAGTAATCCATTGTTGTCATCCAACAGAGAATTTTGCTATTTTGGCCGTGAGGCTTCGATCAAATCACCTCGAGTTCGTGGGCTTCGCTAAAACGACCACGAGTTCGTTGCCTTTCCTCTAAAATGACCATATGGACGGAATTGCCCTCGCTCCTTGTCTTCTTCCTCTTGCTGCTCATCTCGCCATGGCCCTCCGAGCTCTTTCGCGACTGCTGAGCGTCCCCATAGCTGGCCGAGCCCCGCAATGGCCCCTTCGCCGCCGCCGCCAAGCCTGCCCAGTGCGCGCGTCGCCCCCACCGCCACCGAGTCCAGTCGCCGCAGGCAGCCTAGCCCCGCACCACGCGCGGCCCCATCGGAGCCGAGCCCCCACCTAGCACGCGTCCCGCGCGCGTCCGCGTGGCCTCGCCACGCTCCGTGCAGCCGGCTCTGTTTCGCACGCCCCTGCGAGAGAAGCATCGAAAGTAAGAAAAGGGGTGAGGGCAATTCTGTCCAAGGAAAAAGCATATGGTCATTTTAGAGGAAAGGCACAACGAACTCGTGGTCATTTTAGCGAAGCCTTCGAACTCGAGGTCTTTTGAGTGACGCCCCGCAAACTCGCGGTCAAAATAGCAAAATTCTCCACGGCGCAGACGGAAGCTCATGGTTATATGGAAGAGTCGTTTGTTAAACCAGCTTTTCCTTGTTCATTACTTTTACATAGAGGTATTTAGCGATCCGGGTACGTAGTAGACTACAGAGGCACTAGCTGGTTGCAGGCATGCATGTATATGATTCTTGCCGGCGACGATGTTCCAGCTGTACATGTTGCTCTGCAGAGGAGTCACAGCGCATTCTTGTGTAACTCCATGGAATCCAATACCAGTCAATCCTCAGGCATTCAATCTTGCCGTGATGGAGCCAGGAGGACAGCAGAATCCAGTATTAAGGCCGCAATACGAAATTTGCTGATACTTCCCAGTCCAAGCTTATTGCAATTATTCCTTGCTGCAAGTAAATGTACGTGAACTGCGTAGGTAGACATGTCGTACAAAGCATTGCAATCTAAGCTATAGCTTTGGCAGAGCAAGGACAAACATCGAGAAACTATGAACCAAATTGGAGTGGTGGAACCATAGTAAGAAAGAGGAGTTTATATATATGGACAAGTTGGGGTAGGTGAGGGGCTAAATTGGAGTGGGCATCAAAGACTGAGGCATTAAAATGCTGAACTAATCTGCGGGCAAAGGTTGCCGGTGGGAGAAGCCCTGTAAAAACTGAAATTGCATATGAATTGACATTACACTGTTTCCCTTGCAAAAAGAATCTTTTTCCCTTGCGGATCACGTTCATCAATTTGAGAATTCGTGAGAACTACCTGTGGTCTCACAACAATATCCGAATTTTAGTCAACTAGGCAGGTTATACTCATAAATTGAATCCTACCTTAAGGTACTAAAACCAAAAACAAAATAATAATTGCTTTTGAGAGGCAGCCCGTCTCAAGTAGGTACCATTTAAATTTTACCACCCAGCATAAAATGGAACTGTCACCTGGGAAGGGAACAACAATTTTCTTTGTCTGTGCAGTAACATAGGCACCTAGAATGATCCACTCAAAAAACTTATCTACTATTAGTGCGACATAAAATTCTTCTCTGTCCAAACTGTCTGATTTTTTTGCTTTGCTATTCGATTTTTGGTTTTTCCTTTATCACAAGGAAATAAAACATACACTATGGGACACTATGAGATTTACAATTTAAACTGCGTGCATGATTAAGTTGGCTCACAAGGAAAACAGACATTGACACCTAATAAATGCATGCTCGTTCTCACACCTCATCCTGATGCTCCCCTAGAGTGCACTATGTGATTCATTTTTAATTTAAACTACGTACTCCCTCCGTTCTTAAAATGATGTCGCTGTTGACTTTTTGAGTTACGTTTGACCGCTCGTCTTATTCAAAAAAGTTTAAAAACTATCAAATATTTTGTTATAATTTGTTTTATAGCGGGAGAAATTTGAAACATAACTTGTAATTTTGCATATTTGAGCTAATATTTTGAATAAGACGAAGGGTCAAACATAACTCAAAAAGTCAACGGCGACATCAATTAAAAAACGGAGGGAGTATATTCTTCAATTGGCTTTGCCATGTACAGCGGTGTATATGTGCTTATGTGACAAAAGAAGCTTATTTTAAGTAGTTTATTTTGGTCATATAGATGCTTAATTATTTGAAGGAAGGAGTGTTTATTTTTGCATTATAGAAGAACGGTTTACATAATTGATGAAACATTTTCTCTTTTAAACTACTTGTGACAATTTTAGGAAGGCAAGTGCCCTTGAAGCATACTGTTCTATTCTAGGATGTGTCATTTTATAAATTGCATAATTGTGTCTTAAATATGAATCCCGTGTCATATGGTTTACTAGTATACAGTTCCACATGATTCCTTGAAGCTCTGTTTGGAGAGTATGTCTATGTTCTAGGTAGATTCATGCGTAATTGTGCTGTCAAGGGTTGGGAACCTGCTCTACTTAATTTCTTGGATTGGTAATTGCTTTAGCAACATGGAGTTTAGGGAATCTAGATAGGCTGCATTGTTTGTCGTCGTGCACGATATTATGACTTGTGTTATTGCATGTGCCAGATTCTAAAGACCGGTTCGTGGACATGTAAGCCCGCTGAACAGAGAAACGACGAGGTTTAAATGGGTGTGGCTTAATTAGCTAATTAAATAGTTGTTCTCTTATTTATAGCACCATTCGGTTAATGTGTAGCGCCAGAGGGGGTTATTGTCGAGGAGGTAAAACAGACTTACCCAAAATCCTTAGCGGGTGTCTATAAGGTTGGAGGCACTATTGAAAGGCTTTTCAGTGTGACCCTGGCTGCACACCTTGGTAGTGTGAGCAAAACTAGACAGCAGGACTCGTGGTGAAGCTGTGCAAACCTTGCAAAGATAAAACTATCAGACAACCATGGTCACAGTCAAAAGCGAGCTTGAACTTCTTTGCAATTGGTGGTATGTGGTTGGTTGGTTTGTGGTAGCCAGGTTGTAGAAACCTGGTGAGTCGGTAGTCGGATGGAGTAATGTGGACGGAAACTTCCTGATACCTTCCACGCATATAGCCATTCTCATATGTGTATATGAGTAATATGGTACGCAAAGGTTCCCTCAAGGCAATGTTGAACGATGAGGTAGCTTCTTACCCTCGAATATTTGCTACCTATATGGTGAACATAATTTATATAGAAGTTTCTAATAAGGTAAGTACAAGATGGGGTGGGTGACACGGAGGCACTCGTTGGACCACATGAACTCTTTTAGATTACTATGAATGCTTGTTTTTCCATAACCACAAGTTTTATTTGGTCCAAGAATGCCATATGAAGTAGTAGATCGAATTTGTGATGCCAGTCTGATGGCTCTTTTATTATTTATGAGAATTCTTAATTAAATGCAACCATGATGTACGTGCCACTTAATTAATTGCTCAGTCGGGTCACTTGTATTTATTGGCTCATGTTGCATTCAACATGCGCATTTCCCGCAAGAATTTTACTCGCTAACATCCCTAGTGACATCCAGTTGGATGCAGGCTTGCCGGCCATGCCTTGGGGCAGCTGTTCGCTTTGTGATGGTGGAGACAACATGGGAGGCAACATGCGACATCTTATTGTCAGTGCAGCTACCATTGCTTGTGTAGACGCAGTTGATTACTTGTCGATATGGTTATTTTGTTGATCTTATTGTGATTGGAAGATTTTTTGTTTTCCTGAAAATAGCCTACTGAAGCATACCCATAATCTCCCCCCCCCCCCCCCCCCCCCCCCCCCCTGCATTGTCGGAGTCTCGTTACTCCAAAAAAATTTTGGATAATTGCCATACATTCCAAACATGGGAGTGGCAAAGGGTACTCCTGGCTGTCGCAGAGACCAAGGCTCTTGGTTTCATTAAAACAATCGTTCGATGCACCAGCTTCCCATTGTTCGTTTTAGAATCGTTTTTAGCTATACTAGCAAGCCAAGTGGGTGACTCATGTTGGCGTCAACGGATTCCATGCCTGTGCGCTGGAGCCTGGATCGTAGGACATGCGTTACCATGAGCAACAGCATGAAGCTGCCTCATACTTCTCATCCCTAGTTTATCACAATCAATGTGCGGGACATCTGTGAATAAGAGAAGAAATACGAGTTTAAGACGACTCATTATTACAGTTATTTCTTCAGGACTTTTACAGTCCAAAAAACTGGCTAGCATTCAAGAAAATACTAGCTAGTATTCTAGGGGTAATTCTGGAACTGTTGTAATGTTTGATAAATTCTGTGTGGAACTGAAGGGAGAAAAGGACTTGAGGTTATAAAAAACTTATTATTGTTCAACCATTCTTATCTTTTCCAATCATAGCCTCGTCATAACAAATTACAAACGAGTTTTTTCGACCGTAAAGTCTTCTATTTCTTTAGGTAGGTATATGTGGATTCATCATTGAAAAAGCTGAAAAGAACATGAGGAGCTGGTCTGGTCGTGTTGCCAAATACGTATTTTACTAGCTGGTCACTTTCAGGAATTTGTGGATTCAATAATGCACGAGAAATTTGGAACTTATTTGGTAACATATTCATGGCTTTCCAAGGCCTTCTTTGGAACAAGAGAGCATATCCAAATTCTGACTTGGATGAGTCAATAAGAGCGACCTGAAGGAGTGGAATATCTTTAAGGAACTAGCTATGGATAGGAGCGCTTGGAGCCTCGCAATCAATGTGCCTGAACGATGATCTTTTTTCCTGTGTCCTTTTGGGTTTCTCTTGTCCTTGTTCTTGTGGATTTCATTCTCTAGCTTACCCCAACTTGCTTAGGACAAAAGACTATATGTTGTTGTTGTATGGTGCATTATTCATTTAAGACATACAAGCAATAGCATACTTTATTTTTTCTGTATCTATTGTTCTTGTGATTATTTGGGTTGTTTCATATATTACTTAAGAATAATATTGTAAGTGTCTCTCGCGATATCTTTTTGACATGTAGTTCTTGTTTTGTTGACTCATGCTTTATACGAATAAATAAACTTTCAAGCTGTTTAACAGTGAAGATGCTCTAGCTAGACGTTGACATCACTATAACTTCTTTTTTTTTGCGAAGGGATCACTATAACTTCTAATTAAATAATCGTCTGAACTGAGTGTAGTTTAAATAGCTTATTAAAATAGTTCGCGTGCTGATATTTCAGATTTCGCCCTTGCTTTTCTGTCCTCAGTTTTTTTGTCTGTAGCTAGAGTGAAGGGAAGGGATTACAAGCACTTCTCAATGCCAGGACCTGTTTTGTCTCTATTGGATATTACTTAAGCCCATAGGGAGTCCACTCCTAACTTACATTTTCCCAAACAGTGCTAAATCTCAACACCACAGATCGTCACTACTGGTGATCATTTTATAGGAGAATGCATCCTGATACCTCCTACCTACGATCCTTGTTGTCGGTATATGTACAAAATAATTGGCCGGCATTCACTTATTCACTGAACACAATGCTGAAGGAGAAGATAGCTTGTTACAGTTGACTGCTTGGTAGCCGTGAAGAAAAATATATACTTGGATTGCTGGTAAGGGCATATATTACATATCTCGATAAAGCTTATTTCTGTTCGACGAAAACTCTTACATCTATATATCCAAGCATGTAGTGAATAAGCCGCATATGCCGGGCTGGCAGCCCATTTTCCATTTACGAGACAGCTGAATACAACATGTTCTGAAAACAGAATGCATAACTTGACGAAGAAGACATGGCCAGTTTTTCTTCAAAGCATTAAAGATTTCACTCTGTACATCTCGTTCCACAACTTCCCTCTTTTTGTCGCTTCTGAGATCGACATGTCGCTTTGCGGCCTCCCCTCAACTCCGTTACCTTTGTTCCCACTGTCATTATCTTCCCAGTTTTTATTCAAAGCAGCAAAGATCTCTTTATGTAAGTATATGTAGATTCTTCATTGAAAGAACTGAAAATATGAGAGAAGATAACTGATTCCAAGGCCCTCTTTGGAACATGAGAGAAGATAACTGATTCCTGGGATACTCTTGCGAAATTCTTGCATTGCAATTGAGGTCTAAGTCATCTGGAGCACCTGGTGATAATTTTCACAGAAGGGTACATGACCAAGGTTTTTACTGAGAAATTAGATCCAACTAAGACATAAAGTAACAGAGATAAAAAAAAAATGTGTCCATTAATCACTGCACACCCTAAAGCTCTCAATGGTACATGATTCGTCGGACTTGAAACTGCAGATTCTCTTAAATTAGCTTCGTCGTGTTACATTGTAGGTGCCTGTACAAAATATTGATTTATTTTTTTAGCATTAGATTCTTGTGTGAAAGAAAGAGAGCTCAAGTTTTCTAGCCAGGCTTAAGGTCTGTAACAAGGCGTCCAGCTTATTTAAGCATAACCTCTTAGCAATATCGAAGAGAGTTGTGTATATAGATATTAGATTAGCAGCATTGTCACTCGTGCCTAAACACCTTGCATGAGCATAGGTTCAATACTATCCAATTCCACGCTTTCCTTAGGCGCCTGGTCCTCCCTGGCGCAGCGTGTTGCAGCAAGCTCCAGGGTGGCGGTTTAAGCAGTCTGTGATGAGCCCGACCAGGGTTCTGGAGCACTGTAGGTCGACATGCATCCCGATATCTGAACGAGACGCGTGGCAACCCGAAGCACTAAACTCTGCGCAGCCATACAGAGGAGCACGTATACTGGAGTTCGCTGCCCCCATCTCACCGAAGCAGCACGAGCACGCTTTCCTGTCGCATCGTGGTCATCGTCGCGGGCTCCATTGGGCACCGTGGAGGTTGGTCACCATTGAGGAGTACCGTTCAGCGGTGCTCTGGCAACTCCCTCACCTCACATCGCGGCGAGCAGCTTCTTGTCTACCGGCTCTGTCTCTGGCGAATGCGCGTCACCGAGGTCCTTCGGATGGTGGTGTACTTGTGCTTGGGGTGGCCGCCAGAGACCGAATTCACCGGTTGCAGTGTAAAGGCTAGAAAAATTTCCGACACTTCTCATTCCGGGGCACGAGAGTGCGACTGAGCTGCGGAGACGTCGAGATGCCTGGCAGCAGAGGAAATAAATGAAAGCCCACTACCGCCTTCCAGCAAAGAGAAGAGGAGCAGATATACACACGAGGGTAAATGCTGGGAGGCAATTGCACCCAACGGATTCCATTTGATACGCTGCACACATGACAGACACATGGTACGAAAGTAGTTATTAATCACACCGGCACAGGTACATCTCTGCAGTTTATTGCCACTATATTGTCTTAAATCTTGGAATGCTTCTATCTAGGGAATCGAGGTGTATGTCACCATTGCATTTTGCTAGTTGTTCTATAGGAGTACTACAGAACCTCTAATATTTTCCGGGTATTATATATTTGCATGTGGTACATTCTTTGTTCACACTTTAGTAATTTGTTCAAGAACGAAGCAGAGTGTATTCTAATCTAGTATGAGCTATTCTCGAGAATGAAGGCAGATAGCCAACAAAAAAAAAGACATTCTGGATGGGAAAAAAAAAATGGTATTCAGAAACGTATATAGAAAATGAACTAAACCGTTGGCCATGAGAAACAGGAACACAGGTAATTTTGTGTTATCTTGTAGTATTACCTAGACGACAATTCAAGAGGACCAGGTGGTCTAACCTGCACTGTCTGGCATTGTAAACTACCATGATGGGCAACCCACATTTAGATGTTTCAAGTAAAATGGGACACAAATTGCTACCATCTCCGAAAAGGCTACTTTCACACTCCGTGATCTGCACACGTACGTATGGTCACTTAATCTGGGGCACGATTAATCAGTATGGTCTGAGCGATGATTCCTTGAATTGACATTAAAATTCCTCGTGCTGAAAGAAGATATTGGGCAAGGTAGATTACTGATGCCTCTCACTACTAGATATATATATCTTGGAGGTTCTGTATAGTTGAGCATTGAGGGCGGTTATGCGTGGGAGCATGCGAGCTGAGAGAAAAAGCATATAGTGGCTTGGAGACCACGAGTCAAAAAAAAAAAAAAAACAAGCTAGAGGTGTAATTTGAGTAGAATTGAAGGTGGTGGATGACTGGAGATATTGAGTTGCACGCACCAACCAACTCACCCAAAAGCCTAAGCTGATGGGGAAATGTGAGCAATTCACTAATGGTTCGACACTCCCCTCACGTGCAGGCTCCCTCAGGCTGCAAACGTGGAATATTGGAGTGGGCTGCAATTTATTTAATAAATTGCGCCAGCCAAGATTCGAACTCGAGACCCCTGGCTCTGATATCATATTTAGTGGAAATAATTCCTGGCTCTAATATCATATTTAGTGGAAATAATTCAACAGGAGATGGACGTGATGCAGAATCGTTAATGAAAAGTTAGAACATCTTGGAATTGAGATGGATTGGCCCCGTTTTAAGTAGCACCACATTTCAGTATTTCACTTGAGCTTCAGTAACGTACATATACAAGCTTCCTTGTCAAAAGAAATATCAACAGTTTGGAACTTGGTTTATTGGTGTCAGCTTGTTTGTGTTTGTGATAGTCTGTAGTCTACTGTAGCAAGCTGAGTTGATGGCTCTTTATTTTAGTCATAGCTATTACTCCCTTCGTTTCTTTTTATATAAGGGATCGGGGGTTTTTCCAAGAAAAACAGCAGGCAAATGAAAAGACGCCCCTAATAATTGCTTTCCATGCCCACCAAAAACTCCGCACAACGGGAACACCGCTCGCCATCGCTTTGATGCGGCACAATGTTGGAGTCGGAGGGAGGCCAGCCTTCGCCGGCGAGGGCATGGGTCTCAGCGGCACCCAAGCCACCGGCGAGTTTCGGCGTCCTCCTTCATTCAACTACATTACGACAGGCTACAGCACGAAATTTGCAGATACTTGTCTAAAAAAGTATTATCCACGTCATCGCTCATTTTGTTTCATCAATCCTCACATACAAGATGGTAAAACGGATATGAAGATAGAGTTAAGGTTTGACAGAAAAATTGATTTGAAACTTTGAATCGAACTTAAAGCTGACATGGCACTAAACTTACCAACATGATACTAGCTAGGGTCTGGATTGGACCTTTGGAAAGTTGAGGGAAAGTTAAACTTTGAGCAAAAAGTTGAGAATTTAACGAGATTGCCTTTTTTGCCTAAATTTTATCGAGACATAATTGTGCAAACTAGGTTAAATCTGGCTAGGCCTTCCCGATTTCCGTGCATGTGCATGATTATTTGAAAAAGAATCATGTCTCACCTGCCACTTACATTTACCATTTATGTCGCCTAACAATACTCGTGTGTATATATATGCCCCTTGCCCTATTCCCACGAAGGCAATTGGGCTTCTATATATGGTCGATTATTTCCTCTAGTATCTTCACATCTCAGCAGCTCAATCACACTTACTACCTGGGAATGAGATGGATCAGTAAGATGCCAAGCCCGTATTTTGCAACAAGTGCAGGCATCATCCAAACCGATTCTACGAAGACCACTTTGTAGGCATTACATTGGAAATTCACAGTTGCGTGTCATCAGGTTTCGAGCTGTTTATTCGTGACGGCCGTGGGACGGGAGATCACAACAGGAAATTTAATCCTGGCAGTTTGCAACTGACATGAAAATGATCATTTTCCTATCAGTTTTGTCTACTCATGAAAGTATGTGTTCCTGTTGGACCACCATGACTGTACAAATCACCATGAAAATAATCGTGACCCACAGGAAAATACGTTTCAGGTAATGGTTTTCCAAATGTATAATTCAGCCACAATAATGTGCAGTTACACAGATCCAGCAACAACTATCAACTTGCAAATCACATTCAGCTACACATCCTTGGACCAAGTACCAGCCATTACGTTAACTTATATAGAGGAAAATGTCATTCAGCCACACAGCAGTCATCAGTTTGATGTTAGTTTGATCTCACAACGACTCCAACGAGTCGTTCCCCGTCTGATCCGCGCCCTGATCGGGGGCGCACAACCAACTCATGGTTGGTGGGCCCCTGTCGCGCTGCGCATATAAAAGGACTGGTGGGGGCCGGGGGCACGCAAGCCAAGGTTCGCCGTGCCCACACTCCCCACCTACAACCCACCGATCTAGGGTTTTGCGCAGAAGCGGCGGGAAGTCCGCGACCACGCCGCCACCGGATCGACAACACCCTCGCCGCCATGGCTGGCCCCTCGGCTGCTCCCAACCCGATGCCCGGCGGTAACTCCTCTCCCTCACTCCTTCTCGGTAGATCTCTCAAGGTCGAACCTGATTATCTAGTAGAGTTTTACCCGCTGGATCTCTCACCTAGAGTTTTATTTCTATCAATGGTATCTTGAGCCAGGATAGGTTGTAGATCCAAATCGGGGTCAGAAAGTTTTAGGGTTATGGTTTTCTTTTTTCTAGATCTAAGTTCAGTGTGCCGCCGGGACCCCATGAGCCGGCGACACGAGCACTCGTGCTCAGAAAAGAAGAGAAGGAGGTAGAAATCACAGTAAAAGGAATCAAATCCAACCCTAACCCTAGGCTTACCAGATAACCGGCGCCGGATCTGGTTGAGATCGCCGCCGGGAAGTCGCCGCTCCACCCTGCTCACCACCGCCGTCATGTGGGAAGTCATCCACCGCCGTCGTGCGGGAAGTAAAGCCGAGCCGCTGCGCATCGTTGACTGCGCGCGGGCTCGAAGCACCGTCACAGAGCCACTCGACGGCGGCGCGCTCACCCTCGGGTGGACGCGCGCGTCGGCGAGGGGGTCTGCGGCGGCGCCGCCTTGCTCTCCTCCGGCCATCGGCCGAGTCACCACCGCGTTGCGGGAAGAGAAGAGAAGGCGAGAGAGAAAGGATGAGCTAGGTTTTCGGGGGCGGCGAGATTTCCGCGTTTTATTTGACGCTCGACGAGCCTCCGCCGTTCATCGCGACGGACGGCCGAGATCGGCGCGGGGCTGAGACAACCTCTCGCCGGGCCGGGCCGGCCCAGCTGCGGGCGCTTTCGCGCGCGCGCGGTATGGGCCGCGCGTTTTTCGCGTTCTGGGCCGGCCAAGGAATTTTCACAGTAGCAATTTTTTATTTCGTTTTATTCATTTCCAGAAGCAGTTTTGAGTGAATTTTGATTGAATTTGATCTCTGGAAAAATTTGAACCAACGAGATAATTATTCCAGAGAGTAGAAAAGTGAATCGCTGCTTCTGTTCATGAATTTACTGCAAGTTATGCTACTGTTTTCCGCTGCAAGTTTAGTTTATTTCCCTCATAAATTGGAACCAACGGGAAAATTTTATTTGGGAGAGTAGTTTAAAGTTGATTATGATGTTGTTATTTTCTGACCAAAGTTGATGATAGCAACGTTGTAAAGTTTTATTCGTAAGTTTTATCCATTTATTCTTTTTCTGCCCAACGGTGATGTAGAATTGATGTAGAAGAAATTTGTATGTTTTTTTTTTGACCAACGTTAAATTGAGACATGCAAATTATTTTGTTCCTTTTTTCCTCACCCTTTTATGGTTTTATTTCAGTTTATGACCCCATGGCATGTATCAAGTCCATTCCACCCCTTAACGGCAACAACTATGGGGCGTGGCGTGAGACCCTTGAGATGGCACTTGCACTGTCCAACATTGATCGAGCTATCACTGATCCTTGCCCCATAGAACCTGCTGCCCCTGTGAGGGAAGAGAATGAGAGCGATGATGCTTTCAACATACGGGTGCGTGACCATGCGCCCGTGAGGATGAAGTATGATGGGGAGAACATGATGTGGGATCAGTCAAACCGCAAGTGTTTGATGGTGATCAAGAGCTCCATTGTGGAGAGTATAAGGGGAGCAATCCCACCATGCACCACTGCAGTAGAGTACCTCCAGAAAGTGGAGAGTCAGTTCACTGGCTCTTCAAAGACTTATGCATCCACTCTTATCAAGAGGCTAGTTAATGAGAAGTACACTGGTGGTGGTGTAAGAGAGCACATCTTGAAGATGAATAATATGGCAGCTAAGCTTGCAACAATGGACATCCCGTTGCCACCTGATTTCATTGTCTATTTGGTGTTTGCTTCGCTGCCAAAGGAGTTTGAGGCCTTTGAGGTCAACTATAACTCACAGAAAGAGAAGTGGACTATGGAGGAGCTTGTTGCACAATGTGTGCAAGAGGAGGAAAGGAACAAGAATCTGAGAGGTGGTGAGATAAACTACCTCAAGCAGAACAACAATAAGAGAGGAGTTTCCCTAACAAGAACTCCAACTATAAGAACAACTCCTCAAAGGGCAAGGCTCCACAGAGTGATCACCAGCAAGGACCAAGCCAGGCACCAATGGTCAACATGAACCAATGCAAGTGGTGCAAGAAGGAAGGGCATTATCAGAAGCATTGCCCTCTATTCCTGAGGCACCTGCTTAAGAGTGGTGAGGACACTATTACATTTGTAGATGAATCCTTGTATTTAAGTTATGCTAAGTCCACATGGTGGATTGATTTAGGTGCAACTACTCATGTTGCTAATTCTATACAGGAATTCCATACGAGGAGGATCCTGCGAAAAGGAGAAAGAACCATTAGAGTTGCTAATGGACTTGAAGCGGACGTTGAAGCCATAGGAGAACTCCCATTGAAGTTGAAGGATGGCTTTGTACTTCGTCTTCGAGATGTGCTTTATGTTCCCTCTTTGCGTAGAAATTTAATAAGTGTTTCTCGCTTGGATAGCGATGGATTTGCTTGTAATTTGGTAATGCACAATGTGAGATTAAGTTTAAGAACAAGTGTGTTGGTCTTGCCTTCCGACAAGACAAGTTATATTTATTATCACTTTGTGAGAATGTGAATGTAGTATGCACTGAGAATGTGGATGCCTCCTCTAAGAGTAACAAGAGAAAGAGAATTGATGATGTATCTTCGAAACTGTGGCACTGTCGTTTGGGCCACATTTCGAGGGGGAGAATAGAACGTTTAGTTCATCATTCAATTCTACCGCCCTTAGAATTTTCAGATTTTGAGCAATGCATCGATTGCATTAAAGGGAAGTACGTTAAGAAAATTAAGAAAGATGCCAAACGAAGCACAGGGATTTTACAAATAATCCACACAGATATATGTGGTCCTTTTCCTGTGAGATCTGTGGATGGTTTTGATTCATTTATTACCTTCACAGATGATCATACACATTATGGCTATATTTATCCAATTAAAGAGCGTTCAGAAGCGCCGGATAAATTTAAGATATTTAAGGATGAAGTAGAAAATCAGCACAACTTAAGGATTAAAATAGTCAGATCCGACCGTGGGGGGGAGTACTACGGTCGTCATACCCCATATGGCCAAGCTCCTGGACCTTTTGCAAGGTTTCTGTAGGAAAATGGCATAGTAGCTCAATACTCCACACCCGGGGAGCCTCAGCAGAATGGAGTGGCAGAAAGAAGAAACCGTACCCTTATGGATGGTGAGAAGCATGATAAGCTATTCCACTCTACCGATTGAGTTGTGGATGGAGGCCTTAAAAACCGCCATACATATTCTTAATCGAGTCCCCAGTGAGTCTGTAGAGAAGACACCATATGAGTTACGGACTGGGAGAGAGCCCTCACTTGGTTATTTCCGTGTGTGGGGTTGTCCAGCTGAGGCCAAAGTGTTTAACCCAAACATTGGGAAACTAGATCCCAAGACAGTGAGTTGCCATTTTATTGGCTATCAGAAAAGTCTAAAGGTCATCGTTTCTATTGTCCTGATAGACATACTAAATTTGTAGAAACGAGACATGCTGTCTTCTTGGAAGATGACACAGTTAGGGGGAGCATGGCAGCTCGAGAAGTTTATCTTGAGGAGAAACGGGTGTTTGCGCCCATTCCTATGACTCAAGAGCCTTTCTTCTTGCCGCCTGCTGCTGCTGCACCGTCTGTGCGTGACACTGAGGTGACAGCACCTGTTGTTAGTTCTCATGTGGCGTCAACGAGTACAAATGAGGAACCTGTCCTTCAGGAGCCTACAGAAAACGTTGCCCCACAAGAGGAGGAGCTGCAACAGCCTCAAGTAGCGCCAACCATAGAGGCCCCTAGAAGGTCTCAAAGAATAAGGAAACCAGCCATTCATAGCGACTATGAGGTCTATGAATGTGAAGAAGCACAAATGGGTGGTGAGCCCACTACTTTTGAAGAAGCCATGAGAAGTGCTGATGCATCGAAGTGGCGAGAAGCCATGGAAGATGAAATGAAATCCGTGAGTACCAACAAGGTTTGGGACTTAGAAGAAATTCCTGAAGGAGTCACCACTGTAGGCTGTAAATGGGTCTACAAAATCAAATATAACTCCCAAGGGAAGATAGAGAGATATAAGGCACGTCTTGTGACGAAAGGTTTCACTCAAAGAGAAGGAATAGATTATAATGAGACTTATTCCCAGTCTCATGTAAGGATTCTTTTAGAATCATAATGGCTTTAGTGGCGCACTACGATTTAGAACTACATCAGATGGATGTAAAGACAGCGTTCCTTAATGTGGATTTAAATGAAAATGTTTACATGGCTCAACCCAAGGGTTTTGTTGTGGAAGGAAAAGAAAATATGGGATGCCGCCTAAATAAGTCCATTTATGGGCTAAAGCAAGCATCTAGGCAGTAGTACTTAAAGTTCCATGAAACTATAAGTAAATTTGGGTTTAGTAAAAACATAGAGGACAATTGCATTTATGCAAAGTTTAATAATGGGAGATTCATTTTCCTTATCCTGTATGTGGATGATATCCTACTAGCTAGTAGTGACTTGAATCTACTTCTGGAGACGAAAAGTTTTTTGTCCTCGAATTTTGATATGAAAGATCTTGGTGAAGCATCGTTCGTTTTAGGAATTGAGATTCACCGAGATAGAAGAAAGGGGGTATTAGGACTCTCGCAGAAGACATACCTAGAAAAGGTTCTAAGAAAATATGGTATGCATGAGAGTAAACCTACGCCTGCTCCTATAGTCAAGGGCGATAGATTTGGGAAATTTCAATGTCCCAGGAACCAATATGAGATCGATCAAATGAAAGCGGTTCCATATGCTTCAGCTGTCGGAAGCTTACAATATGCTCAAGTATGTACTCGCCCTGACTTAGCGTTTGTTACCGGGGTACTTGGAAGATTTCAAAGTAATCCAGGAACACTGGAAAATGGTTAAGAAGGCTTTGCGATATTTGCAAGGCACTAAAGGCCTCATGTTAACGTATAGAAGAACTGATTCCCTAGAGATTAAAGGGTATTCAGATTCAGATTTTGGGGGTAATGTGGGTGATAATAAATCCACATCAGGTTATATCTTCGCCCTAGCAGATGGAGCTATCTCATGGATAAGCTCAAAGCAAAGTATTACTGCTTCATCTACGATGTATGCAGAGTTTATAGCATGTTATGAGGCCATGGGGCAGGCAAAGTGGTTGCCAAAATTTATACCCAGGTTGAAAGTAGTTGACAGCATTGAAAGACCACTCAAGATGTACTGCGACAATGAACCCGCAGTGTTTTATGCTCACAACAATAAGTCAAGTGAAGCTTCCAAGCACATTGACATTAAGTATTATGTTGTGAAAGAAGAAATTCAGAATGATCACATAAGTCTTGAGCATATACCTTCAGAGGAAATGCTAGCGGATCCGCTCACAAAAGGCTTACCACCCAATGTGTTCAGAGAACATTTAGCCGGCATGGGTTTAAAGGAGAGCCTATGATCACTGGATAATAAGGGCCTCGAAAAGAACTGTTTCAAAGTGGAGAAAGTGTATTGTGGCTGTTAATCTGGTAGTATACTCTATCATGACGAGGCATGCTCTATGCACCTATCTGCAATGAGATGGTTGTCTAAAGTTAAGTATCAAGTTTAAAGTATGAGTTAAAGGAAAGTTGCGATCAAGGGGGAGAATGTTAGTTTGATCTCACAACGACTCCAACGAGTCGTTCCCCGTCTGATCCGCGCTCTGATCGGGGGCGCACAACCAACTCATGGTTGGTGGGCCCCTGTCGCGCTGCGCATATAAAAGGACTGGTGGGGGCCGGGGGCACGCAAGCCAAGGTTCACCGTGCCCACACTCCCCACCTACAACCCACCGATCTAGGGTTTTGCGCAGAAGCGGCGGGAAGTCCGCGATCACGCCGCCACCGGATCGACAACACCCTCGCCGCCATGGCTGGCCCCTCGGCTGCTCCCAACCCCATGCCCGGCGGTAACTCCTCTCCCTCACTCCATCTCGGTAGATCTCTCAAGGTTGAACCTGATTATCTAGTGGAGTTTTACCCGCTGGATCTCTCACCTAGAGTTTTATTTCTATCATTTGATTGATGGAGGTGGATTGGCGTCAGATCTGGGGGCAGCGTGAGGGATGGAAATCGAAGGGATCGGGGTGATGTGGAGGTGGGTAGGGTTGAGTCCGGAAGCGACCTGGAAACTGTGGCCGGAGAGTCGAGCTACTAGAGGACGGTGGGGTTAGGGGCGAGCTGCTCGAGTACGGCAGGCCGGGGTTGGGGCGCACTGCTGCTTGGAGACAGTGACCAGGAAAAAGCTGGGCGCGAAGCAAATTGCAAGCGCACGGAAGGAAACAAAGGTGGCGCAGTGCGGGATTTTCTTTTTTGTGCCGATATTTTCAGGGTAATGACAATTTTCAAGAGGGTGTGTTGCTACCCTTCACAAATATTCATTTTCTTGACAGTAGAAACTTACGAAAATTTTGAAGTATTGTGAGGGTTCTTTCATGCCCTTCACGAAATACGATGCCCCTCATGGTAACTCCGTTTACGAACATACATGTGCCACAGTCTTTGCCATTGATTTGGGAGTCAAACTGTGTACAATGATCAATTGAAATTGCATTGTGTCTTCAGTGATGAAATGTTGAGGGGGCTAGTCAACAATTTCATTCATTTTAATGGAGGAAAAAAAGAAACGATGCGGTCCTTTTCTTCACGAAAACCGTTAGATTTTACCCTGATGTGCATCTGAAAGTCTTTGAGAAATGGCTTGACAGCTTCGAAATCCAGTCAGGTGCTTCGGATTGCACTGCATGTGGATGGAAACTCGCTGATACCTCCCACACCTATATCCATTATTGTCAGTGTATGTGCGTAATGGGTCTCAGGCGTTCCCTCAACGCAATGTTACTCGAACATTTGTTAGCTACTACGATGAAGAATTTATACTGTTTTCGACAAAGGGAAGTACAAAATGGGGTGGGAAACGTGGAATAAGGCGGACGTGAGACAGAGAGGCACTGATTGGACCACACGAACTTTTCAAAACTGTCCTACGAAAGCTGATTTTTTGTTTGGCTAAAACTCTATTATCCACATGATCCAAGCATGAGAAGATCCTTACAGAAAAATAAATGTATTTTTAACACCAAGTATTTATATGAAGGGAAAGAGTTCTTAAGTGCATGACAAAACATAAGCTAGATCTATTTAAGAACTTATTTGCATTGTAGAAGAGAGTTTTTATATACAAGTGCATGATGATATAGCACCGTTTTAGCACGTGTGCTCAGCACCTCCTTGCATTACCGAGTACTGATTCTACTACTTAAGTCGCTGTTAGTGACGCAAAGTTTCGCTGACATCTGATCCGGAAACCGGGCAAGGCCGAAGCTACATATAAACTACGGGTGCAAATGCACGGACTAATTTCTGGAGTTCACCACTAATTGACTGATTTTCCACTATATATATGCACCCACTAATTTTAATATTACGCACCTTTTGGCAGCAAAATAAAGTATTTTTTTTATGTATTATGAAGTAGTGCACCTCCACTAGCTCTACCTTCCCCGCTGGAACCGGGTAGCTACCATTGGTCTGGGTTGGCAAAAGCCAGACTTCGATGACTTACACAAGTGGTCGGTCTTCCCACACTGGCTGGCTCCATAGAGTCGCTGTTGTCATGATGTCGTAAACTGAGAGTGCCACAGACTACACAAGTCAATCAGCCGGATCTGAACACATTTCTCTACGTTCTGCACGTCTTTCTCAGGGTTATTTTTCCATACATATCGACCTCTTCTCATTCCCTCAGACTAAACCAAATATGCCCATCAGACAACTGAGCATCCAATTGCACAAGGGACTAACAATGTAGTAATGCTGAGAAACCTGGTCATGGAATTAACCTTAAGCTGCTTGTACAGATTGAGTAACTTTCTGATCTGTTATGGGCCAGAATTGCATCGACGACGACGCGGTGGAGGAGGACGGCGAAGTGGCGGCGGCGGCCCAGAGGGCCCACGCAGCCGCTGCCTTGGACAGCGCGCCGGGAAGGGGGCCGGCCCATGCCGCCGCCCCCTTGGACGCGCCAGGAGGGGGGCCGGCCAGCCACCGCCCCGACTTTCCTAAAAGTGGCTAGGGTAGATTGAGTCGGTTTTGGAAATAAATAGATAAACCTGGGAAAGTCATTTAAATTAGGTAATTCAAGATAGAGTTGAGATTAGATCTGGTCGGAGTCTTTCTTAGCGTCCAAGTCTCCAAATAAATATAGGGGCATGTAACGAGGTTTGAATTAAGAAAGAAAAGGAGTTTATCTCCAAAGCTCTCTCGCTCTCCAGCTGCCGCCGCCCCTCCCCCTAACCCTAGCCGCGCCGCCGCCTCTCCCCCACGCCGTGCGCCGCCGCTCCCAAACCTAGCTAGCACGCCGCCGGGCAGCCGCCCCGGCGCCGCGCCGCCGCCGTTCCGCCGGAAGTGAAGATCGACCATAACACCTGGTATCCAGAGTCTGCACCGATCCTCGTGCCTTCTTCCACCATGGTTCCCACCGTGACCTCCGCCGACGCCATCGCCACCGGGGTGCCGAATCTCGCCACGCTTTGGCGGGAATTTCACACCTTCCGCGAGTCGACGACAAGCATGATCGCCGCCCTCAACACCCTCAACACCATGGTCGGCAGAATGTAGATCCTTCACTGAAAACCATGGGTCACTAAAGTTTGGCGAAAAATATGGGTCTGTCTCTCCCCATCGTGTTTGAGATTTTGGTTATACATATCTCGGTCAATAAAAAGAAGCTTTTTATGCATATTTAATTTTCCTGCCACTAATTAAAGCCTGCAGCTCAAGGAAGCCAACACTATCTAATGGACTTTCAAGTGAGACTCCCAATGTGGGAGGCAATGACTGTGGTGCCAGCGACCATGAGATAAAGTTGGCTCTTGTATCATATCATTCTTTTGGTGCTAGCTTTTTTTGTCCGAAGGTCCATTTGGTATCAACTAAGTGGATTGATGTGCGAAATTTTGCCTGATCTGACTGTTATGATATGCTTCTTATAGACAAGTTAAATATAACAGTTCTTTTATTGTGGCTTATGAATGTGAAATTTGTGTGTGCACATGTACGTAGTTGTAGCGTTTCCGCTTTTCACAGGATCGAGTCGGAAGTGCCGGTGAACGGACACAGATAGTACATCACATAAAAACACAAATTTATATCTTTAAGTTATTACATAAGTCCAATGATTTAAAACACGTGAGTAGCACAACGGAAGTCTATAAAGATACAACAACTACACACTCAGCGATACCTGGCCGCACATCGAAGCCCTACGATGTGGACCTGAAGACCCTCACAGCAACAAACTCGAACCAACGCGCCAGCGGAAGCAAGGACACACCTGTACAAAAACATAGAGAGCCAAACCCAGAGCAACTAATACTCAGCAAGACTTACCCGTCAACATGGCCAACTACAGCCGACTCCTAGTATGCAAAAGCCACAAGGGGTAGGCTGACTCAAGTTGCAAAAATAGCACTAATTACTTGGTCCTTACTTTCAATTTTTAGCTCAGGTTTAGTATTTAACCAAGTATCATGTTTTGCAGCTAATAACTAGCACAGGCAAGTAAAACAAGCAAGTAATGCTGTAAGTAAATAAAGCAGTAAGATCATCATCAGATCATCATTATCATCCATAATCACACTACGATGTGACGCACTGAACAAGTGGGTGCTCATTTCCGAGAGCGGCGGCATCGATGTACATCCTGCAGGAGAAACCTGACCACACGACATATGCGCCCGCGAACAGACCACATATGGTAACCTTTCACCTGTGCACCACAAGAGCAAAGCCGAATCCTACTTCTCCCGAGAAAGGGTCTTCCCGACACGGTCCCGTCCCAGACGTACTCCCCGTTCGGGAAGTGATCCGTTCTCTCCCAACCATACCATGATAGAAAGAGCTAGGTATCCACCAGACAACTAGGGCGACACAGGCTACGTCGGTTTACTGAGCCCATAAACACCAGCATGTGAATCAGTGCGTTCAAACTTGCTCAATAGGGCCAACAACGAACGGTCCTTAACCGACACAGACGGGGCTACCACCGTGAAGGCCCAGCCTTCTCAAACCATCCTACACAAACAATCCCCGTCCGGCCTCCAACAAACCTATAATTCTTCTAGTACAATCCAAAGTGTCATGATCCTATCTCGCGAGTGGGACCTACCACTCGACTTCTACCGATAGCTATCCACTACACCTAGCAGCTCTAACGACTGATAAAAGACCCAGCTATCTCTAATCAGGGATTAGCAAGGATAACCAGGAAAGGTAAACCTAGTGCAAGTCTACGGTTCCAATCAACTCCTATAAACTTAATGCACAAGCATACCTAGACCTCAATCATAGTGATAAAGGAAAAAGAAAAACATAGGTCGAGATGCACCGGGGCTTGCCTGGCTCAGGAACGGCACTAGCAAAGTCAGTGGTGGTGTCAGTCTGCTGCTCCTCCTGCGCCTGCTCCGACACCTGAAAGTCCAGGGGCTCCGGAGTCTCCTCTGTCACAACACGTCATGACAAGGAAATAATGCATATCAGATGCAATGATATGATGCAATACGATTTAATTATTTTATAGGACAGTCATTTACACTGTAAGTGCAAAACTTAATTAATTATCTTCGTCTGAAGTATTTCCTTCATTGACTCTTGATTAAGTTAATTACTTTAATTAACTTGAGAGGATTAATTAAATTAATTAGTTTTGAAAATTAATTTGTGTCCAGTGGCATTTTTCTGGTGAAGAGTACCACTGAAAGTGAATTATGGTGAAGTTTGGTGATTTATTGTAATACAAATTATTTATAATGATTTAAATAAGACAGAACACGATTTAAATCATAAGACAATAATTAAGCATTATCTGATAGTGTCAAAATGCTCTGTAAGTGTGTTATCAGATGATTTACAACCCTACAAGAGTTTGTGATTTATGGATTTACAGAGAATTTATTATGATTTAACAAGTTTTAATACTTATGTAATTTTTCAGAAAACAGATAAATGATTTTGTACAGTTTGAGAATTTTGTTGGATAGATCTGAGCACAAGGAGTCCAACAAAATTGGATTTGGATTTTTATGATTTACTTTCGATTTTCTATGAATTTTTGAAGCTTTCTGTGATTTTCTGGGAAATTAAAGGAATTTCCCGAAATTTGAAAAGAGGCGACCAATCAGATCCGGCAGCACAGAGGACCACACGGCCCTGGCCACAGTAGATCCGGGTCGGAGCCTCTCCGGGGCGCGGTGGCGCGCCTCGCCGAAGCGCGGCGGCACACTTGCCGGAGACGCGTTCCCGGCGGCTTCTAGCAAAACGGAGAGCACGGGGAGGGACTAGACGACACGGTGAGCTCACCTAGAGGGGTCGGAGCTCGCGGAGATGGCCGGGAGATGCTCGGCGTCGAGCGGCGACGGCCGGAGATGGTTCGGCGAGGTCGGGAGGTCGACGGATAGGGCGGGAGACGACGAGATCCAGCCGAGGAGCTTCGACTTCGCGCGCTGGAGCTCGACGTCGAGGATGTCGACGACGACGAGGCCGGTAAGGCGGTCGCCTACGGCGAGCCTTTCACTGCGGCGGCGACCGGCGATGGGGAAAAGTTGAAATGCCGGCGAGAGACACTGCAGCGGCGGGAAAACAAGGGTCAGGAGTGTGCGCGGAAGCGTTGCGAAGCCACACGCGCGAGGAATCAAGTCGAGGCTCACCGGAGTGGAAGAAAGCTCGGCGCGAAGGCGAGGCTTGGTGGCCAGTCTTGAGGAAGGCGAGGTCGACTCGAGCTGCTCACGACGGGAAGGAGAGGCGGGGCGCCATGACGAGCTCGCGGAGGTCGACGCACGTCTCGGAGTGGACCAGCTTGCCCGGAAGAAGCTTGCCGGCGACGGAACACGGCTGAGCCTGAGCTCGACGGCGGGAATGGTGGCACGGTGAGCTAGGGTTAGGGTTGACAGTGGCGACGGCCCAGGGAAAAAAAGAGCCGGGCGGCGTCCCTCTTGAAGGCTCGACGCGGCCGGGGCGGGGCCGGGGCTTGCCGGTCGTCGGCAGCCACGCGGCGAGGCGCCGCCCGCGATGGCCAACCGGAGACGACGGCGCGGGCCCGAAGAGGCTGACGAGCGGGCCCCACGGCATCTTCTCCTTTTTCCCGAATTTTCAGTCAACAATTTTCCTCCAACTTGTGCATACTAATTATATTAGTAAACGTGCACCAAAAATTCTGAAACTTGGCAAACTGGTAGATCAAAGGATAATTAACACGATGGTATAACATGCACATCTGGATTCTTGAAGAATTTCAAACTGCAACTGGTCAAAGTTGGACACTTTTGAAGATTTGGGGATTTATTTGAGCATCCAAACCTTTTCCAAAAATTTTGCAAAATTCTCCAAAATTCTTATTCCAGACGTGCTATCAATAGAATATTTGGTTGGGGTGGATTGTTATTGAAAAATTTGGAGTTCCTTCACAAGGATCAAATTTGACCCAAATTTGAAGAAACTTGAATTTCATGCTGTCAGGTTTGTCGAATTAAAAGGGAACCTTCCAGACATCCAAAAATTATGAGAAATTCTGAGAACATAGTATAAATATCCAGCTCCAACTTCTCTTTTGGGTCCAGGTAGGTTTGAGCAACAGAATGTGAATTAAAATTCGAGGAACAGCAGGATTTGCATGAACTTCTCTGAATTTTTTTTGAGACACTTCCAGAATTTCAAAAATCATGGAAAAATCTTCCAAAATTCTCATTTCAGATGCTCTTGCTGCAGAAATTATTGGGCAAGTTGTTATTGAAATTTTTATCTTGCTTCACAAGCATGGTTTGACTCGTATTTGAATAAACGATTTCGAATTTGGAACTTTGAAAAGGGTTTAGGTTCAGTTCAGTTTGGGTGTTCGCATATCTTTATTGACAGTGACACGGGGTGTCACAGTAGTGGCCAAAAGAAACATAAATTGGAATCTTTGTTCTCTTTAACCAGTGATGAATATATCAGATACATGAGCAAATGTTCAACTTTTTTTTTTGCGAAAAAGCAAATGTTCAACTAACAGTAGCTACACAGTGCAAATTAGGTTGCTGAACAGCTAATTTCCTGGGGGCCAACCTATGTTCCTGGCGCCTTCTCACCATCGCGAAAATACTTTACCCGATTGGGCGTTGTGAAGCACTGTAGGTCGATACGCATGCTAGGAAGTCGAGTCTCCGGCCCCTTTGCTTATCTGCAAATTCTTTCCTGCCCTCTTTCGTTCGCTCGGACCAAGGCCGGCCTTGGAACAGGCGGCAACGAGTCGCGGCAGCGATCATGTACATCAGTGCAGGCTGAAATTATCCGCACAGCCACACGTTGCACATGAACGCGCAGCCACCCGAACCATATCACCATCAACATCAACAACGAAACGCGCAGGTGCAGTAACCTGTTGCACATGACTGAATTCGCCAGTCACAGTGTAAAGTACAGGCAAATTTCCAACCCCTCTCAATCCGAGGCACGAGGGTGAAACTGAGCTGCGGAGAGGCCTAGATGGCAGAGGAAATAACTATAACTGAGCTTATGCCTACTGGCTTCCTGCAAACAGAAGAGGGGCAGATATATACGTGAGGGTAAATGCTGGGAGGTAAAATGTAGAACGTACTGAGATGATATGTACTAAATGAAAGCGGTAGGTAAGGCATGATCCATATTAATAAAATACACCCGCACATCCGATAGGATCCAAATTGAAAGGCTTAGCCGGATTCCACCTATTTATTATACAAGTCTAGTTTATAGTTTTTTTAGCATCAATTAAATATATAGTTTGTAGCTATGAAACAAAAAAATAGCATAATTTTCTGGATCTAAGGAGTTCCTGTGTTGCCGTGATCCATTGTTGGGGAGAAAAAAGAGACATGAATCTTATTCGAAGAGACGAACCAAATCCTATTTAGGAATGTCCACCAAATTTGTGTTGGTGAACACGTGTAACTCAATGGCGTCATATGCATGCATGGGGCGACCAACAATTTTTTTATGAAACCTGGGGCTGGCTGATAGCGTGACGCATTACCGAACGAATTGTCTACCTATCACTCGAGTGTTCTGAGGTTTATGAACACTCGAGTGTTTTGATGTCAAAAAACACTCGAATTTGAACCTCCCTGGAAATCGAGCGTTCACCAACACTTGAATTTTTGTAAACAAAAGTTAAGAATACAAAAAAAAAAAAGAACAAAAAACTTCAAATTTTTTCTAGCAAACAAAAGTTAAGAATATTTTACTACTGCAAAAATATAGAAGATACAAAAATTTTGAAAACAAACAGTCAAAATATTATTGTAATAGAAAATATTCAAAATTTTTTTTGCTGGGACAAGTGTAAATCCTCAGAAGAAAATACATATACACAAGGTTACAATCAAAATTACATATATTCAGAACTAAATATACATTGTACAGAAACAGTAATAACATCGAAATTAAACTGTACATTTAGCAAACTGAAACAGTACCACACAAACACTTGGCCTAAGAGGAGTAAATATGCAAATCTGTACTCTGTGCACCAACAGATCAAAGTAGCAATTGCAAGTAACAGATGAAAGTAGCATATGCAGAAAGACAGATTCGTTGGGTCTAAATCTGTGGGGACTAGTGTAAAATCAGGAAGACGAGTCTCCGGCTGTGCTTATCTGCAAATTATTTCCTGGCTCTTTCTTTTGATCGGCGCAGGCGGCAATGAGACGCAGCGGCGTTCATGTACATCGGCACAGGCTGCAATTATCCGCGCTGCCACCGCCCGAACCACATCGCCGTCATGTACGAGACGCGCAGCAACCCGAAGCTCTAAGCTCTGCACAGCCGTACAGATCGACCACGTGTACCGGAGTGCGCTGCCGCCATCTAGCAGAAGCAGAGAGTGCGTCCTCGTCACGCGCGCTGCACCGAGGTCATCGTCGTGGCCTCCATTGGGCACTGTGGAGTTTGGTAAGCGTTGAGGTTGGCAGCAGAACCACTCAGCGGTGCTGTGACAATGCCCTCACGTCACGGCGAGCAGCATCTTGTCTACGGGCTCCCTCTCCAACGAATGCGCACTACCAAGGAGAACCGGATAGTGGTGTACTTGAGCTCGGGATAGCTTCCGGAGACCGGATTCACCGGTTGCAGTGTAAAGCCCATGCGAATTTCCGACCCCTCTCATTCCGAGGCACGAGTGTGCGACTGAGCTGCGGAGACATCGATCGAGTTGCTAGAGGAAATAACATATCTAAAAACATGCTGTCTTTCTGTAAAGAGAATTGTGGCAGATATATACATCAGGGTAAATGACGGGGTCTACTGAAGTAAATGTAAGTGGTAGGTGAGACATGATCCATATTCGCTCTGTCCCATAATATAAAGGATTGAAGGGTTTGAAATTAGTTCTAAAATATAAAGGATCCTACATATGAGATAAACTTTGAGAGTTGGTGGATGAGCTGGTGGGTGGGTGGGTGAGTGAAGGTAAATTAATAGGTATAGTAGTCTTTTCCCACAGAGACTATTTTTGGCTTAAGAAGCTAGAATCCTTTGTATTTTGGGACGAAGGGAGTATTCATCAAATACACCCGCACATCACATGGGATCGCATTGGAATGGCTTGGCCGGATTCAGCTTACTTATTTATACAAGTATAGTTTATAGCCTTTTTTAGCATTTAAGTATAGTTTATAGCTATGAAACGAAAAAGTAACATAATTTTCCGGAAATAAGGAGCGCCTATATTGCACTGTTGGATTGTTCAAAAATGAAACATAAACATGAATTTAGTTCCAACAAATTTGTGTTGCCGCACACGTTGTGTCTATGGTTGGGGACAGCAGTCTTGTGTAACTCAATGGCATCCAATACGTGTGCTGGTGTGCATCCTCGGGTCGACCAACAGTTTTTTTTTTTTTTGGAACCTGGGTAATAGCGTCATGCATTACCAAAGGGCGAAGACAGCAACATAAAACTTGCAGATACTTCTCGTTCTTAGATTATTGCAGTTATGTTTTTCTGTGAATATAATGTACGCGAACAGGTTCGGCCGCATGCGTCCACTGCATTGCCAGAAATCAAACTAGCTAGTGCCTTTTACCTTCAGTGGTGGACTCGCAATGTCAGCAACCAGCCACTGAAATAATGTTCGGGCCAAGGTTGTGGGTGGGAGAACGTAGATTAAGCTTTGAAAAGATAAAACTGCATAAGAATGGACATTGATCTGGTCTCCTTGCAAAAAGCATCTAATGGTCACGTTAAGCAACAATTTGAGAGTTCATGAAAACTACCTGTAGTCTAGTAAGTATCATAATTGATTAGACTGGTTACTATTTTTGGCTGAAGGAAGCACGTAAGAAGTTATAATTCCTTTTTTTCGCAAATACGCATGAGAGCTGAGTATTTAGATTAAGATGTAAAGGAAACTCAGAAGGGTGAGGCCTGACCAAATTCCTTTTGATAGGCTATCCGTCTCCAGTTGGCACCGTTTAAACATTACCACCCAGCATAAAATGGAACTGTCACCTGGGAAGGGAAACAACCATTTTCTATGGCTGTACAGTAACATAGGTACATAGAAAGGTCCACTAAAAAAATCAACTACTACTAGTAAGAATTAAACTTCTTGTCTGCCGAACTGTCTGATATTTTTTTTTTCGTTTTTTCTTGTTTTTCCCTTTATGGCATGAAAACATGCATACACTATGGTACGGTATGAGATTTATTCACAATTTAAACTGCGTGCATGACTAAGTTGGCTTTGCCATGTACAACTACAAAAATCGATTGAGCACGCCACCAGGATGCGGTGCCTTGTAGAGCTACGACGCCCGGCCACGCACGGCGAGGTTTGCTTGCTGACTCCAGGCTGCGCCAATTGCTCCATGCAGTGAGGCCACCTCCCAAGCCCTTTGACGATGTTGCGTCCATGATGACACCGCTGAGCGAAACATGCGGACCCAAGGCGCCGTGCTTGATGCTGCACAGGCGCAACATGTACGCGATAATTGTGGGTCCTTGATGGCTAGTCCTCAAAGGGTACCTCTCCAGTGATGACGGCTTGACTATCTCGAACGTAGTGCGGGGCCTGGCATGTAGCGGTGGCGACGGCACAGGCCTGATCATAGATTAAGGGCTTTTTTTTAGTGGATTTCTAGTGGCAAAAGCCACTGTTACAACTTGTATTTTTACTTTTGTCGATTTTTAGAGACGGGCGTCAACATGCCACTTTGGACTATTCCAAATGATGACAGTAAGAGTCTGGTAGAACAAGTTTCAGAAAAAAAACATTCTGGCAGAACATATGCCCGCTGCTATAGTGGATGATGGCCCTAGACGAGCTTGTTTCCAGAGCTTCATTTCAGCATTAGATGCTTATACGAAGGAAAAGGGTTTAAGCTTGCACCAGGTGTATCAGGTTTGACCTACTTAAGAACCTCTTAAGTTTCAATGATAAAAGAAATACTCCATCCGTTTTTTAATATATGACGCCGTTGACTTTTTTCGTTACGTTTGACCGTTCGTCTTATTCAAAATATTTGTGTAAATATCTAAGTGTACAAGTTAACCTTAAAGTGCTTTTGATGATGAATCCAATATTCATTTCGCATTCAAAAAGTAATTATTTAAACCTATATTGTCGGTCAAAATTCAACAAAAAAAAGTCAACGGTGTCATATAATTAAAAACGGAGGGAGTATTTATATAAGTATTGAAGATATAGCAAATTCCTCCTTTTTAATCACTCGTGTATAACCCTATATTACAGTATCGGATGTCCTTGAGGATGTAAATTTTGGAACGTTGCAATCAGATCAAGGAAGTGATTAACTATGAATCATGGGTTTAGGTTGGCAAAAGTGAGACGTCGATGACCTTGCACGAGGTCATTGTTCTACTGAGGTGCAGTGGTGCAGTCCATCCTCTATTCTTCATACTAGCACAGTTTGTTCGGTCTCAGCATCTCTCCCTCGCTCACTCTCTCAGCCTTTGGATTGTGGGAATATTTCCCCAATTTTTTTTTCTCATGTAAATTGAACTATTTCCTGTGACATTCTTGTACGACTCCCGTGACATTCTTGCATTCCGATAGGGACCTTACTTCTTCGTTTCCAACTTGTCATACAGGTTAATTTGTTCTTCTTCTCTTTGTTCAGGTTTCGTAAGATCTCTGGGAAGCTCAATATCTCCCCACAGTTTCGCATCAGAGAAATGTAAAAGAGAAGCAGGGCCCTTTTTTCATGGAAGCGGTGAAGCCCATTCATAAGAGAGAAGAAAAGAACGTATGAAAATATGCATACTGCGTGAACTCTCTTACTGACAGCAGCGCCAGTTCATTCTCCTACGAAATGATCTTTGTGTTGTATTCTGTATTCTGTAAAGAACTTTTCAAGACACTATAAGAACTTACCTCCAGAAATTTTCACTGAAGATGAGCTGGTAGCTAGGAGAATACATCCTGGATTCTGCACGCAGCTATAGCTTTGTGGTCGTAAACTCGCTGATACCTCTCATACCTGTGCCACCATTGTTTCTCTGTAGGTGCATAATAATGGGCAGGCATTAACTTTTAACACAATCCTGAAGGAGAAAGTAGCTTGTCACAGTTGACTATTTGGTAGCTGTAAAGAAAAACATATACAGAAGTCTCAGGTAAGGGGAGTATATATATGATAGGTAGGTGACAGCGGAAATAAGGTGAACATGGGAACGTTTTAACAACATGAACTTTTCATGATTGCTGCAAAGCTTATTTATGTTCAACTAAAACCATATGTCCAAATCGGTCATGTAGCTGTCCTTTGGTGGCTCATATCATTCGTGAGGCAGCAGAATAATGACACAAAACTCGACGGAGGAGATAGGGCCATTTTTTTTGTTTAGAAAAAATCTAAGGATTTCACTCTGTATATCTCGTTCGGTTACTTCCCCTATTTATCACTGCTGAGGTCGAAATGTCGCTTGGCAGCTAGGAAAAAAATTTCAGCGAAATATCCGACATTTCGTCTTTTCTGGTAGGGTCCAAAATAAGATCGAAATAAACAGTACCAACGAAATTCTGTCTTTGACCACCTTAATGAGTTCAAATTATCTTGTTTATATATACAATCATGATGTTTTAATAGATTTAAGACAATTTCTTGCGAAATCATGTGAATTTTTTTTAAAAAAAATCAAATTTTGTTCGTCAAAATTTCCGAAATTCCCGAAATATCATGTTTATCGGTGACCTCCGAAATATTTTTCCTTGCTTGGCAGCGTCCCCTCAACTCCTCCATCTTTGTTGTCAGTGTCGTTATTTGGTTGGCACTTACTACATGCCTACACGATCTGCAAGGATTCATGGAGGACTTTAACGGTCGACCATGATGTCGGTTGGGTACCTTTAAGGCTAATTAGGTCACTAGCTCTTTCCATCCGTTATGCTTGTACATCCACATGAGAATAATCTGTCACTTCGGTTTATGTTATGGTTCTTGTTACCTGGCTAGTTTGTACTTTGTGTCAACTATCGAAAGGGCTTGTGCTAATATCAGGCAAAAAAATTAGTAACCACAAATATAGGGTTAGAATCATGCATGGATACGCACGTCTTGTGAATTATTCCAAATTCAATGTGATGTCTGGGAAACTAATCTCTCTATTATAGTCATGTAAAGAGTAACTAGAATGTTCTTGCTTACTCTCAATGGGAACCAATCACCTTGATTCAGTAATCGTACCACACAACAAGATCTTGTTACCCTAAATTATGAACGGAACACGTTTACATGGATGGAAACCTATCCGTTCATCCAAAAGGCATTAGGCAATACCGGCGGCTTCACCGTCGACAGACAGGATGGGGGGAAAACACCACGGTGATATCAGCATTGTGGAGGTGGACCTTGACCAGCACAACACCGTCCGTGACCAGTCACTGTCTCGTCTGGTATGTCGCCGCTGAATCGCTGATCACTGACCTTGCGAGACATTCGCAGGTGGCTTCCATCTAGGTGTTTTCCATGCCCCAATACCCACAAGCGAGCACCGCTTCGCGGTCATGCCTCCATGGTGTCACGATGTAGCCCGACCAAGCTAAAATCCCATCGTATCGTGGCCGCGAAAGTCCTCAAAAATCAAAATGTATGCCATGATGACGAGAATGATGCCGAGCACTCGCCTATCTCTGAGTAGTTCAATTGCCGCCACACCTACTCAATTAACGGATGCAAATCCCTAGAACAAAATGGAAAGAACGAAAAAAAAATGAATAACACTAAGGTTTTGACCAGGTGATCTCATCCCGCACAAAGCTCAAAGCAAATTTGTCATCCTTTGTTTCAATACTGCTCATGTAACACCTATGATACCACTCCATCCGGACGCATTTCCACGGATGCTACCATGTCACCAAACTGGGGATTTCATCGGTTCTTGCAGTCTGTATACTATCTGAGCAATATTACAACTGACGAAGTGTTCGCATGCTACACATACCGACATCATGCCATTCTGAATGTATTAAAGAACACACTAATAACACTTGGGAATTATGTCTCCGATGTGTTTATTGCATTTGCTATTAAAACACCTGAATTACAAAGACAAATATTGTTTTTTCCATAATAAAATCGTGTATATTCAAGAACAGCCTGCTATGCTCGCATTTGCTAGCACAAAATTTGTTAATGCCGTGCTCCTTACTGCTCAGTCTTCAAGTTACAAAAACACCTTTCTTCCACACAATGTCAGTACTTAAGTTCAATGTGATGTCTACAAAGCATATCATTTAAACCAAGAAACATTTAACAGGGAGGTTATTTCTGGTGGATGTTGAAGGAGGTCTCAAATATAGTTATGTGTCTTCAGTCGCAGCACACGCATAACCGGTCCACTAACCTTTGGTATATATATATTTTGTCCATTATATATAAAAAAAACTTTGGTATATATGGTGCCTTGCATACCTGCATCTTCACTATTTTGCATTTAAGATATCGTTGCTGCGTGGCCAATACATTCATAAGCGAAAATCAATTTATTTGTTGGATGTATGAACCTTCGTGGTTCTTCCTCTATAAATACATATTGTCTGGCACCACCTTTACTGCCGCAATATCATCATAATGACTAATTAGGGCTCTGCATCTTCCTCTTATTGTTCTGCCACACATATTCTACTCCAGAAGAGGGTGAATAAGGTTTTTGGAAATCACTCTATGTGATCTAGCTAAAACTTTCTGCTAAAGCATGATAAAGTTCAGATATAAAAATACGACCTTAGTCTTGTACAATACATCACAATACAAGCATCAACATTGCTTATGTTAAGCAAGTTGCATTTGTAGGGGCATCTTTTGAGACTCTCGGGACACTTTTTTATTAGTTTGTGGCAAATTACTCATAAGGATGACAATCGAAACAAAGGCACATTGTGATGCTTGGTTGAGTTGGCTATCGAGAGTCAACAAGTACTAGTCTATAAGGTCTTGAGTTTGAAGTTTTCCAATTTAAACATTGTTTAAAAATTCTTCTATGTTATTAGACATTATATTATTCTTCTATGAAATTCTCACAAATTTTATAGAGATGATTGACAAAGTGTCACTGTATTCCTCGAATCAATGCATGGCAAGGAATTTATGCGGCATTTTAGATGCCGTTATGATTATCTAAATAAATTTAACAACGCCTTTACTATATAAAAAAAGTGCCTCTACAAGACATTTCTCTTATAGTGATCATTTCATTCTTTGTTGCTAGCTTTTAATGTCCTAAGGCCTATTTGGTAGCAACTATAGTATGATCTGTTTCTTATGATTTGCTTCTTATGGACATATGAAATGTAACAGTTCTTTTATTGTGGTTTATGAATGTGAAATTGGTGTGTGCAAATGTGTAGTGGCCAGCATAGATATAAATTGGAATCTTTGTTCCCTTTAACCAGTGATGAATATATAAGATGCATGAGCAAATGTTCAACCAACAGTGGCTATATAGCGAATTAGGTTGCTGAAAAGCTAATTTTCCTAGGGGCCAACCTATATTCCTGGCGCCTTCTCACTGTCACGGAAATATTTCACCACTCACCAGATTGGGCGTTGTGGATCACTATAGGTCGATATGCCCGCCAGGAAGAGTCTCCAGGCACTTTGCTTATCTGCAAATTCTTGTAGTTGGCGGCAACAAGAGACGCGGCGGCGTAAATGTACTTCGGTGCAGGCTGCAATTATCCGTTGCACACGAACGCGCGGGGAGCCACCCAAACCAAACCTCTGTCATGTACATCGGCAACAAGATGAGCAGGCGCAGCAACCCAAAGCACTAGGCTCGATCTGTGCAGCCGAGAGCACGTACACTGGAGATCGTTGCCGCCATCTCGCCGATCCAGCGCGTCCTTATCGTGCGCGCTGCACTGTGGTCATCATCGCAGGCTCCATTGGCCACCATGGAGTTTGGTAAGGGTTGAGGTTGGCTGCACAACCGCTTGGCGGTGCTCTGACAACGCCCTTGCGCAACGGCGAGCAGCTTCCTGTCTACCGGCTCTGTCTCTGGCAAATGCGCAGCATCGAGGAACATCACGTGATGGTGTACTTGAGCTTGGGATGGCCGCCGGAGATAAGGGCTAGGCAAATTTCCGACCCCTCTCATTCCAAGGCATACTGCAGAGATGTCGAAATGCCTGACAAAGGAAATAACTGAGCGTGTATAAAAGCCTAATGTCTTCCTGAAAAGAGAAGAGGGGCAGATATATACACAGGAGGGTAAACGCTAGGGACGTAAAATAAAGTAGGTACTGAGATGATACTGTAGTAAATGGAAGCGATAGGTGGGGGCATGATCCATATTCATCAAATACACCTGCACATCAAATGGGATCCAATTTCAAAGGATTGGCCGGATTCAACCTAGTTATTCTATACAAGTACTAGTATGGTTGCCCATGCATTTACGCGGCTAGGCTTATTAAACTATTTAAATTATTTTTTATTATTATAAGAGTTTAAACACAGTTTACTATTATTATTTATAGTAATATATTTCTAATATAGCTAAAAGTGATTGGAGAAAGTTCTCACCAGTAAATTTGAGTGTGTGATGAGTCATTATTACATAAATGCCATATTTAATTATTATAAATAGCATGTAAAGATCATCATTGTGGCAACTAACCGAAAAAGATATACATGGTTGAAGCACAACGTGTCGTGCTACAAACAAATTTTATAAAGAAAACGTGTCGTATTTAAAATCTGAGAATCCGCAGCTAGCCAGACATACGGCGGTGTCTTTTTATAACGGCGTATTTAGGAACTAAGTGTGTTTTGGATATATTTATTAGTTCAAAATTTAGGTATTTTGGACTCATAATGCTATGATGGGTAAATTAGAAATAAAAATAAGAATATTTTTAGCTATTTTTTAATAAGAATTTATTTTTTTGGACATTATAATGGCATGGAGGGTAATTAAGAAGTTGATGTGAAGGGTATTTTTTAATATTCCTAATTTAGCTATTCTTTAACTCATAATTGCTGCCTGCGCATTTGCGCGACTAGCTTACTATACTATTTAAAATATTTGTATGTTATTGTAGAAGTTTAATAATGTTTATTTTTAATTATTATTTTCTACTCTTTATTTATAAAATAGTAGAAAAGAGATGGGAGAATTTCACAATTCGAGTGTGAGATGAGTCACTATTTTTTCTTGAATTGTGTCTTATCTAACAATGTATTTGTTTTTCTTTTTAAAAGTAAGGTTGGTTCAAACATGCCATGCACATACGTCATGATAGGAAAAAAGAATGTGTCATGCCACAAATTCTTTTTTTGAAGAAAATGTGTCATGCTAAAAATAAGAAAATGTGTGCCATGCTAGCTAGACAAATCACGGTGTATTTAGATATCAGAAGTAAATGTATATTGGATATTTTTATTATTCTAGTTTGGTCTCATAATGGTATGGTGGATAAGATAAAATGAGAATTAGATATATTTTTAGCTATTTATTATAATCCAAATTTAGTTTTTTACTTATAATGGCATGGTGGGTAATTTAGAAATAGGTATGAAGGGTATTTTTGGGTATTTTCTATTATTACGAATTTAGCTATTTTTTGACTTATAATGGCATGGTGCGTAATTTAGAAATATGTGCGAGGGGTATTTTTGGCTATTTTATTATTCCGAATTTAGCTATTTTATAAATATTATTAGGGGGTTTTGTGACTAATTTTTTCATATGAACAGTGGTGGGTAATTTTCTCTTCTTATATTTTCGATTAATCTGAGAATTTCTAGCATTTTATAGCTTTTTTAAGCATTAATGATTGTTAAAATCTATTATCTATATAATTCACGAGAAAAAGGAGCCACCACATTCGCTCGAAAATGCTAGAAATTCTCAAGTTAATCCGAGAAAATAAGAAGGAAAAATTACCCACCACTACCATTATGAAAAAATTAGTCACAAAACTCCCTATAAATATTTATGAAATAGCTAAATTTGAAATAATAAAAAATGCTAGAAATTCTCACGTTAATCCAAAAAAATAAGAAGGAAAATTACCCACCACTACCATTATGAAAAAATTAGTCACAAAACTCCCTATAAATATTTATAAAATAACTAAATTCGAAATAATAAGAAAAGCTAAAATACCCCTCAGACCTATTTCTAAATTACCCACCATGCCATTATGAGTCAAAAAATAGCTAAATTTAAAATAATAAAAAAGACCAAGATACACTTCACACCTATTTCTAAATTACCCGTCATTCCGTTATAAGTCTAAAAAATAACTAAATTTGGGGTATAAAAGATAGCTAAAAATTTCTCTAATTCTTATTTCTAATTTTCTCACCATACCATTATGAGTCTAAAATAGCTAAATTATGACGTGATGAGTAGGCAAGCTGAAAAACAAGCTATGACGATGAGAGAGTAAGAATGACTGGATGAGTGAAAGAACCGAAAAACAAATTAGAAATGAGGGCAAGAAGAGCCTTGAACGAGAGGACGACGAGCAGGCAATCTGGACAACAAGATGACCCGCATACCAGTAGGAAGTGAGAGGGAAAGGTGACATGTGAAGATAGTAGCCCTTGACGGAGTGAGCAATAAGTAGGCGGGACAGATAATGAGTTGACAGAAATGTATTAGAGGAACAAGTGAGCCGGACAACAAGCCAAGGCGACAAATAGCTGAGCATTATTACGAACAGGCGAGGGATGCAACCGTAGAAGAGAGCATATAAAAGTTTATTACAAAATATCATAAAACATCTACATACAAGTTTATAAATTTTATACTATTATCGTTGTGAAAACAATCAACTCTAGCCGCGCAAATGCGCAGGCAGCCATACTAGTTTGTAGCTATATGGAACGATAAAATTGCTTAATTTGACAGTAATAAGGAGTTCAGATGGATTGTTGGGGAAAAAAAACAGAGACATGAATTTATTCTAAAAAACCCAAACCCTGTTTTGGAAATATCCAACAAATTTGTTTTGTGGAACATGTTCTGTGTATGGTTGGGGACAGCATAGTCTTGTGTAACTCCACGGCATCAATTACGTCTGCATCCTCTGGTCAACCAACAATTGTCTTATGGAACCTGGGGCTGGGTGATAGGGTCATGCATTACCAAAGGGCAGAAACAGCAACTTAAAACTTGCTGATACTTCCCATTCTTATTGCAGTTATGTTTTGCCCTGAATATATGTACGCAAACTGGATCTGCAGCATGCATGGAGTGTATTGCCAGAAAACAAATAAGCTAGGGCGAATCAAGAGCAAGCATCAAAAGCATCATCGCAACGACAAAAAAGATTAGTTATACAACAAGCAGGTGAAAAGGGAAGGACATGCCGGGGCAGGCAGGGAGTAATAAGGCTGGACCTGCATGATGCACCCAATAAGCCGACTCAGGATTCCATAAAATTTGCCTTATAAGCTACAGCTCAGCAGCGAGAGTAATAACACGCGACAAATGACATGCAATCTTTCTAGAGGATACCTAGTTGGAGCAGCATTTGAACACTGTACCGTCGTATCCCTTTACACCATCTGACAACATACAGGACTACTCACTACTGGCGCAACGTGCCAAGACGGTGTGACGGAGTGAATTGCGTATATATCCAAATAAGATTGGCCATGGAGATAAGGAATTATGCATGTCGCATAAAAGTTTGGTCAAAATAATAGTCACCTGTTAGTATTATCTTTCCGTTCAAAGAAAGAGTACGACACTATGGACATTATAATTGATTGGATTTGGGACATATTTTGTTTGAACAATTGTGTTGGAATCAGTATCGTCAACAGTGCAGCTCCACAGACTGTACGTGCCGTGAACCCTACTCCACCTCTGCAGCTGCTAGGACGACGGCACACACAGCTCTCCTGCCCGTGACTCATGCATGTGTTGAGCTGAGGCAGCCAAGCAACCATGTGCGCAGCAGTGAACCACTGAACCGGTTTTACTTTTGGATTTAGTTGTTCAAGCGTTGTCCCTGTTTGCCAAATCACTCCTGCTGCGACCTGCGACGATGGTGTGGAGGAAGACGACCCTGCAGTGGTTGTTTTTAGAAAGCAATAGTTGTTTACACTGGCGAACAACCAGTTTGTCATTGTGCCCAACATAACGTGGCAAGCTCACACTTTTTCGAACGGTTCTACCACATCTAACCGCCATTCTGAAGAACGTTCTACAAGCAATTATTTAAAGCATTCAGAAACAAGCAAAAAAGTATAATCCATGTTTACATTGGGGGACCCAAAAACGCTAGGGGATTATGTGGTGTTGCAACATTGCCGCCAAGGGCCTCCAGCTGGGACATGATGTTCTCCGCCACCTCTTCAATCTTAGTGCGCCCATCCTCCTTGTGCAGGATTCTCCATCTTCGCATGAGCGCCAGCATCTTGAACACCACAGCCTGTGGAGATTTGCATATGTTATCTCGGAACACATAACCATTTCTCGTTAACCAAAGTGCCCAGCATAAGCAACCGAGAACAAAAAAGATGAAGCTGTTTTGATCATGACTCCTATTATGCATGTTTAAGACAGTGAACTCTTGCAGATTCGTGGGATTATGTTGCCATCTAAAAGTATCTCTAAGCACACACCATGCAAATTTTTCTATCGGACATAAAAACATGATATGTCTAGGTGTTTCTATGTTATTGCACATCTTGCAGAGTTCACTGCCCTTCCACTTCTTCCTTTTTTTTTTTTGAAGCAACATTCTCTTCCTTAATTCACTTGCAGCAGGGATCCTATCTTGAAATAGCATCCATAAAAAAGACTTTTACTTTCAGAGGTAGTTTAGAGTCCCACATTTCTACCATTCTCTGATCTACTGCTCCTTCAAACATCAAATGTTTGTACAGTGAGGAGGTGGTAAATTTGCCAGATCGTTCAAACATCCATTTTACTGAATCTGAACCTTCTGATATTTGCACATGGCTGATCAACCATGCTGTGGTCAGATGCGGATGTTGTGTCATGTTCTTGTGTGTCACTAATGCCGTGGGAGGTGTTGTGGTAATTAGCATGGAAGACGACAAAGGCGCCGGGCGCCGGCTGCTGATGCGGTTATCGGCAGTGGGTGCAAGGACAATGTTGGAGGTGGCATGGCCGGCGGCGGTGTGGTTGCTTTAGTGCGATGGTGTGACAGCGGCGCCGTTATGGTGAATCGCCAGAAGCAAGGAGGTGGAAGAATATGGAATTGGATCTATCCGCCGCCAGCACAGCAAATGCTTGCGTGGCGTCAACTAGTTCTGTGCAGGCTTGCCATGTCTTGTTGGCAACCGCCTCCATAGTGCCCGAATCCTACCTCTGAAAGTAAAAATCTTTTTATGGTGGCTGCTTGTAGTGTGTTCTGATATGTGGTTTATTTCTTTTTTGGTTATACCAAACGATCGTGTACTACATTTTGTATTTTATCCTTCCCTGTCAAAAACATGGTCCCGCCGATGAGAGTTGCTCACTCGGAAAACTTTGTTTAACCATCGTGATTGTACTGTATAAGCTGCCAGTCTAAAGGTATAAAGATAATCGAATTTGTACAGTAGACATGCTTGCAGACACATGGGCCATGGCGAACAGTAATCCATTGTTGTCATCCAACAGAGAATTTTGCTATTTTGGCCGTGAGGCTTCGATCAAGTCACCTCGAGTTCGTGGGCTTCGCTAAAACGACAACGAGTTCGTTGCCTTTCCTCTAAAATGACCATATGGACGGAATTGCCCTCGCTCCTTGTCTTCTTCCTCTCGCCGCTCATCTCGCCATGGCCCTCCGAGCTCTTTCGCGGCTGCTGAGTGTCCCCATAGCTGAATGGCCCCTTCGCCGCTGCCGCCAAGCCTGCCCAGCGCGCGCGTCGCCCCCACCGCCACCGAGTCCAGTTACCGCAGGCAGCCAAGTCCCGCACCACGTGCGGCCCCATCGGAGCCGAGCCCCCACCTAGCACGCGTCCCGCGCGCATCCGCGGGCCTCACCACGCTCCGTGCAGCCGGCTCTGTTTCGCACGCCCCTGCGAGAGAAGCATCGAAAGTAAGAAAAGGGGTGAAGGCAATTCTGTCCAAGGAAAAAGCATATGGTCATTTTAGAGGAAAGGCGCAACGAATTTTAGCGAAGCCTTCGAACTCGAGGTCTTTTGAGTGACGCCCCACAAACTCGCGGTCAAAATAGCAAAATTCTCCACGGCGCAGACGGAAGCTCATGGTTATATGGAAGAGTCGTTTGTTAAACCAGCTTTTCCTTGTTCATTACTTTTACATAGAGGTATTTAGCGATCCGGGTACATAGTAGACTACAGAGGCACTAGCTGGTTGCAGGCATGCATGTATATGATTCTTGCCGGCGACGATGTTCCAGCTGTACATGTTGCTCTGCAGAGGAGTCACAGCGCATTCTTGTGTAACTCCATGGAATCCAATACCAGTCAATCCTCAGGCATTCAATCTTGCCGTGATGGAGCCAGGAGGACAGCAGAATCCAGTATCTAAGGCCGCAATACGAAATTTGCTGATACTTCCCAGTCCAAGCATATTGCAATTATTCCTTGCTGCAAGTAAATGTACGTGAACTGCGTAGGTAGACATGTCGTACAAAGCATTGCAATCTAAGCTATAGCTTTGGCAGAGCAAGGACAAACATCGAGAAACTATGAACCAAATTGGAGTGGTGGAACCATAGTAAGAAAGAGGAGTTTATATATATGCAGGTGGCAATTGAAGGACAAGTTGGGGTAGGTGAGGGGCTAAATTGGAGTGGGCATCAAAGACTGAGGCATTAAAATGCTGAACTAATCTGCGGGCAAAGGTTGCCGGTGGGAGAAACCCTGTAAAAACTGAAATTGCATATGAATTGACATTACACTGTTTCCCTTGCAAAAAGAATCTTTTTCCCTTGCGGATCACGTTCATCAATTTGAGAATTCGTGAGAACTACCTGTGGTCTCACAACAATATCCGAATTTTAGTCAACTAGGCAGGTTATACTCATAAATTGAATCCTACCTTAAGGTACTAAAACGAAAAACAAAATAATAATTGCTTTTGAGAGGCAGCCCGTCTCAAGTAGGTACCATTTAAATTTTACCACCCAGCATAAAATGGAACTGTCACCTGGGAAGGGAACAACAATTTTCTTTGTCTGTGCAGTAACATAGGCACCTAGAAAGATCCACTCAAAAAACTTATCTACTATTAGTGCGACATAAAATTCTTCTCTGTCCAAACTGTCTGATTTTTTTGCTTTGCTATTCGATTTTTGGTTTTTCCTTTATCACAAGGAAATAAAACATACACTATGGGACACTATGAGATTTACAATTTAAACTGCGTGCATGATTAAGTTGGCTCACAAGGAAAACAGACATTGACACCTAATAAATGCATGCTCGTTCTCACACCTCATCCTGATGCTCCCCTAGAGTGCACTATGTGATTCATTTTTAATTTAAACTACGTATATTCTTCAATTGGCTTTGCCATGTACAGCGGTGTATATGTGCTTATGTGACAAAAGAAGCTTATTTTTAGTAGTTTTTTGGTCATATAGATGCTTAATTATTTGAAGGAAGGAGTGTTTATTTTTGCATTATAGAAGAACAGTTTACATAATTGATGAAACATTTTCTCTTTTAAACTACTTGTGACAATTCTAGGAAGGCAAGTGCCCTTGAAGCATACTGTTCTATTCTAGGATGTGTCATTTTATAAATTGCATAATTGCGTCTTAAATATGAATCCCGTGTCATATGGTTTACTAGTATACATTTCCACATGATTCCTTGAAGCTCTGTTTGGAGAGTATGTCTATGTTCTAGGTAGATTCATGCGTAATTGTGCTGTCAAGGGTTGGGAACCTGCTCTACTTAATTTCTTGGATTGGTAATTGCTTTAGCAACATGGAGTTTAGGGAATCTAGATAGGCTGCATTGTTTAGTATGGTGTCGTCGTGCACGATATTATGACTTGTGTTATTGCATGTGCCAGATTCTAAAGACCGGTTCGTGGACATGTAAACCCGCTGAACAGAGAAACGACGAGGTTTAAATGGGTGTGGCTTAATTAGCTAATTAAATAGTTGTTCTCTTATTTATTATAGCACCATCTTATATTTACTAATTGGAGGCTCCTTTTGAGGCCTCCACGTTAATCGGAGGAAAATCCAAGAAATCTTATCTTATATTTACTAATTGGAGGCTCCTTTTGAGGCCTCCACGTTAATCGGAGGAAAATCCAAGAAATTCTCACAAAAAAGCAAAACATCCGACCATCGGTTTGCTATGTTCTAATCGTCATTGACAACAATAGCCATTGGATCTAATTTAGAGCCTCACGTCCAAACATGTAAATTACCCACCACTGCCATTAAAAAAGTTTGTCAAAAAATACCCTTATACCTGATTCTAACATGCCCACGTCGGCCAAACTTGAAAAAGGATATTATAAAAAAGAAATATAGTGTTGGGCACGCGTGATTTCTCTATTCATGTGTCCTTTGTTGGCACGTTCTAAATATAGTGTTGGGCACGGGATGGACTCAATGCGCAGCCACAAGCTCTGTATCCTGGGCGCCGCAGCCGAGCGCATGCCGCTAACAGGGCATCGTGATATCTCTCACGCTGTCGCAATTCCTTGACGTGGCTGCTGTTTTCTTGCTGACAAACGCAGTTTGAGGTATGGGTTACACGGCCGGTGAATGGATCTGGTTCTGATCATGCATGTGCAGGTGTAGACAAGAAGAAAAAATATACCAGGAGAGAGAACAAGAACAACAATCCAGCTTGCTCACGCAAGGGAGACATCAATATTGTTTTACCAAAATTTAGAAGGTATTTGCACCACTCGTGATCTATAGTATATGCACAACGTTGCACATGAAGCACTTAGATCTCTCCTTATTCATGTATATTGTTGTTGGCCTTCTAACGCTCTCCTAAAAATTAAATATTTGCAATTCTTTCATTATCCAATATTTTCTGCTGGAAGGATTTGCATCTCTCATCAATATTGTACTGCTAGCTGAACCTTGATAATAGAAGTGATCTTCAGATTAGAAAATAGGCGTGATCGTAGCATTGAACACTGTTGTTTTGCTAATTATATTTGAAAACAATGAACAAAATTGAGCGTTTCTTTCAGTTTAGAGTACCACAAGATAAGAAAGAGCTTGCCAAGTCCAAGAAGACCAAGGCATGTGAAGCAGAATCAAGAAGAAACATGGAGATCACACACCATGCTGAATTGCTAAATGGATTACACATCCTACATGGAGATCAAATCAATTTAAAGATGAGTCGATTGACTAGAAGGTAATTTCTTCATGTTGTATACTAAAGCTAAAAGTTTTTCCATGTTATTAGATTATAGCAGCAAAATATCATGAATCCAAAAGTTACTTTTATTTTGCCACCATTACATAGTTCTTACAATACTCTCCCTCACAAAAAAAAAGTTCTAACAATATCCTTCAAATTCAATCGCAAAAAAATCCTTCAAATTAATTCTAGGAAGGTTCCAAGAAATTTCAACTGCTGTCGAATAGTTGCCACAAAATGGAAAAACATTCCATATTGAATTTGATGCTGAACAAATAATGGCCACTGAATCTAACATGATGTAAAATATCCACCTCAGCCAGTATGAAAAATAACTCAAAGTATCCCAAATGCATATTTCTAACTCCCACCTCTATCATTATGCAAATAACGTCTAAACCTACCTATCTAAAATATCTAAAGATAAAATTGTATGCAAATGATAGTATTTTGATCAACAGCAGTTTAATGGTCTCTGAACCTGAGATTACAAAATCGAAGAACTTCAATTCCTTATGTTTCATAACCTTTAGTTGTTAATGTGTTCATAAATTTCAAGCCGTGCAAGTATTGCATGGGTTGACGGGGCTAATCTTATATTTACTATTGGTGGCTCCTTTCGGTGTCTCCACGCGGATGAAAATCCTAGAAATTCTCACAAAAAGGCAAAACATCTGGCCATTGAAACGGATACTCAATAATCATAGCCTCTATATCTAATATCATCTAAATTACCCACCTCTACCATTATAAAACAATTGCCCAAAATATCTCCAATACATGTTTCTTAATTACAGATATATGCCATTATGAAATTTATTTTTAAAAGATACCGTGTCATTTAATTCAAAACAAAAATATCACGAAGCGTACACCTAGGTGGATGCCCTAACCTAATGTACGTTCATGCAACAAGAGTCTTCACCCGGGTCAAGCCGTCTCAATCCTGACGAGATCAGGGTGCTCATTGCTAGGAGGGCCAATATCATCTTCCTCGCCGAGGTTGGCAACGACGTGCGTGGTCGACTTCCTCCAGCCTTCACCATCTCCGTGGTTGAAGGCGGCAACATATATAATTCGCGGCGAGCGAAAGCTAGGACATCGTACAGGTGTTTCTACGTACGTGATGCAACTAAGTGGCAGATTCAATCCACTTCGTATGCCGTATCATTCATCATTACATGCTCGAGGGAATTCATGTCAGGCGCAAGCTAGGACATCGTACAGGTGTTTTCAAGTGACGCAACCATGCGGCAGGTTCGCTCGACTTCGTTCTGCTCTATCACTCATAGTCATAGGATTTAGGAGGTAGGCCAAAGTTGCTTGCCTGACCAAGGAGATCAGAAACAGGAGCCTGTGATTAGCTGCATGCGGATTGCAATAACAAGGTGACCACGGTAGGCCAATTTAACAGGTTGATCAAGGAAGTTATGCGGACATGCATAGAGATTGGATGACTAAGTAAGGCAAGTATTCCTATTCCTTAATTGCAGTCAGTAAAAATATGACATCTAAGAATTATTTTGATTTAAATGATTAATTTCAGCAATATACAAATCTAACATCAGGCATGTGTAGGATGATGCATGACACATAATGCGAAGGGAAGAATAACCAGATATATGCACGATAGCGTGTAAGCTAACATTTGACCAAGATTTGCGTGGACAAACATTTCAAACGTACCATCTATATTCTTCAGAGTGATTGTTCTTTTTTTTCATTGAATTCAGTCAACTTCTTTTCTCTGGAGTGTTAGTGGTAGGGTTTTTGGTGTCCTGTTGTGTTTTCCCCGCCTTATTAGAGACATGACTAGGGCAATAGGTGCACACCTCGAATGTTGTCGGATGCAAGGCGGACCAGAAAACTGAGCTAGAGGTTAAAGATGGGTTTAGCGCATTGGATCTTGACCAGACAACTTTCAAAAATGAAAAATAGGCTTTTTTTTTTCATTGCATAGAAAGCTAAGCATAAATATTTCAAATTTCTTTGTGGCAATGCAATCAAAGGAGATAAAAAAACTGCCTTAGAAATTAGTCGGATCCAAAAGTTATTTTGTTGGTGTGAGTGAGGGGCCCATTTGTATATATGGTACCTACAAAATTTTCCTCTCCCCTAACGGCGCTTGAATACATGGATATGAGTGAACTCCTTTGTTGTTCGACATTTTCTAAAAAATATAATGCACACATCTTTAAAGGTCTCGAGTCAATTAGTAGATAAATAGATGGTTCATATTTTGATAGGTTCATGTAATGTGTAACTAATACCAGATAACTGTTATAATACCGGTATAATAAGTACAATCATTAAATTGCATAAATATCTAGATAATTGGAATTTTTTGGAGAGAAGGGTTGATCACTTGCACCGAGAGCTCAGGGTAACCCAATCATCTTCATTAGACAACAGGTAGAATGGAAGTATACTACAGTTAGATGTAAATTAGAGCATCCTTAACGACATACAAGGTGAAGGGAGATCAAACCATTTGTATATGTTCCAAGGTTCAGAACAAAGCATGAAAGGGATGCAGTACTATATCAGAATATTGTAAATTTATATGTTGGAACTTAGCTCTGAGAAATATATAGCATTTGTTTAGAGATATACCACTTCACAGAAATAGTAACGTATAGATCCATCGGAAAAAAAAAATATTTCTAATGTTAAAGAGCAAAGTATGAATAAATTCCAAAAATAATAACAAGTAACTATAAAAAATCTACATGTTGTCTCTCTAAATGTTGAACATATATGGGTACATCTAAATTTTTTCTGTGAAATTGTTATACATGCATCTTCAACTATTACTAGCACGTGCCGCGCACGGGCTGATGGACTAGTTCGGTTAATGTGTAGCGCCAGAGGGGGCTATTGTCGAGGAGGTAAAACAGACTTACCCAAAATCCTTAGCGGGTGTCTATAGGGTCGGAGGCACTATTGAAAGGCTTTTCAGTGTGACCCTGGCTGCACACCTTGGTAGTGTGAGCAAAACTAGACAGCAGGACTCGTGGTGAAGCTATGCAAACCTTGCAAAGATAAAACTATCAGACAACCATGGTCACAGTCAAAAGCGAGCTTGAACTTCTTCGCAATTAGTGGTATGTGGTTGGTTGGTTTGTGGTAGCCAGGTTGTAGAAACCTGGTGAGTCGGTAGTCGGATGGAGTAATGTGGACGGAAACTTCCTGATACCTTCCACGCATATAGCATTCTCATATGTGTATCTGAGTAATATGGTATGCAAAGGTTCCCTCAAGGCAACGTTGAACGATGAGGTAGCTTCTTACCCTTGAACATTTGCTACCTATATGGTGAACATAATTTATATAGAAGTTTCTAATAAGGTAAGTACAAGATGGAGTGGGTGACACGGAGGCACCCGTTGGACCACATGAACTCTTTTAGATTACTATGAAAGCTTGTTTTTCCATAACCACAGGTTTTATTTGGTCCAAGAATGCCATACTGAAGCATACTCATAATCTCCCCCCCCCCCCCCCCCTGCATTGTCGGAGTCTCGTTACTCCAAAAAAAAATTTGGATAATTGCCATACATTCCAAACATGGGAGTGGCAGAAGGGTACTCCTGGCTGTCGCAGAGACCAATGCTCTTGGTTTCATTAAAACAATCGTTCGATGCACCAGCTTCCCATTGTTCGTTTTAGAATCGTTTTTAGCTATACTAGCAAGCCAAGTGGGTGACTCATGTTGGCGTCAACGGATTCCATGCCTGTGCGCTGGAGCCTGGATCGTAGGACATGCGTTACCATGAGCAACAGCATGAAGCTGCCTCATACTTCTCATCCCTAGTTTATCACAATCAATGTGCGGGACATCTGTGAATAAGAGAAGAAATACGAGTTTAAGACGACTCATTATTACAGTTATTTCTTCAGGACTTTTACAGTCCAAAAAACTGGCTAGCATTCAAGAAAATACTAGCTAGTATTCTAGGGGTAATTCTGGAACTGTTGTAATGTTTGATAAATTCTGTGTGGAACTGAAGGGAGAGAAGGACTTGAGGTTATAAAAAACTTATTATTGTTCAACCATTCTTATCTTTTCCAATCATAGCCTCGTCATAACAAATTACAAACGAGTTTTTTCGACCGTAAAGTCTTCTATTTCTTTAGGTAGGTATATGTGGATTCATCATTGAAAAAGCTGAAAACAACATATGAGGAGCTGGTCTGGTCGTGTTGCCAAATACGTATTTTACTAGCAGGTCACTTTCAGGAATTTGTGGATTCAATAATGCACGAGAAATTTGGAACTTATTTGGTCATATTCATGGCTTTCCAAGGCCTTCTTCGGAACAAGAGAGCATATCCAAATTCTGACTTGGGATGAGTCAATAAGAGCGACCTGAAGGAGTGGAATATCTTTAAGGAACTAGCTATGGATAGGAGCGCTTGGAGCCTCGCAATCAATGTGCCTGAACCATGATCTTTTTTCCTGTGTCCTTTTGGGTTTCTCTTGTCCTTGTTCTTGTGGATTTCATTCTCTAGCTTACCCCAACTTGCTTAGGACAAAAGACTATATGTTGTTGTTGTATGGTGCATTATTCATTTAAGACATACAAGCAATAGCATACTTTATTTTTTCTGTATCTATTGTTCTTGTGATTATTTGGGTTGTTTCATATATTACTTAAGAATAATATTGTAAGTGTCTCTCGCGATATCTTTTTGACATGTAGTTCTTGTTTTGTTGACTCGTGCTTTATACGAATAAATAAACTTTCAAGCTGTTTAACAGTGAAGATGCTCTAGCTAGACGTTGACATCACTATAACTTCTTTTTTTTTTGCGAGGGATAACTATAACTTCTAATTAAATAATCGTCTGAATTGAGTGTAGTTTAAATAGCTTATTAAAACAGTTCGCGTGCTGATATTTCAGATTTCGCCCTTGCTTTTCTGTCCTCAGTTTTTTTGTCTGTAGCTAGAGTGAAGGGAAGGGATTACAAGCACTTCTCAATGCCAGGACCTGTTTTGTCTCTATTGGAACTTAAGCCCATAGGGAGTCCACTCCTAACTTACATTTTCCCAAACAGTGCTAAATCTCAACACCACAGATCGTCACTACTGGTGATTATTTTATAGGAGAATGAATCCTGATACCTCCTACCTACGATCCTTGTTGTCGGTATATGTACAAAATAATTGGCCGGCATTCACTTATTCACTGAACACAATGCTGAAGGAGAAGATAGCTTGTTACAGTTGACTGCTTGGTAGCCGTGAAGAAAAATATATACTTGGATTGTGCATATATTACATATTTCGATAAAGCTTATTTCTGTTTGACTAAAACTCTTACATCTATATATCCAAACATGTAGTGAATAAGCCGTGGAATACATATGCCGGGCTGGCAGCCCATTTTCCATTTACGAGACAGCTGAATACAACATCTTCTGAAAACAGAATGCATAACTTGAGGAAGAAGACATGGCCAGTTTTTCTTCAAAGCATTAAAGATTTCACTCTGTACATCTCGTTCCACAACTTCCCTCTTTTTGTCACTTCTGAGGTCGACATGTCGCTTTGCGGCCTCCCCTCAACTCCGTCACCTTTGTTCCCACTGTCATTATCTTCCCAGTTTTTATTCAAACCAGCAAAGATCTCTTTATGTAAGTATATGTAGATTCTTCATTGAAAGAACTGAAAATATGAGAGAAGATAACTGATTCCAAGGCCCTCTTCGGAACATGAGAGAAGATAACTGATTCCTGGGATACTCTTGCGAGATTCTTGCATTGCAATGGAGGTTTAAGTCATCTGGAGCACATGGTGATAATTTTCACAGAAGGGTACATGATCAAGGTTTTTACTGAGAAATTAGATCCAACTAAGACATAAAGTAACAGAGATACAAAAAAAATGTGTCCATTAATCACTCCACACCCTAAAGCTCTCAATGGTACAAGATTCGTCGGACTTGAAACTGCACATTCTCTTAAACTAGCAAGATGGCCCGCGCAAATTGCGCGGCTAGCTCCGTTCACTTAGTTGTTTTATACAATAAATTTATAATGCTATATAATGGGCATGTCAAAATTTTGCATTGTACAAAAATTAATTTAGATTTTTTAAATTGTCATAGATATGTTGAGGCTAGTATGAACCATATTGAACATTATATTTTTACATGAACCTGTTCTCCTTTCTCTGATTAGTTAACGTTTCTTTCTTTACTTCTCGACTGATATTATTTTGGCGAACTTCATCGTCACCCTCATCGAAACAAAGCGGAGACGAAGCGGTCATGTGTTGCAGTTCCCTAACATACATGTCACAATGTGTGATCTTGCTGAACATCCCACTCTTATACCGGGATTCCTCACCTCTGGTTACCGCAATGCCAAGCCGCTCTTCGCCAAACCTTATTTTCTTCCCATGCGCTGCTTCGTTCCGGCCCAATCAGCCCAGCCCCTGCCATTCTTCCTCCTCGCTCTAGAGTGACACCCGTCGATCACCACCGCACCGCCGCCATCAACGATGTAGAATCCCTTAGCCACATGGATTTGAATCAAAAGATATCCTCTTCCTCCTCCGCTGGACATAGATCCTGGGAGGGAGGCAAGTCAAGTGGTGAGTGGCGCTGGGCAAGCCGCGAGGTGGTAGTTCGCCTCCAAACGCGGGTGGTGGTTGTCGGTGGTGGGCCTGGTCGGGGCGGGGGCGTCACATTGCTAGAATTTCATGGCAGGCAAGGTCTACTATGGCGGCGGATGGGTGTGGGCGGAGACGGGTTTCGAAGACTCAGGGCGGAATCATACATGACCCCTCTTATGCTTCCCATTGATGTTTGTCGACTACCTGCTCTTGAGCTCTTCTTTGCCCGCGGGATTCAATGTCGATGCTTTTTTAGAAAAAAAAAAACAATACCGGCCGTGTGGGTGGTAGCTGTCAGTGGTGGGCCAGGTCAAGCGGAGGCGTCACATCGAGAGTATTTAGTGGCTGGCAGAGTCTAATTTTGTGAAGTGTAATAGTATTGCATGCACGTACAACTCAGCAACCAACAAATCTCTGTTATTGGTATAAATATATCTTTTGTTTATTTAATTCTTGAGGTGGAATCCAGATTATTAAAATCGTTGTACAGCTAAACACCAAGATTAAAAATCTTTGGTATTTAATTATAGAGTATTAAATTTCAGATGCTCACATATTTGAACAGCTAAATGTCAAGATTAATTGATCATCTTCTATATTTTTATTAATACTTTTTTGTGAGTATTTTTTATTAATACTTGTAGAGGAATACAAACTTTTTTTGTGGCGCAAGTCAAATATCCAAACACGACTGCCAAGGTTAGCTTATCTGATCATTTCAGACAACACTTGAATAATTTTAGATCTTTAGAAAATCAGGTTTTGAATTTAGGTAATCAAATACGACATCAACTTGTTAAGACCTATAATGGCCCGTCAAAACTTGTGTACGAAAAAATCAACCTATCTGTTAGATAACACAATTTCTCGTGAACTATCCCGTGTTCTTGCATTCTTGATCCACTTTTTGGTATATAGGGCATGCACGTTTCTCTTTTATTGGTAAGTGAGGGTTGGACCCTGTCGTTTAAACATGGTACACTCTGACAATTATGTAAATTCATAGGTTAATTAATGATTTAATATATCAACTTTGTTTTGTTAGTCATTGAAAAGATAACACATTAGCAACAGGCCTCCGAAAATAAGTGCCAAATATGAACTGCAGACATGAAAATGTGAAGAGTTCATCTTTGAATCTATAAGGTAACAGAGCAATGTATCCTCTGTGTACAGGTAATTATTGCCTACGTTGCAACATAGGAAACTGCAACATGCGTGTAACATAGTGAAAACCAAACGAAGAAATTGATGCAGAAATACCTATTGCATTAAGGCCATTCTCAATGGCGCTTTTATTTGCAATTAATTAGATGCCACATCAGCAAAAATGGTGACATGACAAGGAATTTAATAAGAAAGAGAGGAGATGCATTTCATCCCCATGAAAGGATGAGCGCACTCTTTCCAACATGATAAAAGCCAAATGAAATTGCATTGAGGGTCTTTCTTTCATCCCTAACCAATAATTGAGTGCCACCTAGCAATAATTTAATGCTCTAGCAAACCTATGAAAGTGTGATATGAAACTGAGCACTGGGAGATGCTGTTTCATTTCATAGAACAATACCATAAAGCTGACGTGTCACTCTTGGAAACGATGAGATGAAGTGTCCATTGAGACTGTCCTTAATTATGTAAAAGTTTTGACTAAACAGACAAAATTCATGGTGACTACTGGAAACTATGAAATTAGTTAATTAGCATATCTTAAATAAAAAAAAGAGCGTACCAAGCTCCTTGAAATCTCATATTAATGAAAGAATGACAGTATTGACTAAACAGACAAAATTCATGGTGACTACTGGAAATTATGAAATTAGTTAATTAGCATATCTTAAATAAAAAAAAGAGCGTACGAAGCTCCTTGAAATCTCATATTAAAGAAAGAAGGACGGCTCACATGGTATTAACTGAAATCCGATCGTTTAACATGAGTCTTGATATAGTTGGGTAGAAGCTCCATGCTAAAGCCCACTTCAACACTTCGAGTAGTTGGCATCACGCTCTCCTGTTTCCATACAGGTCGATACTCTAAGATGCCAATTCGCTTGGGCTGCCCATTCAAAAGCCTGCTTTAATGGTAGTGCTAAGCTGCATTGCTGCCACATCGGTATGCAATTGATCCATCTCATGGTGCTGTTAGTCTGTCTTCCGCTGCTATGCGATCAAGTTGTTCCTATTGTCATTTGATCGATGTCCGCCTAGCAATAGTCACCGATTCGATGCAAACAAAGATTGGACTTGCAATTTATCATCTCAATATGTAAACAGGTCAGCAGCATTATCGGGACGTTGTTTGGTTGGGATGTACTTTCTGCTGCTACTCCGTTGTTCCGTCTACGCCGGGAAACTCCGACTGGATTAGCACCTAAATATGATTGATTAACTCCATTGACATTGAGCCAATGGCTACGCTTCTTTGCGTTCACGGCAGCCTCGCAAGATCAGAGTAGTAGTTTTTAGCACCTCGAGCTGCGGCTGCCACTGGCTTTGACAATCTGGCTGTGTGTGTGTTTCCTCCTTATCAAGCTACCGCGCATATCTGCCAACGGGGCCATGTCCTCCTTGTCCTCGCTCCCTTGCACTTGAAGAACCACGGGCATGCGGTGTTGATTCGCACATGTAAATTACCCTGTTTTGCCAAAAAATAATCATAGAAGAATTGAACTCACCAAGGTTGTTGGTGAGGTCGAGCATGTGCTGGCACATGTTGATGTAGGCGACCTCGAGCCCCGGCCGCGACGCGCAGAGCTGTTGGAGCATGTTCTGCTCGTCACTGACCACCTGGTTGTACTCCTCGACGCAGCCGCCGAGCTACCTGCCGCTACTCGATGCCATTGTCGGATCGGACCTGATGGTCGTGGCTTGCTACATGATCTTCCTCAGGCCCATGGTTGTCATTGCCGAGATCCCGTCAACCATCGTTGAGTGTTTGCTGACTTTAGCCCCATCCACGTCTGTTATGCATGCTTCTCTTTCCTTTTTCTTTTATATAATCGTTAGTATGGCAAGTGTTTTATCACGTTTCCATCTTAATTCGAGTGGTAACAGATCTACAATTTTTCTTTCCGATAATCAGTGGGCTTGAAGAATAACATGATATCTACTCACATGCTACAGCATATTTTTTATTCTGAAGTAATGCTAATCCAATGCGGGTTGTATCTAACATGGACTCCTGCGTTAATCTAGACCGTTCAATCTTCATAAAATCCAATGACTCATAGCTTTTCTTTTTTCTGATTAACGTGGTAATTTCGTGGCCTTGAGAGCGAACGTGGTGGCTTCTTTTTTCTCTTCAAATACTAAGATAATAGATTAGCTTCGTCGTGTTACATTGTAGGTGCCTGTACAAAATATTGATTTATTTTTTTAGCATTAGATTCTTGTGTGAAAGAAAGAGAGCTCAAGTTTTCTAGCCAGGCTTAAGGTCTGCAACAAGGTGTCCAGCTTATTTAAGAATTACCACTTAGCAATATCGAAGAGAGTTGTGTATATAGATATTAGATTAGCAGCATTGTCACTCGTGCCTAAACACCTTGCATGAGCATAGGTTCAATACTATCCAATTCCACGCTTTCCTTAGGCGCCTGGTCCTCCCTGGCGCAGCGTGTTGCAGCGAGCTCCAGGGTGGCGGTTTAAGCAGTCTGCGATGCGCCCGACCAAGGTTCTGGAGCACTTTAGGTCTACATGCAACCCGATGAACGAAACCCGCGGCAACCCGAAGCACTAAACTCTGCGCAGCCGTACAGAGCATGTACATTGGAGTTCGCCGTCCCCATCTCACCGAAGCAGCACGAGCACGCTTTCCTGTCGCATCGTGGTCATCGTTGTCGGTTCCAATGGGCACCGTGGAGGTTGGTAACCGTTGAGGAGTACCGTTCAGCGGTGCTCTGACAACGCCCTCACCTCACATCGCAGCGAGCAGCTTCTTGTCTACCGGCTCTGTCTCTGGCGAATGCGCGTCACCGTGGTCCTTCGGATGGTGGTGTACTTGAGCTTGCCATGGCCGCCGCAGGCCGGATTCACCGGTTGCACTGTAAAGGCTAGGCAAATTTCCGACCCCTCTCGTTCCCGGGCACGAGAGTGTGACTGAGCTGCAAAGATGTCGAGATGCCAGAGGAAATATAACAGAGCGGTATAAAAGCCTACTACCTTCCTGCAAAGAGAAGAGGGGCAGATGTATACACATCGAGGTAAATGACGGGGAGGTAAAATAAAGAAGGTATTGAGATGAGACTGTAGTAAATGAAAGCGGTAGGTGAGACATGATCCATATTCATTAAATACACCCGCACGTCGGACGATCCCATTGGAACACTTGGGCGGATTTATCCTAGCTACTTATTTATACAAGTATAGTTTATAGCTTTTTTAGCATTATTAAGTAGTTTATAGCTGTGAACGAAAAAATAACATAATTTTCAGGAAATAAGGACCTCTTGTGTTGCACTGCTGAATTGTTGGAGAAACAAACACAGACAGAAATCTAATCCATAAAAGACCCTAATACCATCTAGAAAATGTGCAACAAATTGGTGTTGCCGAATACGTTCTGTCTATATCTATGGTTGGCGACAGAATAGTCTATATATGTGGTAGGGGTCATGGAGACAGGAGGCGCGAGGATCAGAAGGACTCGCGATACCACCTGTTACGGTCACGGATCAACTCCGGCTGGGCGCTAGGGCAGGGAGCAGGGGCATGCGGCTAGGGTTAGAAGAGGGGGCAGCGGCAGCTAGAGAGAGGGAGAGATTGGTGGACTAAACTCTTTGAGTTGATTAAATCTGGTAACCCCTTTATTTGTATGGGTACTCTACTTGCTATGCAAGGAAAATCTAAATAGATCTAAATTCAACTCTGTCTCTAATTTTCTGAATTTTGACTCAACCTTCCAGATTTAATCCTCAATTCTAATCTAATACGGGTTAGCCACATTGGGAGGAGGCGCCTGTGCCTTGCCCCTCTAGGCCGGCCCCCTCCTCGCCGTGCCACAGGCCATCATCACGTCCTCATCGTTGTCTCATTCCGACCCATAACATAAGCCTGGAGATTAATTTCGAATTCAAAAAATTGCATGTGTTTGTTTTTTAGATAAAGGTAGCTTTTATTCCGAGGTGAAATAGTGTTTCGGCCTCAGTTGAACAAAGGTACATCTAGCCTTTACATGACCACATCAAGGTGAGCCCATACAAATCAGCCTTAAGCATGTGTATTGGAGTTCGCCGTCCCCATCTCACCGAAGCAGCACGAGCGCGCTTTCCTGTCGCATCGTGGTCATCGTCACGGGTTCTAATGGGCACCGTGGAGGTTGGTAACCGTTGAGGAGTACCGTTCAGCGTTACTCTAACAACGCCCTCACCTCACGACGCGGCGAGCAGCTTCCTGTCTACCGGCTCTGTCTCTGGCGAATGTGCGCCACCGAGGTACATCAGATGGTAGTGTACTTCTGCTTGGGGTGGCTGCCAGAGACCGGATTCACCAGTTGCAATGTAAAGGCTAGGCAAATTTCCGACACCTCTCATTCCGGGGCATGAGAGTGCGGCTGAGCTGCGGAGATGTCGAAATGCCAGAGGAAATATAACTGAGCGGTAAAAAAGCCCACTGCCTTCCTGCAAAAAGAAGAGGGGCAGATATATACACGTCAGGTCAGGCCTTTAGTTACTAAAGTTTGAAAAAAGTGTTACAGAGACCTATAGTAACAAAAAATAATAAGTGATGCATATGCTAGTATTACTAGAACAAATTCTAGCTAGTGTAACACATATATATGTTACTACTTGTGAAAAAATATGTTACAATAATAATGTAGCAACACATGTGAATGTGTTACTGTGTCTAGTAAAATGTGTTACAATATTAATGTAGAAACACAAATAAAAAATTCAAAAAATAGTGGCCGCTAGGATTTGATCCCAGGACCTCACCTTCTTTAAGTTGCAGAGTTTCCACTACACTACACATGCATATATGATATGAAATTATCCTTAATTGATTTTAACTTATAAATTATTTGAATATATGTTACTGTAGCCCAAGAAAAGTGTTACTACAGCTTGTAGTAACACATAACAGTAACATTTCTTTGTGTTACTATGAGTTCTAGGCTTGCTATGTTTAAACACATTGATTTCTTTGTAACACTATACTTGAAACACAATGTTTGTGTTACTAGAATAATTATTTGTAACACATTTTACAAATCTAACATTTGTGTTACAACCACACTCAGTAACACAAATGCTTGTGTTACTATAAATATTTTTTAACACATTGTTACTTGTGTTACAGATATGTGTTACAAAACATGTTTTGTAGTAGTGTAAAGAATGTATTGAGATAATATTGAAGTATATGAAAGCGGTAGGTGAGACATGATCGATATCTCTCTACTCCTTAGTAAGTCTAAGTTTCAGATCAACCCGATGAACAAGACATTTTAATAAATCAGCCTCAAATTTCAAATCAGAATTTCAGACCTCTGCCAACCGAGTTTATCTCGAATTCATCAAGTTTAAACTGAGTTCTACTTCCACTATAGTTCATATCTGATTCGTTTTATAAAAAGGGAGTCGGTTATATTCACAAACACCGTGGAGAGTGGCAACACCATGCATGAGTATAGTTTCTGTTTAGGTTCACCATTCATTATTACCTTGCATGAGTATAGGTTCTGTTAAGATTCACTACTGCATTATCACCTTGCATGAGTAGTATGTTCAGTCAAGGTTCACCTCGCTCGTGCCTAACCAATGCAACCATTCATGGGGATAATTAGATATTAAAATTCACCTAGGATGAGGGCTCTTTCTAGACCATTCATTCAACACATGTGTAATGTAGATATGCTGCATTACTACTATTACTAGTGGTGTGCAGATCTGCACCACATATACTAGATACTAGAAGTTGCGGCGCGCCCTTGGCGCGCCCATCTCTCACATGTATTTTCGTGGCTGTGCTGATGAGATGTGTAAGCGCCGGCAACTGCAAACTGGACGCCAACAACCTACTTCTCCATTGCAGAAGCTTCGGTTGCACTAATCGAGAAACTCCTTCGTTGCCTAAATAGCAGCTATTAACATTTCATGAGATATCTCAGTTCATGAAAATAGTATGTATCAAGTTGGAAGGGAAAAATCGCAATAAAATCGCTTAACTATTCAAATAAGGCAGGCACTCAAGTTCTTGTGTGGTACCTTGTGTGTGGCACGCCACGATTTGTGATTCCGGAACTAACACTTTTTATTACAAAATCAATATGTCGATCAACTTAACTGCCATTGAACTTTAAAGTGACAGTAAAAATACCAAAGGCGTCACAAGGTGGTAATCAAAGTTATTAAGCACGGCACATAAAAAAGGCAAACAAGAAAAGTTAACTGTCACACACAAATGAATAGTCGTAATTCAACATTGGGAGAGGCTGGTATCAAAATCAAATATATATTTGAACATCAACCATGCGGCAAAGCGAAATAGTTGACCTGAGGGCAACACATGACATACGTCGAGTAGCCATGACGGGAAGAATTACCTATAAATTGAAGGTCAAAGCACATGAGGGAAATAGCTCTGTCTACTCACCATGCAAGGCATCCTAGCTGCACCACGTAGCAGGCCATTTACCTAGGCACCAGGAATCTGACTGCGCGTGACATCAACACCATCAACATCAAGGAAGGCAGCGGTCAAGTCCACCCAAGTAATGCAACTGTACGTCACAATTGTTGACATATGAACAATTAATGGACCTCCTCTCCCTCCTGCCTCATTGCATTTCCATGTACACAAGGGACTTTTTCTTCAGAGCTTTAATTCAAAATTTTCAGAGAGGGAAGAAAAAGATGCATCATCGCTGTAGCTGCACATTCCAAACAAGTCCAATGGAAACGTCATAGTTGCATGTATCCTACCGTCGGACGCATAAAGACACGCACTTGCGCGGTTGAACAACTAGTGCGTGACGCTTCAACTTACTACTGACCGATAGGGTATACTAAATCCAATCAGGTCCTAGATTTGACGGGATGCACACACGTGAACAGTGCAATGGCATGCAAGTCGCGCATGCATGCAGGTGGTCGTAACGCGCGCACCACCGACGTGTTCATCAGTTCATATACATGCATCACCCACCGCGGCTCACTCGAGACCCGTCGACGGTCTACCACACATCGGTTGCACCAACCCTGCAAAGAAACAACGACGCTCGACTGGTCATCAGTCGGTGGCAGCGCGCTGCGAGCATTTAGTGTCAGGAAGCGACATGGGAGGCCAAAGTGACGGTGGCAACGATGAAGTGTCAAGCGAGCGCACTCGCAGAACTGACGAAACCATGACTGGAATATTTGAGCCATATAAATCAAGTGCTCCAGACATGGAATTCGCTTGTTTCACTCATTAAAACCAGTTCGATCCTGACGCGTATGCAAATTGTTCCAGCCATACCCATAAAGCGTCCAGGCTTATGAACCGTTGCTCCACACACTGCTATATGCTCGCACGAAATCCATACGTCAGTGATCGACCGTAAAATCTACCAGGTACATATGGCAAGGTCTCCAATGCTATGAAGGCATGCATAGGTTACCAATTTTCCACACACGTCAGATTGCTTAAGGAACCGGAGCCTTGCGGCGAGGACAGAAGGGTGGCAAAAGAACCCGTTCGAAGGACCGATAAACCCACAACTGATGCTCTAACCATATAAATCAAGTGTTCCAAATACGCAATTCGCTTGGTTTAGTCGCTAAAACCAACCGTGCCAGACGTTTACATAAATTGTTCCAGCAGTACTTACAAAATATTCCAGCCTTACGAATCTGTTGTTCCACTGGCGGAGATCATTTGTTACACCTCACAAGTCAGATGCTGCAGGGCAAAGCATCGAGAAGAGAAAAACTAAGAAAATCATACACGCAAATTAAAGTAGCAAGAAGGGCCGTGCTCCCTCGCATCATCCACTCCACAACACGCTGTCAATAGCAGCAGCAAAGAAAAAACGAGGAGAACTGTACTCGCACGACACCAAAGACCTGGCCACAAGTTTATAATATCCTCAGCAGACCACTGTAGCCCATCCGACAAGGGCAAACCAGGCACGCGGGAAACCAAAAACTGCAGTACATGGGCAACGAAAAGTTAAAATTAAAAATGAACGAACAGGCACCACATCAACATACTTCAAAAGTAGTTAGGAACTTAACAGCCTGCCATAGGAAACCAAATATTTAATTAACATAACTGACACCATTACACGTAACAACCCAACAGAAGGTGCGTAAGATGGACAAGCTCACTGCACCAAGCTACTTTATTATAGACGCTAAGACGGATACTTGATCTAGCACAGGACACATATCCAACACAGTAGTAGCAGCAGCAGTCATTCCACTTTATTGGCGGCACCAGAAGCCCTCTATCCAGCAGAAGTCACTTCGCTTTCTTCCCGGCACCGGCACCATGGTCACCCACAGGAAGCGCAGCCGAGGCAGCAGACCTCCTCCTAGAAACAACCTTGGCAGTTGAGACTTCGGCGAACTCTCCATCACCGTTGACACGTATACCATCGACATCGGCAAGAACACCACCAGCGCTGGAACCATCACCATCAACAATGAAGCTGCAGGCAACAAACGAAAGTAAGGTCACTGAATTAAGAGAGCATATATAGTCCTAAGCAGAAGACACCCATAAGTCAAATAATTCACCTCGAATCATCTAAGCGCCCATCATCATCAGTACGAGCCATGGATTGCTTCGCCTTCATCTTAGCAATAGTTGGCTGCTCATAACACAAACAAAAGATCACCAAACAGTACACGTGCGCACAAAATATAGTGCAAGAGAAGGACACATGCTCGTCAACAAGCACCAAATCAATATGCAGCGGAGACCCGAACACCACAATACTCCCATGCGTGGGCAACCCTAGCGCGAACACGCCAGTTCCTCGAGGCCGGTGAAAGATCACGCAGCCTAGCAAGATCCATGACAAAAGCACAGGAAGAAACAACCAAGAATAGCGAGGCACAACAAGGAATCAATGGAGAAGCGGATCAAAGCGATGAACATGAAAGAACCGAGGGCACCAAGCAATATATAGAGCCATTGACAGGAAAATAGTCAAACAAAAGAGGCTTGCTCTCCGACGGAGCGCGGTCAAAGAGTGCGGGCAGAGGTTGAAAAAGGGGACAGCTCGGTCAAGAAAAGTAGGCAGCGATTGAAAAAATGAGAGAAGGCGCACGAGACGTCGGATCGAAGGAAGACCAATTGAACAGACGACGGAATTTAGGGCGACGTGTATAGCGCGAGCGGGGGCGAAACCCGTGCTATCTTTCTACTCTTAGATGTGGTCTAGAAAAGACCCTGAGCCTAGAGTATTGTGGGAAAATCCACTCTCCGTGCATGGAGGCGTGCTCTGTCGTTCGTCGATGCCAGCGCGTGTGCGTGCAAGATAGATGCAACGCCGTGTCCAGGTCCAGTCCGTGTGCACGAGTGTGTAGGAGTCGGTTACGAGTTGTTGAGTGAGATGCACGTTGGGGGCCGCTTTGTGCGCATGAGTCAGGCGCTCTAGCATGGCGTGAGCCTTGTCGCGCGGATCGACGCGTGAAGACCAAGTGATGGAGGTTGTGCTCCGTGGTGTGTGTCGCTCCGGTTTATGAAAGCGATGTAACACTCCGTTCTCCATTGTGGACTGCAATAGAAAGCCGGTGTTTGCAGCCATGGCGTTTTGTCCATGGTTTAAAATCTTTGGCTAAGCCATTTAGCGGCAGCCTTAAAAACAAGGCTATAGTGTCATATAGGAGCCTATTAGCAGGATTTAGCATTAAAAGTGACGAAGCTGCGGTTCTTTCTAGCAGCATTAGTGGACTATAGTGGCAGCTATATAGCCGGAGATTTGAAACATTGGTTTTGTCGCCATTTTTGCGTTCTGGAGCTGCTACTCTCTTGGGCGCCAACACCATCCAACCCAACGCTTGATGTGGCAGCTTCATGATTTAGCTGCATCGTCTCGCCCGCCCAATTGGGCGCTGTGGACCCCCAGTCCAGGAAGACGAGCTCTCTCCGGCAGCTTTCCTTATCTGCGACTGTAAGTTCTTTCCGGCCTCTTGAGCTGTCTCCGGGCGCCGGCCTTGGAGCAGGCGGCAACAAGACGAAGCCGCGATAGGCCGCTAAAGCTGTAGTTCACCACCGCCGTCTCGCCAAAGCAGAGCGACTTGTCGCGCCCGGCGTTGAGCTTGGCCTGTGGGAAGAGGACGGCGGACGAGGTGCGAGCATCACTGTGGTCATCGTCGCGAGCTCGATTGGGCACCGTGGAGTTTGGTAAGCGCTAAAGTTGGCAAGAGTACCCTTCGGCGGTTTGGTCACGGGGAAAAGCTTCGTGTCTACCGGCTCTGTCTCCGGCGAGTGCGCATCACTGAGGAACACTGGACGGTGGTGCGCTTGAGCTTGCCATGGCCGCCGCAGACCGGATTCACCTGTTGCAGTGTAAAGGCTAGGCAAATTTCCGACACCTCTCAAATCGAGGCACGAGAGTGCTACTGAGGTGCGGAGACGTCGAGATGCCTGCCAGCGGAGGAAATAGCTGAAAGCCTACTGCCTTCCTGCAAAGAAAAGGAGCTGATATATACACGAGGGTAAATGCTGGGAAGGTAATTTCACCCAACGGATTCCATTTGATATGCTGCACACATGACACATGGTCCGAAAGTAGTTATTAATCAAAAACAGAGGTACATCTTTGCAGCTTATTGCCAATATATTGTCTAGCCTAAATATTGCAATGCTTCTAGGGAATCGAGGTGTGTGTGTCGCCATTGCATTTTGCTAGTTCTAATTCTATAGGAGTACTACAGAATCTCTATTAGCATGTGGTACATTCTTTGCTCACACTTCAGTAATTTGTTCAAGAAGCAGAGTGTATTCTAAATCTACTTTAAGCTATTCTCGAGAATGAAGGCAGATCCCAACGAAAAAATTACAATTCTGGGAAAAAAACATTTGGTATTCAGAAAAGTGTATAGAAAATGAACTAAACCGTTGACCATATGAAACTGGAACACTGGTAATTCTGAGCTATCTTGTAGTATTATATAGCTAGACGAGAGGACCGGGTAGTTTAATTTAACCCACATTTATTAGATGTTTCTTTTTTTTGCGATGGAATTATTAGATGTTTCAAATAAAATGGGACACACAAATTGCTACCATATCTGAAGATCTGCGCTTGTATGATCTGAGCTATGGTTCCTTGAATTGACATTAAAATTCAGCGTACCAAATCAACCTATTGGGCAAGATAGCTTACTGATGCCTCTCATTACTATCTGAGGTTCTGTATAGTTGAGCAGCCATGGAGGGTGATCAGGCAGAGAACATGATGAGCATGTGGAGGCTGTTATGCATGGGAGCATGGGAGCTGAGAGAAAAAGCAAAGTGGCTTGGAGAGCAGGGGACGAAAAACAAGCTAAAGGTGTAATTTTACTAGAATTTAAGGTGGTGGATGACTGGAAATGGACATGATGCAGAATCGTTGATGAAAAGTTATAACATTCTTGGAATTGAGATGGCTTTGCCCCGTTTGAAGTAGCACCACATTTTCAGTATTTCACTTGAGCTTCAGTAACATACATATAGCTTCTTTGTCAAAATCATATCAACAGTTTGGAACTCCGTTGATTGGTGTCAGGACTTGTGTCTGTGATGGTTTGTGGTCTACTGTAGCAATTAAACTTGCTGGCTCTTTATTTTAGTCATAGCTATTATGAGTTTATGACTTTTCTTCAAAAAATTATGAGTTTACGAGCTTCTGGTACACAGGATATTGAAAACGTAGAGAGTTGGAAGAAAATATGATAGCGCGCCTAGATACGTCTTTTCATTGAGCAGTGAAATACATCTCCATGCATGTTGGCTCCAGTGACCAGGTTCTGAACCTTATCCTACGTAGCAGCTAGTTTGGTGCGGAGGAAGAAGACGACGGCGTAATGCTCGGGTGTGGTTGTACCAATGTGATCTTGTGCGTTGCATGTGGGGAACCAGGTGGTACGGAAGAAACAAGAGAGGATATCGTGGTACACTGATATTTGGCTATCTGGAGTCGTGCAATGGCAACGGTGCGTCGGTGATGGAAGCTCTGGTGGCGCAAAAGCGGGGATGTTGTGGTGCAATGGCGCCATGATGATGATGATGGCGTGAAGCTCTCCGGGGGCAACAAGCCGGCCGATGAATAGCTGCAGAAGTTCGACAGCTTGTTTGTGGGGTCCAATCCCGTATGTCAGGCATCTGGGCATCCTCCTTCATTCAACTACTCCATGTCATATCTTATTTTTGTTGCGCTAATTCTCACAAGATGGTAAAAAGGATCTAAAAATAGAGTTGAGGTTTGATAGAAAAATTGATTTGAAAATTTGAATCCAACTTAAAGCTGACATGGCATGCCATGTGGACAGCGAGGTTATACTAGAGAAGAACTGAACCGGCCAGCATGATACTAAGGTCTAGATTGTACCTTTCGAAAGTTGAGGGAAAGTTGAACTTTGAGCAAAAAGTTGAGAATTTAACGAGATTGCCTATTTGGCCTAAATTTTATCAAGACAAAATTGTGCAAACTAGGTTAAATCTGGCTAGGCCTTCCTGATTTCCATGTAATGTGCATGATTATTTGAAAAAAAAAATCATGTCTCACCTGCCACTTATATTTACCATTTATGTCGCCTAGCATTACTTGTGTGTGTCCTCTAGTACCTCCACATCTCAGTAGCTCAATCACACTTACTACCTGGGAATGAGATGGATCAGTAAGATGCCTAGCCCGTATTTTGCAACAAGTGCAGGCATCATCCAGACCGATTCTACGAAGACCGCTTTGTAGCCATTACATTGGTGTTATGGAGATGCAGTGTTATTTTTCGTGGCTTCCACCATGAAAAATAGCGCGTCGTCAGGTTTCAAGCTTTTTATTCGTGGTGGCCATGGGACGGGAAATCACAACGGGAAATTTAATCCTGGCGGTTTGCAACTGACATGAAAATGGCCTTTCCTCTCGGTTTAGTCTACTCTCATGAAAATATATTCTCATTTTCCTGTCAATTCTGTCAACTCTCACGAAAACATCTTTCCATGATTGTATAAACCACCATAAAAATAATCGTGACCCACAGGAAAATATGTTTCAGGTAATGGTTTTCCAAATGTATAATTCGGCCACAATAATGTGCAGTTACAAAGATTCATCAATAACTATCAACTTGCAAATCTCATTCAGCTACACATCCTTGAACCAAGTACCAGCCATTACATTAACTTAATTATATAGGCGATAATGTCATTCAGCTACACAGCAGTCAGCTTGATTGATGGATGTGGATTGGCGTCAGATGTGGGGGCAGCGTGAGGGATGGAGGTCGAAGGCATATTGGGGTGATGTGGAGGCGGGTCGGGTGAGTCCGGAGGCGACCCCAAAATTGTGGCCGGAGAATCGAGCTGCTGGAGGACGGCAGGGTTGGGCCGCACCACTGCTTGGAGGCGGTGGGCTGGGAGTTAGGTTTAGTGTTTTTGGCTGAAAAGGAAGGAGGTGCTTGAGTCTTGAGCGCGGTACATGGAAATGTTTCGTGCTTGGCGTTCATACGTTGCGCGGACCAGAAAAAAGCAGGGCACGAAGCAAATCGCAAGCGCGCGGAAGGAAATGAAGGTGGCGCCAGGTGCGGGATTTTCTTTTCCATGACGATCGATGTTTTCCTGGTGGTGCGTGGTACCCATCATGATAATGACAGTTTTCATGAGGGTGTGTCGCTAACCCCTCAAAAAATATTCATTTTCTTGACAGTAGAAACTTGCTCTCACTAAAATTTGGAAATATCGTGAGGGTTCTTTCATGCCCTTCACGAAGTATGATGCCCCTCATGGTAACTCCCGTTTAATAACATGCATGTGCCCCAGTCTTTGCCATTGTGATTTGGGAGTCAAACTGTGCACAATGACCAATTGAAATTGCATTGTGTCTTCTGCAGATGAAATGGAGGAAAATAAAGAAACGATGCAGTCCTTTTCTTCACAAAAACCGTTAGATTTTACCTTGGTGTGCATCTGAAAGTCTTTGAGAAATGGCTTGACAGTTTCAAAATCCAGTCAGGTGCTTCGGATTGCACTGCATGTGGATGCAAACTCGCTGATACCTCCCACACCTATATCCGTTATTATCTGTGTATATGCGTAGTGGGTCTCAAGCGTTCCCTCAACACAATGTTACTCGAACATTTGTTAGCTACGATCGATGAAGAATTTATACAGTTTTCGACAAAGGGAAGTACAAAATGGGGTGGGAGACATGGAATAAGGCGGACATGAGACAGAGAGGCACCGATTGGACCACACGAACTTTTCAACCGTCCTACGAAAGCTGATTTTTTGTTTGGCTAAAACTCTATTATCCACATGATCCAAGCATGAGAAGATTCTTACAGAAAAATAAGTTTATTTTTAACACCAAGCATTTATATGAAGGGGAAGAATGCTTCAGTGCATGACAAAACATCAGCTACACCTATTTAAGAACTTATCTGCATGGTAGAAGAGAGTTTTTATACAAGTGCATGATGATATTGTGACACCCCAGTGTCACCTGCAGCCCAAACACCTCCAAATCGCTTTCCAAACTGAACCAAAACAGAAAATCTCCAAATCTGAATTAAAAACAAAATTGTTCAAACAAAAGACAAACCAAAGCTTGAAGCAACACAAATTTTTCAACAACAACTTGACTCAAAAAAAAAAATTCTTGTGAAAGCTCCTTAGAAAAGAAAATTTTGGAGAATTTTCCAAGATTTTACAAATTCTGGATGACCCCCTAAAAATTCAGTGAAGTGAGCACAAACTGCTGCCTTCCTGAATTTTTATTTCCATTTCTTGTTGCTCAAAACCTCATCCACCCAAAAGCAAAGTTGGAGCTGAATCTGTGATCTTCCATCTCAGAATGTTTGGTGATTTTTGGAGATCGGGAAGTACCCTGGTTAATTCCGCAAAGTTCGCTGGATTTAAATCGGCAAAACTCGCAAAGGAGGCCGGGCCCGCCCGCAAGAACTCGTCGCCACGTCGCCGGCGTCGACTGGAGCCACGCCACGCGACTCCGCCCGTACGCCGTGGATAATATGCGAATCGCCTCGCTCCTCTCGGCGTCTCCCATCCCCTCCTTTCCCCTCAAACCCTAGCCGCCTTTCTCTCCAAATCCCGCCGCACCCGCCATTTCCGGCCGCTCCCGAGCGCCTTCTCGTCGCGCCGCCGTCGAGCCACTGCGCCGCCGAGCCAAGCTGCTAGGGGCTGCGCCAGGGAGCTATCCAGCTTGCCCTGCCGCTCTTTTCCCTCAATTCCGCGCGAGGCCCGCGAACTGGCCGGCATTGCCGCCATGGATGCTGGGTGATTGAGCTCCGAGTTCGCCGTCATTCCGCCGTGCTCGGTGAGTCTCACGCTGGCTACTCACGCTGGAAACTTTCCCACTTAGTCGCGCATCTCGCTAACTCCCTACCTCCTCGCCTCCGCAGCTCAACCCGTCGGAAATCCAACTTTCCCCACCGCCCGTCGAGCTGCCGTGGACGCCTCACCGGTGAACTCTGCCCTCCAGAGCTCCTCGTCGTCGACAAGCTCACCCCCGCCCTAGACCTCGTCTAGGTGAACCTCCTGCCCCTTTCTCCCTCTCGTTCTCTGTAGCGTGCGCGCGAAGCCGCCGAACTGCCGCCTCCCGCCGTCGCTTGCCGCCAGCAGCCTCTCGTGGTCGCCGTCGACGAGATCACCCGCCGTCGTGATCCCCATCTCGCGTTGCCCCCTCCCATGCTCTCCGTTGGTCGAGAACCCCGCCGGAGACCAACTCCGGCGAGCGCGCCTCCGCTCTCCAGCGAGTCAGCCGCTGCCCCGGTCAGATCCAGTCGTAGCTCATCTGGCCCAGCCTGGCCCAGATCCATTCGGCCCGATCCTTTTGTTTTCCGAATTTAGTTAATTCCCCAGAAAATCGCAGTATCTTGTAGAATTCATAGAAAATCGAAAACAAATCAGAAAAATACGAATCCAATTTTGTTGGACTCCTTGTGATCATATCGGTCCAGCAAAAATGCCAAATCACTCAATGCACCTTCTCTGTTTTCTGTATAAATGCATAAATGGAAAATCTTGTTTAATTCATAATAAATCTTGTGATGCTCCTTAAATCATAAACTCTTGCAGGGTTTTAAATCATGTGATACACACTTACAGATCATTTTTCCACTATCACACCTTGCTTAATTATTTTCTTATGATTTAAATCATGTTTTGTCTTATTTAAATCATTATAAATAATTCGTATCATAATAAATTGCCAAACTTCACAGTAATTCACTTTCAGTGGCACTCTTTACTAGAAAAATGCCACTGGACATAAAGTAATTTTCAAAATAAATTAATTTAATTAATCCACTCAAGTTAATTTAAGTAATTAACTTAATCAAGAGTCAAGGAATGAAATACTTCAGACGAAGATAATTAATTAAGTTTTGCACTTACAGTGTAAATGACTGTCCTATAAAGTAATTAAATCATATTGCATCATATCATTGCATCTGACATGTATTATTTCCTTATCATGTCGTGTAGTGGCGGAGGAGACTCCGGAGCCCCTAGATTTCCAGCTGCCGGAGCAGGCGTAGGAGGAGCAGCAGACTGACCCCACTGACCTTGCTAGTGTCGTCCCTGAGCCAGGCAAGCCCCGGTGCATTCCGACCTGTGTTTTCGGTTTTCTTTTCTCACTATGTATGAGGTCTAGAAGTGTTTGTGCATTAGGTTTATAGGAGTTGATTGGAACCGTAGACTTGCACTAGGTTTACCCTTCCTGATTATCCTTGGTTAATCCCTGTTTAGAGGTAGTTAGGTCTTGTTGGTCAGTCGTTAGTGCTGCTAGGCGTAGTTGATAGCGATCGGTAGAAGTCGAGTGGTAGGTCCCACTCGCATGGCAGGTTTATGACACCCTGGTTTGTACTAGAAGAATTGTAGGTTGTTGGAGACCGGACGGGAATTGTTTGTATAGGATGGTTTGGGAAGGCTGGGCCTTCACGGTGGTAGCCCCGTCTGTGTCGGTTAAGGACCGTTCGCTGTTGGCCCTGTTGAGTAAGTTTTGAACGTACTGATTCACATGCTGGTGTTTATGGGCCTAGTAAACTGAGTAGCCTACCAATCGTAGGGACGAGCCGGCGCCTGCTGCTACGGGGGAATGAGGGTAGCCACCCATGAACGACGGCTGGGCCGGGTGTTCCGATGGGCCCAAGACTTCCACCGCGAGCAGCAGGTCGATTCGGCCTTGCGGGGGCTTTGTGAAAGGTTGCCATATGTGGTCTGTTCGCGGGTGCATATGTCGTGTGGTCAGGTTTCCTGCAGGATGTACATCGATGCCGCCGCTCTCGGAAATGAGCACCCACTTGTTCACTGCGTCACATCGTAGTGTGGATATGGATGATGATTATATGTTGTTGATGATATATATGCTCTACTGTCTTATTTATTTACAGTATTACTTTGATGTTGTATTTGGCTGTTTAGTTGTTAGTTGCAGAACATGATACTTAGCTAATTACTTAATTTGAGCTAAAACTTGAAAGTAAGGACCAAGTAATTAGTGCTGTTTTCGCAAGTTTGAGTCAGCCTACCCCTTGTAGCCTTTGCATACTAGGAGTCGGCTGTAGTTGGCCATGTTGACGGGTAAGTCTTGCTGAGTATTAGTTGCTCAGGGTCTGGCTCTTTATGTTTTTGTGCAGGTTTGTCTTTGCTTCCGCTGTCGCTTTGGTGCTGAGACGTCTCCAGGTCCACTTCGTAGGGCTTCGATGTGCGGCCAAGTATCGCCGAGTGTTGTAGTTGTTGTATCCTTGTAGACTTCCGCTGTGCTACTCACGTGATTTAATTCATCTGAGACTTGTAATAACTTAAAGATGCAAATTTGTGCTATTTATGTGATGTACTATCTGTGTTTGTTTATCAGCACTTCCGACTCGATCCTGTGAAAAGCGGTAACGCTACAGATATAGCATCGTTTTCTTTCTTTAAGCACGTGTGCTCAGCACCTCCTTGCATTACCGTGTACTGATTCTACTACTCAAGTCTGTTACAGCTAGTTGTTAGTGATGCAAAGTTCGCTGACATCTGATCGATCAGCAAACCGGGCAGGGCCGAAGCAACATAAAAACTACTGGGTGCAAATGCACCAACTAATTTCTGGACTTCACCACTAATTGACTGATTTTTCATCACATATATGCACCCACTAATTTCAACATTATGCATCTTTTGGCAACAAAATGAGGTATTTTCTCTATGTATCATGAAGTAGTGCACCTCCACTTATTTAGCTCTAGCTTCGCCGCTCGAACCGGGTAGCAACCATTGGTCTTGGTCGGCAAAAGCCATACAGAAGTGGTCTTCCCACGCTGGCTGGCTCGAGAGAGTCGCTGTTGTCATGGCGGCCTCATGACGGCTAGACTTAGAGTGCCGCCACAGACTGGACAAGTCAATCAGCCGGATCTGAAAACATTTCTCAACACTGTGGTCGTCTTTCTCAAGGTTATTTTTCCATAACCTATCGACCTCTTCTTATCCCCTCAGACTAAACCAAATATGCCCATCAGACAACTGAGCATCCAATTGCACAAGGGACTAACAATGTAATGCTGAGAAACCTGGTCATGGAACCGACCTTTAAGCTGCTTGTACTGGTTGCGGCGCAATGATTAAGTAACTTTCTGATCCCTCTTATTCCAAGATAGGAGCTGTGGAGATGTGGAGATCCGGGAGTAAATAATAAAGCATAAAAAGGCCTAATGCCTTCACCGGATGAGGGGCGGGGCATAGATACATGATGATTGGGGAGGTAAAATAAAGAGCATACAGTGATGATATATATCACGGAAAATGAAAGTGGTAGGTGAGAGAGAGGATCAAATGATCAATGTTTATCAAATATACCTGCAAGCATCACGTGAAAATCGGTAAGGCCCAGCCAGATTCAACCTACTTTGTTTAAAACCGTAATTACTGACATGGCCATCGAAACGATTTCCATTTCAATATGAGTATTTCAAAAACCTTGGATTCTTTAGAACAATTCATATTTGGTTGCATCTATCTAGCTTCTATAGACTATACCTGCTCACAAGAATGACCAAAAGCTTGGATTCCATAGAACGATTCATATCTGCCATGAGAAGCATGGTCAAAAAAAAAAAGCGGACATTTATTGGTGGAGTTTTATCGCTTAATTCCAATTAAAGCAGCTAGGAATTGGTTCCAAACGGGGCCAATGGAGTCAAAGTCAAAGAAAATTAAGCTGGACTAATAATAGATAGAAAATATTTTGAAATTAAGGTGGAGTTTCGTGACAATCTCTCTGACAAAGGGTGCAGAGTGCTATAGATAGAAAATAAACCTAGGAAAGATATAGCAAAAAATCATGTACTAGAGTACTAGAAAGATATGCAAAAGAAATAAAAGAGAGAAAAATAAAATTGAGAAAAGGACAAAGAAAAAATGCAGCAGCTATCACTCATCTTTTTTTTTTTTTTTTGAGCAAAGCTATCCCTCATCTCAGAAAAAGGAAAAGGAAAAAAGAACAGTAGCCCAACAAACCAAAATGAACCCAGAGAAAAATCCAGCCTACGAAACACGGTCCGCAGCCCACCAAAACGAACCAGAGAAAAATTCAGGAATTTTTTTTATTTTTAATCGAATTTTTAAATATATTTTTATTAATAACCGCTCGTTTTCGAAATTTGCAAAACTAGTCGCCTATTCGCCCTACGTATGGGCGATAACCTCTTGTCGCCCTTGTACCGGGCGACAAGGCCGCAAATATCCCGACGAACGGGCGACAAGGACCCACTCGCCCGTCAGCCGGGCGACAAGGCGCGGATCTCCCGTCCAACGGGCGACAAGGCGCGTCTCGTGCGCGGTGGGGCCCAGTCGCCCATCCGCGGGGCGACAAGGACGCGAATCTCCCGACTACGGGGCGACAAGGCGCGGCGCGGTGGGGCCCAGTCGCCCTACTGTCGGGCGATAAGGTCCCACTCGCCCAACATTCGGGCGACAGGACGCCCTTATAAAAGCCGCGCGCGTTTCGGCCTCCGCCGCGGTGAGCAGAAAGAGAGGGAGAGAAGAAGGGAAGAGAGGAGAAGAGAAGGAAAGAGAGAAGAGGGGAGGAGGAGGTGGTTGCGGCGTACGACGCGTCGTAACTTCGGTAAGTTTTCGATTCGTATAATAGTTAGAGTATGACTAGTTATAAATATAGTTTTAGATGTAGCTAGATCTAGATTTATTAGTATTTAAATAGTGTAGTATAATATATTCGTATTAATACAATAGATACAGATTTAGGTTTAGATGCTTATAAGCTAGATGTAGAGTTAGTAGTATTTAAATAAATAGTGTAGCATTATAGTATTTAAATAGTATAGCAGTATAGTATTTAAGCTAGATCTAGATTTAAATAATGTAGCATTAAATAGTGTAGCATTATAGTATTTGCTATTATTTAAATAACAGCATTATAATATTTGCTAGTATTTAAATAGTTTAGTATTATAGTATTTAAATAAATAGTGAAGCATTATATAGTGGTATTAATATTTACTTACAAGTATTGTAGATGTGTGACTCTGTAAAATAGGTATAGATATATTAATATATAGATGTAGCATATTAATATAATTTTGATTAGTACGTGACAAATACGAAAATAAATGAAAATCTCGATGTTTGACAGGTATGTCAGAAAAAATAGTGTTTCAAATTTATTATGGAGAAGGGGATATTGTTCGTGGGGAACAGGGGGTTGATCTATCAGGGTTTACGTCAGTTTGTAGAGGAATCACAAGGCCAAATGAAAGGACAATTAAAGGTGTGCACAATTGGTTGATGCGGCTGTTTCAGCTGGATACAGACCAACACGGATTGAACCTGATGGGCATGGTTAGCCGTGCACGTGAGGGGTTTTACTGGGAGTTAATACCGTTGAATGCAACATCAACATGGAGGAAATATGTGGATAAGGCTGTAGAACGTGGATGGCCTCTCGTCCTCCTTGCTCAGGCATACCTAAAGGAGGTGGTTGAGGTAGATGCCGTGGACGTGGACGAGGTAGGTAGGCCAGCCACGGAGGATGAAGAGGATCGCGAGACAGAAATTGAGGAGGGTGAACAAAATCTGGCATCTGTGGAACCGATTGGTGAAGCAGACGAAGGAGAGCGGATAGAACACATAGTTGAAGAGATGAGGAGGGATGACGAGGAGTATGAGAATCTTCCCGAAGTTGACTCTTCAGACGACGAGAATGAAATTCCAGTCCCAGCTGAGTGGAACAATCAAAAGTCCCACCCGACCCACAGGGACCAGGCCTCGTCGTTGGCGGTACAATCCTTACAAACATATTCCTTTCACATCGTTTTATGCTATACAACAATACTCATTTGAAATATGTTGTTCTCTTTACAGGCTGACCTAGCACAGCGGATCGCCGTGGAGTCGGGATCAGTTATTCAGCGGATGAGGCAGGGCATTCAGCTTACCGGACACGAGATCTCCCTTGCGATGAAGAGGATCTACGACGCAGCCACGGACATCGGGAAGCTCACCTCTTGCAGTTCCTGCCGTCGGCATACCGATGCCGTCCCGCACCCTGCGCAGTCCGAACCCAGGGCGGAGCGACCACAGTTTCAGCAGCCGTCCTACACACCTAGGACTGCAGCACCACCTCCTCCTCGTCCGATGTTCACAACAGGTAAAAACCTCTATTATTTCGTTCTAATGATTATTTGTAATTAATAGTCATATTTTTCTTACTGTCATGTCTTATTCGTTATGCGCAGGTACAAACTACAGCGGTTGGCCACCAGCTGGTGATGTTGCAGGCTCCTCTTCACAGATGCCACGCATGACTCCAGGTAACGTTTACTACTAACGTTTCGTCATATTACATATTATTGTTACGTTCTGCATAACAACAACTTTGCTTTTATAGGTTCAGGGATGGACGACTACGACTACAACGACGAGGAGGTCCCCGAACACCCTGAGCGTTACGGCCGACGATCTCCGACGCCTTTCGACTTCGACGCGTACATGGCTGACGAGTAGCAGCATACACTTCCTGCTTCACAGTTAGCTGGTGCACCACAGATGACACAGTTATCGCAGGACCACTACGAGACACCAGCTGCTGCTGCTGCAGGTCGTCCCGCACGTCAGGTGGTTCCTCCTTCGCCGTTGACGTACTCAGCCGATCACGTGAGAGCGGGTCGCAAGGCGCCTAAGCCTGGCACAGTTAGGGGTGTTCCCCCTAAGCGTGGCAGGCATTAGCTACTTATCTCGTGTATCACTTGTGACCGTGACTTTATTTTGTATGAGTTGTATGCATGCACGATGTTATACATCTATTTGTTCGTCCATCGTGGTAGGACATTTGTGCTCATTGGGTAGGACCTTTTATGTTATGCGATGCTACTTTATTTCCTTTTACTGTCACAGCGATGCGTAATACCAATTATTCTGAACCATGCGACAGAGGCATTACGAGGCTTTTACGCTCCCATCGTCCACTCCAAAGTGTGAGGCGCATCTGCAGGTGCCCGCACGACCCGACAAGCGACAAATAAACCAGCTTGTCGCCCGTTGTTGCGGTGACTAGCTTCCTGTCGCCCATGAATAAAGGCGACTGACCCTTGTCGCCCAAATCGGGCGACTGGTCCTTGTCGCCCCAATATGGGGCGACTGGTCCTTGTCGCCCGGCTACTGGGCGACTGGTCCTTGTCGCCCGGTTATCGGGCGACTGACTCCTTGTCGCCCCGCCATCGGGCGACTGGGCCCCACACATCGGCGCGCGCAGCCTTGTCGCCCTTGTGGTGGATTATTTGCTTCCTGTCGCCCGTCTAACAGGCGACAAGGATATATCGCCCAACGGATGGGCGAATAGGCGACTAGTTTTACAAATTTCGAAAACGGGCGGTTATTAATAAAAATATAATAAAAAAGTCGATTAAAAATTAAAAAATTTCTTCAGTTCAGCCTACGAAACACGGTCCGCAGCCCACCAAAGCAAAGATACAGCCCACCAGAAAGCTGAGCAAAGCTGTGGGCGGAGGAGCCGCTCGCCTTCGCGTACGCGGCAGCCAGGATCGGCGAATGCCGAATGGGGGGGGGCGGCCCCACCGGAACGAAGCGCTGCCCCCACATCCATCATCATCTCCAACCGCACCCCCAATCCCATCCCCCATCTCCGCTCTCCTTCCTTCCGTCCAAAAAACCTAGCAAATCCGGCGGCGCGGCTCCCCGCCGGCGAGGCCTCTGACCCTACCGGACGTCCCTCTTCGCCGTCTGACGCCTTCCCATCCCCCTTCGACTCAAACGCCGTCCCCTGCACCGGCTGACGCCCTCTCGCCAACCGGCTCCGACGCCGTCACTCGCCGTCCGACGCCGCCCTCCCCGTCGACTGCGGCGACGCCTTAACCCGCCGGCCGACACCCTCCAGCCACCGCTGGATCCTCCTACTCGCACGGTGAGCAGGAACCGTCATCGATCTGTTATTCTCATTTCTCTACTATCTTTCTCCTCAGTTTGAATCCTCCCGGATTGTCGCTATGGAACGAAATGTTATGAAAAATGTTGCTGCATCCATCCACCAAGCTGTTGGCGCCCTGTACTGTGACAATAGTCGGTATTTCCTCGTCAAAATTGAAAATTTAGAAGGAAGAACTGTGCTCTCTGTTTTCTGTTGAAATGTGGTCGGCAGGGGTGTTTATTCAATCATTTCCGGTTTGATTGATTCGATGCACGTGAGGACGTCTAGGTGAAGTACTAGTCAAGGTTTAGTTGGGTGGACTAGAGTCACCACCAATCTAATGCCACTTGTGTATCCTGTACCAGATATCCCTGGAGCTGGTTCTCTGCAATGACTAAAGGGTCTTTGGTTGAGTCATAAACGTTAAAAGATCCCTTTTTTTTATCGCACAAACTCCAAATTTGGCATATATCTCACAGATGGAGCTTTTACCATACAGGTTCTTAACAAGGCTATCATCATCATTCTTTTCCCTGGCGCCGGGCAATCATGTCCGGGAGCGAGTTAGCAGTAATAAAACCGGAGGTATGTGGCCCTTTGTGTTTGCTAACTACACTTTCTTTTTCTGTTAATTGGAGAGAAAAAGCGCTTTACAGCCTTGAATGCTTTATTTTGTCCATATGTGAGCTCATTGACAAACTCTGCCAGGCTTTGAAGACTTATATCTGGCTTCAATGCTCTGACGGTTCCATACAGCAAGTAGAGGAGGAGGTTGCGATGTTCTGCCCTATGATATGCCGGGAAATAGTGAAAAATGGCACAGGGTCATCAAAAAATCATGCTATTGTTCTCCCGGAAAGAGTTAATCCGGCTAGTTTGAGTCTAATTCTCGATTATTGCCGGTTTCATCAGGTCCCTGGGCGCTCAAACAAGGTTTGTGGCAATTCACGGTATTCTTGAAGATTTTGCTTGTTGAATCTATATATTTGCCAAACATATCTTAGTATTGTTCTGATTTATTTTACAGGAGCGGAAATCATTCGATGAAAAGTTTGTTAGGATAGACTACGAAAAACTCTGCAAATTAGCTTCGGCGGCTCTCAGTTTACAATTAAGGCCTTTGGTTGATCTTACATGCGGAGCACTTGCTCGAATCATTGGAGGAAAGTCGCCTGAAGAAGTCCGTGATATTTTTCATTTACCAGATGACTTAACAGAGGTAAGAATACCATTGTGACTTTACATATAACACATTCGATATTATTTTGTCTAAACTTGCATGCACCCAGGAAGAGAAGTTGGAGCCCCTGGAAAATATAAATGATGACCCTACAATTCGGTTATTGAACCGGTTGTATGCGAAGAAGCGGAAAGAACTCCAGGAGCGACAGAGACTGAAGGTATCTATGTTTGTGCTCAACGATATTTTCATGTTTCATGTTGGATTCTGAGATTCACTTTATTTCAGGATGTTCAAGTACAAGAAGAACAAAAAGATGAGAGATCTTTGGATGAAATACTTTGCTTTATAAATGGCGATGGAGGTATGACTACAGCAAGTTATATTAGATAAAAACTATTCGCATTGTCTGTAACTAGTAACTACATACACTTGGATTACTGAAAAATTGAGATTTTGAATTTGAACTTTGTTGAAATAGATTCAGTAAATCACTACATTTTTTTTATGTAACTCTTGGTTGCACTACAATTTTATTGACAATATACCTTTTGTTTCTTGCACTAAATGACCATGAGATTGCAATATTAAACTCAGCAAGTCATAGAATCACTCAAGTGTTTTTTCTAGAACAACATACCTATCAACTATGTTTGACTTCCTCTAGTAGTTAGGTGGCTTATAGTGATATATTGGCACTCAGGTTACAGTGAATGCATGTTTATTATTTATTCAAAGTAACTGAAGATTAATCACGTGTCTAAAGCTTTTCTAGAATATTCACTCCTCTTGCAATGGTCCTAGTTTGAGGGGTCATGTATGGACCATTTCTTTTCCCTATAGTACAAAGATACGCAGCTCTCCTGCGTATTCTAGAAAAAAAAAAAGCTTTTCTAGAATCAGGGTGTGTCCTTGTTTGAAAATTGGTTTCATTTATCCATTTGACAGGTTCTGGAGGTGGGAAGACCGCCAAGAATAAGAAAAAGAATAAAAGAAGGAAAGATCATGCTAAGAATTCCACAAAAGCTAACCCCGGACCTGTAAATAAGGTTAGAGTTCCAAACTTGTTCTTTTCCCTGTGGTGTAATTCTGTATTGAGTATTGCATTTCTTACATGATTTATTTGGGAATTTAGGAGGGAGCTTCTGGTGGAAATTCATGCAAATCAGATAGTGGTAATATTTCTAGACTTCCCTGCCAAAATCAAAATGTGCAAGATGATATTGAGTTCCCCTTCGAAGATTGTGAATCCGATGATGAACTCGATCCTGCAATGAAGGAAGAGCTTGATAGGTAAGGACATTTGATACCTTATAATGCTCATTGGTACTACTATTTCTCAGTTCCAGAAAAAGAAAAGCATATCTTGTCCCTCCAATAAAGAATCTTTGAAATTCTGCTGTTTGAAAATTGAAATGTTTTGTGAAAGTGTAATCATGAAATTCTTGTTATACGTGGAGTTTATGCTTTTCCCCATAATATTTGCTCTGGAATGTGAATCATTTTATGTGGACATAACCTGGAATGCTATACAGCAATGAAACAATACTTTGTTTTTTCATCATGCAGAGAAGTGGAGGACTTTGCCAGGAGGTTGAATTTGGTATGGCCCGAAAGAATGCATTTGGGGCAGGACAGAAGAATCGGATCACATTTGTGGTAATAGTTATCCCAGAGGTTTTCTGGGATGTTTTTCCGCAGATTCGGCATAGAATTTGCTTGTTTAGGTTTTTGCTATTAGAGTAGTGGAAACCGTGGGCAGGGAGGAATTTGTTCCAGTACAGGACAACATTGCAAGCACATCGTTTGTCCTGTGATTTGCATGTTCCCTGCTATTTAGAAAGTTAGCTATATCTTCAAAAAAGTTAAAAATAAATGACGTGTGAGTGTAAATCGTCGGACTTGTGTATGCTCAGTAATTTTGATGGGGACTATGTATCTTTATGAATAATTACAGTGAGGATGTCATTGTTTCAAAAAGTTGGTTAAACCTGTGTTTTTCCTTCTAATTTGACGCTTCTTGGTCCCACTGTTGATTGTACTCTTCCTTCTACAGTGCATCAATTAATTTTGTTTAACCCTGTTGGCTTCATCAATGTACTTCTTTTTTCTTGATCGAGGGGAGCACGGTGCAAGCATATTGGAACATGGGCTGTCGAGTAATGTCCGCTTGTTGTTTGTTGGGCGTCAGCTGCTCATGGAGATGTAGTTTAATATCTAGCTTGTATAAATACACGGATTAATTTGTTGAGCCCAAGTTTTAGGCTTTAAAACAGAATTTTCTCACCATTTATACCATTTCTGTTTGGTATATTTCTTCAGCAATTTAGCCAACAGTCACCTATACGCTTCCAGTTCATATGACACGTTAAGGGCCACTTTGTTTGCTTCGGATTGTCAAAAGATATGCTTGTAGATTGTCAAAAGATATGCTTGTAGATTGTTCATTTAAAAAAATGATTACAAAATGTAGAATTTGCATAAGCCCCTCCCAGCAAAGCTTGTGGATTCTACCACAATTCAAGCTTGGATATTGATAATATATTTGAAGGATTTGTCTGGTTGTTTCTGCCTTTAGATTGTATCCTAGAATTCGTTTATAGAATCTTGTATGTTTCAATTCAAAGCTGTTTCTTTCATTTTAGTGGTGCATGAATCTACCTGTTTGCATCATATATGCTATGTACTGCAACTAACTACTACTTCTGTTCAGAAATAGATGCCATTATAGCTTTAGGCACGGGAATTAAGGAGAGATGGAAAAGATAGATGCTTCCCACGTTTTTCAGATCGGTCTTCCAAACCTGATCGCCTCAGGACCGATCAGGTGGTTAGTTGTCCGATTAGGGCGATTAATCGATGCCTTATGTCCAGTACCCTTGGGATCGATCAGGACGACAAGGATCTATATATATCCTAGGATTCTTTCTTTTCCATGAAGTAGGGGAAGGATATTTGAGTGATTCACTTCTTCATTCTCATCTGCTCCAGGTCAGGGCCGAGTTCCACTTCCATCTCCACCATCTCCACCAGCATCTTCATCCTAATCATGAGAGAAGGAGAGGGTGGCCACGGCTGGAGAGGGCGTCAGCGGCTGAGAGGGGCCTGGGGCGACGGCGGCTGCAAAAGAGGGGGAGCTAGGCGCGCCGCGCCCGCACTCGCGCTCTGACATGGTAGAGGCAGAGACGTAGAGAGAAGGAACAAAAGCAGAGCCCTAGCGGGCCGAAATTGACTGGCCCCACTTTGTAGTAGCTGGGCCAAAAGTGTCTCGCCTAATCATCCTCGATACGGTTAATTGTGACTAATCGTCGATTAGGCGGACGATTAGGATTCTGATCGGCCTGATCGAGTCGGACATGCTAATCGATTGCAGCCAAGCGATCAGGACGAATAATCGCGATTAAGACGAGTTGAAACGTAGATGGGAAGAGAGAAATGTGTATTGGAAAACGGTAAATGAGAATGGCATGTAATTTGAGAAAATTGAAGAAGTCTAGAATGACATGTAATTATGAACGGAGGGCGTATTTGCGTAACTACAATGCATTTAAGCAATACCAAAATGTCCCTTTCATTGTGATGGAGACTGTCACGTCTTCCAAAAAGAATTGAAAATGATCCATGTTAATCTAAGAACCGTGCAGTTCTCTTATGTGGGCATCTATATGGGTTGGTAGGTGATAGACCTACCAGTTTGATCAGCGCCTCGTCAGCTGGTTTGTTAGGCCTCTAGAGCGGGCCCCTCCCAAGCCCCTTCGCGATGTCGACTCTCCACGTCACATTCCCTGCTCATAGACGACGAAGATTCTAGAATCTCAGTTTTCCATGAGACAAGAAAACGAGCATTACACACTCATACATATGACCTTACACGTGGGATCCTACACATGTAGGGCTCATTTGGATTGAAGGAAAATTGTTTCCTATGAAATTTCTGTGCGATTCCTGTGAAATTTCTACGTTTCAAAGGAGGCCGTATGATCCTATCCACCCATATGGTTCTGATCGTCATCCATTCACTCTTTCTCGCTCTCTACTTCTAGCTGCAGCAAGACAAAATCGGGCAGCGAACTTCGTTCTCATCAGAAAATCTGAGGTCAGGGGTCTCATCTGTTCTCTCCCCTCGTTTGTTCTTTGCACAAATGGCTGTGTCAATCAGGTCGGCGCGTCCGATTGGGGTTTGAAAGAGGCACGTTTGGATCAAAGGCAACATTCCAGAAGGGCTCTTCATTAGTACTGATCATTTGCGCCGCCATTCCACCAAAAATAAGCTACCAAAAAAGTTAGGTACAGTGCCTTTCTTCCCTTCCTCGACTCAGTTCAATCGGAGCAATCCTGTCCTGTGGCCTTGGAGATTAATTCATATGGAAGCCACTAACTATTTGGGAAAGATTTAAGACTAGCAAAAAGCACACAGGAGCACAACACAACATATTGATTCATCGATACATTTCTTGAAAATACTGGTACGGAACAATTTGAAGGCACTAGCTAGAAAAAAGCCAATCCCAGATGCATAGCATCCCAAATACAAAGAACCTAGAATGAACCAACAATGCTGAGAAATGCTGATCATTTAAATTGTGAAGAAAAAGAAGCATTCCAAATACAAAGAAACTACAATGCCGATCAATCTACTGTGTGGCTCATTCATTCACTTACACCATCATCTCCGCCACTACCGCCTGTCATATCAAGAGATATTTTGATAAATGAGAGCTAGCCATCAGGAAAAACAAAGCAATTCGATCAGTACATATCAATGTTACACATGAGTAATATACAGAGTGAAATTCAAGTGGTAAATTTGCTGCTTCTCAACGGGATCGTGGCAAAAGGTGCATTTTTAGTTCGTACTCTATGCTCTGGGTTAAGAAAAATCAAACGGTTTGCAAGGTTCATGTTATACAATGGGAGAGATGACAATTGTACTTTGGACATATTGTTCAAGCGGAATAAAGGAACATTTACAATTCTGAGATGCAGCAACTAAGTTGTAGCACAAATTCATTATCAGTTTGATCAGAATAGTCAGTTGTACAGATTTGGTAGTCATTTAGACATGTGACGCATACGCCTCTCCACATTTTGGAGAAACAAATAACTATTAGTACTGAGCAGAAAATATCATATGCATCGAGAATTGTTGCACATTTGTGGATTACTAGTATCCATCTCTGAAGAGGATCATGCTACTCCTACTCCTGATAACTAGATTACTCGAAGCCAATATAGTTCATTGTCTTGACAGGACAATACAAACGAATGGACTAATATTTACTGCTTGTGAAAACGTTAGCAGTAACAATTGTCAATCATCCATATTTGAAAACATCCTATTTACAGGAATATGTAAGTATCATATCATGCGCAACGAAGTTCATGTACACCCAGAAAGATATGCATCACCTGCGACGAAGAAGCTCATGTAGGGGATCATAGTGCTGGCCTCTACACAACTGTAGGGCCGTAACACACCGGCGTCAAGGACCTTGTCGACCTTCAACGACTCGAAGTGCAGAGCAAAGACGCCGTTCTCGGTCTCCAGAAAAATCGTGCTCCCATCCTCATCGAACCCCACGGCCCTCTTCCGCGCCGATGCCCGTGGCGACGAACCCACTGGGGTTGGCGGTGGAGGAAGGAGTGCGCCAAGATCAAGATCTCGGTACTCTGACCACGCCGCAATGTTCCCGTCCTCGTCGACATCTTGCAAGACGGGCTCAAACAGATGAAGCCGGGATCCCCTGACACCGGCAAGGCCGAGCTCGCCATGCCCATCTTTGAACACTTGCAAGCAGTCGTATGGATCCTCATGAGATATGTCCAGGCCCCTGACGTGCTGCAACCAGTTGGTCTCGAAATTGTACCCGAACAATTTGCTGCTGTGGTCCGGAATTTCCACCCGTCGGTGCGGCAAATACTCCTCATGTCCCTCGGGCCAGTAGAGCTCCTCGTTCATCACCAGGACGCTGTTGGGCTCCCAGTGACTGATACAGGACCACCGGCCGTTGACAGGCACCACGTCGCCCCAGGCGCCGCTCTGCGAGGAGTAGACGATGGTGTACATGCTGCCGGATCTGATGAACAGGAGGACGACGCGGAACGGCCTGGAGCGGCAGTCTTCGCCGCCGTCGTGGTGGCCGTGGGCGCCGGCGCCGCCGCAGACCAAGGCTGCACGAATGCAAGGAGACTTTACGATAGGGTGGGGACCCGGATACCCTGCATCACCTGGGAAAAGGAAGCCGGCGGGGGGATTTGGGCTCCGGGGAGGCGGCAGGAAGCTCCGGTCGTCGGTCATCGGGTCCCAGACGAGCAGCTGCGGCTCGTCGCGGAACCCCGAGGCCGGCGAGGAGGAGCTGGAGAGGAGGACGCGGCCGTGGCGGGAGCCGAAGACCAGCCACCGGCTTCCGTGCGTCCGCGAGAAGTGCGCGGCGGCGACGCGGTCGGGCGGCTCGCCGCCGGGGACGAAGGTTCCGTCCGGGTAGAAGAAGCCGACCAGGGGCGGCGCGTGGCGGCGCCGCGCGCGGAACCGCCGGAGGAAGGCGGGGTCGCGGACGAGGCGGCGCCACTTCTTGCAGACGAGGGAGGCGCGCAGGAGGTAGATGGGCTCTGGCGGGACGCAGAGGAGGATCTCCACGACGATGTCGTCCGGCGGCAGCGAGGACGACGAGGCGCCGCCCATCTTCGCTTGAGTAGTTTGGTTCGAAAATCAGCTGGGACAGCGGGTCACCGGCAGTGAGGGGCACACCAGGGGAAGAACTGTAGGCGGTCGGCGGCGAAGAGGACTAGCAGCTTGAGCTCGATGGCTCTTGTCCACACCCAGCTTACAACAGTACAGGAACGAATGGATAGGGACAGGAGTGCGCTTGCAGTTGCGGGAGTGGGACCGGTCAAACTCCCCAGTCACCACTGACGGGTGGGACCGAGGTTGATTGATTTTTACCCATTTGCAAACTCTAATATATAGCAAAAGTGATTCACTGTTCTTTTTTTTTGCAAGGGGAAAAGGCTGAGATTTATTAAGCCACATCAGGGTTACAATCAGCTGCTAGAGTTTTTTTATGACATCACCGTGGAGTCGCCTTGCATTCGTGCGGCCTTGGTCTGCGGCTGCGCCGGCCACCGCCGCCACGACGGCGATTGCGAAGAAGAAGACTGCCGCTCCAGCCCGTTCCGCGTCGTCCTCCTGTTCATCAGATCCGGCAGCATGTACGCCATCGCCTACTCCTCGCGGACCGGCGCCTGGGGCGACGTGGCGCCGGTGAACGGCCGGTGGTCCTGCGTCAGCCACTGGGAGCCCAGCAGCGTCCTCGTTCGGGACCAGGAGCTCTACTGGCCCGAGGGACACGCCGAGTACCACAACCGACGGCGCGTGGAGATCCCGGACCACAGCAGCAGGTTGTTCGGGTACAATTTCGAGACCAACTGGTTGCAGCACGTCAGGCGCCTGCACACATCGCACGAGGATCCGTACGACTGCTTGCAAGTGTTCAAAGACGGGCATGGCGAGCTCAGCCTCGCCGCCGTGAAGGGATCCCGGCTTCATCTGTTCGAGCCCGTCGTGGAAGACGGCGACGAGGACGGGGACGTCGCGGCGTGGTCGGAGTACGGGGACCTTGATCTTGACGCGCTCCTTCCCCCGCCGCCGCCAACGCCAGTGGGTTCGCCGCCGCGGCCACCGGTGCGGAAGAGGCCCGTGGGGTTCGATGAGGACGGGAACACGATTTTTCTGGAGACCGAGAATGGCGTCTTTGCGCTGCACTTTGAGTCGTTGAAGGTCGACAAGGTCCTTGACGCTGGTGTGTTACGGCCGTTCAGAAGTGTAGCGGCCAGCACTATGATCCCCTACATGAGCTTCTTCGTCGCAGGTGATACATATCTTTCTATGATACTTTTGCTGGTAGAGAGGATGTTTCCAAATATGGATGATTGACAATTGCTACTGTTACCGTTTTCACAAGCAGTAAATATTAGTCCATTCTGTTGTATTGTCTTCTGCTGTTAACAACTCGATGTAAATATTAGTATCCATTCTGTTGTTATCAGTCATAAGAGTAACATGATCTGCTTCAGAGATGGATACTAATTAATCCACTAATCTGCAACAATACTCGATGCATATGATATTTTCTTCTCAATACTAATAGTTATTTGTTTTCACAAAATGTGGAGGCGCATGCATCACATGCCTAAATGAGTACCCAATCTGTACAACTGACTATTCTGATCAAACTGATAATTAAGTTGCGCTACAACTTAGCTGCTGCATCTAAGAATTGTAAATGTTCCTTAATTCTGCTTGAACAATATATCCAAAGTACAATTGTTGTCTCTCCAGTCATATACCATGACCTTGCAAAGCGTTTGATTCTTCTTAATCCAGAACAATACATCACGAACTAAAAATGCACCTTTTGCCATGTTCCCATTCAGAAGCTCCAAATTTACTACTTGAATTCCACTTTGTCTCTAACTCATGTGTAACATTGTTATGTACTGATCGTATTGCTTTTTTTCCCCTGATGGTTAGCTCTCATTTATCATAATATCTCTTGATATGACAGGTGGTAGTGGCGTAGATGACAGTGTAAATGAAGGAGCTACACAGTAGCATTGATCGACATTGTAGGTTCTTTGTCTTTGAAGTGCTGCTTTTTCTTCACGAGTTTAAGTGATCAGCTATTCTGTGCTATGCATCAGGAATTTTCTTTTTCTAGCTAGTGACTTCAAATTGTTCAGTACCAGTATTTTTCCAGAAATGTATCGATGAATCAGTATGTTGTGTTATGCTCCTGTGTGCCTTTTCTAGTCTTAAATCTTTCCCTAATAGTTAGTGGCTTCCATATGAATCAATCTCCAAGGCCGCAGGATTGCTCCGATTGAATAATGCACCTAACTTTTCTAGTAGCTTATTTGTCATCCATTTATCTTTCTTCATCGTTAGGTACTAGGATGAACATTTATGGATGATCAAGCTGGATCATTATTTAGCTGTAAAAATGATCAGGGGGTGATATGGATATGTGTAGTATCTATGCAAAGGCCCTACTATATTCTATTTTGGTTAACAAAATTTTCTCGTGACCCGACAGGTGGCTCGGTGGAGATGGTGGCGCAAATGATCAAAGGATGCACATCAGTTATGAAGAGCATTCTGGAATGTTGCTTTTGTTACAGAGGTGTTTAAGGATGAATTATGCTGCTCTATAGCTTGTATCTCATAGCTTTAATGCAGTTTCACTTTCGTCACAATGATGACCAAGGATCTAACTTTTTCCCTCTTTTTCTGTAATGTATTGTCACTAGCATGAGATCACTGAGGTGTTATTGTTCACTAATGTACCTCTATTTCTCTTCAGTTTGTTGTATGGTTGGTAACTTGGTATGTACCATATGTACCAGTAAATCATTTTGAGTCTTTGTTCCTAATTGAGCGCATTAATATCGGCTTAATTTGCATGATGTGTCGCAACTGCTTTTAGAATTCCTCTGCTGCAGTGTGTGTTAGTGTCGTCAGTACCTACCTCGTAAGCTTTTAAATTCCTCTGTTTCTGTTGTTCTTCGATCAAGACTGGTTGTATTTTACTGCTGAATCGTTTCTTCTCTCTTCCCCATGGACTGGATTGAAAGTAGAAACTATGCTTCTGAACTGAAGATTGATGTTTCTAAATTTTCCCCTTACGAGAGTTACGACAGATGGATGTCTCTGAATTTTCCATCTTTGTTGTATGAATAAATTTCCCAAAGTAACCCCTAACGATTATTTCTAAGTTACATATTTGTCATCATAAGTAGCCCTAAGATCATAGTTCCAATTATCTATCTCTGCCATTAGGAATAAAATTATCTAATACATGCATCCATATAATTATGTTTCCTGCTAAAAAAATATGCTAGCCCGTGCAGGCGCACAGGTTGAGGGGCTAGTTGACTGAACAAGTAGTTTTACCAGGAGATGAACTTGTGAGATGTCTGCGTGGTTTTTGACTGATGGATTCAGATTATGTCCCTGATGTTGTTTTTGTTTGTTTTACTTTTGCCGGTTAGTATGTAATTGAACTTTGTAATAATAAGAAGCAATGTGCTGCGACCTAAAGATAGGAAACCATTTCCATTTCCCTAAAAAAAGTACCAAAAACATGTTCTGCTAATATGGGACCTTATCAATTTTTTCTTCCAAGTTGAAACAGATGCATGGATACAAACATCAACCAGCTGATGATCGCAAGAATAATTCACACAGTACAAACATGATATATCTATTATCTATTATCTTAGTATTTGAAGGTCCAAAGAAGCCACCACGTTCGTTCTCAAGGCCACGAAATTACCACGTTAATCAGAAAAAAGAAAAACTATGAGCCGTTGGATTTTATGAACATCTAACGGTCTAGATTAAGTAAAAGAGTCCATGCTAGAAGCATATGACGGGTCATGGTGATAGGAGTTTAGGAAAGGAATAAAGAGTCCATACTGAACACACATATATATTCTATCGGATAAAAAAAACCACGTCACGTTGTTAGGGAAGGAAAATGAGTCCTCATGACATGCATAGCATCTGGCCAGAATAAAAAAAAAGAAAACCACGTCACGTGTTAGGGAAGGAAAAGGAGTCCTACAGGCGTGCATATATAGAATCTGGCCGTTCGCATCGTCTGCGAGTCTGCGACGTGAGAGACCAAATTGAAACGCACATCGTTACATGGCGAAGCTTGAATAAGGACCAGCAAGTAGACAGCTCGAGGCATCGTTAGAAGCCATGAGGTCATCGTCGTCTTCAATGCATGGTCGCCGGCTTCTCAATGCATGCAGCTGGTACAAACGACGCATTGTCATGAAGAAGCAAGATAGGTCGGCGACCCCGTCGCAACATACGGGCGACGGAGAGTGAAGATCTCATGCAGTCTAGATCTCACCTCTGAAGTTTGCATGTAGCAACAAAGGGCCAATAGGCAGAGTAAGTCAGCCATGAGGTTGGTCGATTCTTCCAGAGAGAAAATCAAACTGCTTCGTGAGGAAGGACCATGATTAATTACGGAGCTAAGCAGAGTCTGGATGAAGCATGAAGTCACGCAAGCAATCAACCATGCAAGGAAAGATTGCAGGCAAACCTCTTTGATTCCACATCCAGTGAGATGCCCGGGAGCTTCGGGGTTCCCTAGAGCGATCAAGAAACACTAAAAGAAGGCATGTAGGGGACAACTCCACGCTCATGATATTGGTATTTTGATAGCTCATTTTGAATCTCTGTCTTATGGGTATATTCTCGCAGGATAATATTAACTAGGCAAGCGCACTCATGCACCAGATGCACAAGTTTATTATTGTCCAGAGAACGTTGGTGGCAAAGACGAGCTATCATATTACAAATCAAGGAGGAGGCCTTCATCTAGGTTCTCCATGCTCTGCAGATCACGCCACTCAAGGTCGAGGAGGATGAATACCACGTTGGCAAGTACGTCGGCAAGCGCAAATAGAGGAGTGTTGTGATGAGAACAACAGAAAAAGGAAGATATATAGACGAGGAGGAATTGCTCTACAACTTTATATCGATGGGCGTGTGATGTGAACACCAGAAAAAAGAGTATGTTAATAGCCAATGCTCTATAAGTTTTTACGACTGCTTTTAGGCATGTAATGGTGCAATACATGGTCGATACGGGCGGCAATGCGTACAACTGGGAGAGAGGAGGGCAACCCAATGGTGCACTGTGAGACGAGCACCTGACAGCAAGGTAGACAGGGATGAGAGGTCGGCTGATCTATGGCCTGCCTCTCTATAGGAGACAATCGGACACGAAGACTTCGCAAAGTGGCGTGAATATCCATGGGCAAGCATAATTGGATTTATGGGAAGGCAAGTGTTGTTAAGAACATGTGCAACAAACTATGCGGTCGTTGTTTCAAATAAACTGGATTAATTTGGACTATACTCTAAGATGCAGGCTTGGCGAGCAGCATATACCGTTTGCTTTATTCGGGCAGAGAAACATATGTAAAGTCAACTTAGTCAAGATTCAAGAACAACGTATGTCAAGTGCCTCTATTGAGCTATCCAAATTTGCTCCAACTGATGATTGATAAGTTTGCATATCTCAGTTAATGGTATACTAAGGTATAATACATTCATCCTCTAACTTATTCAGTCAAGCATAACAATGACCGCAGGTAATTTTTCCAATCGAAAAGTCTAGACCAAAGGCAAGAGACAGATTCCTTAGGCAATGGGAAGAAAGAAACATAGTTCAGCTCTTTAAGAAAGTATCAAAATGTGGAGGCTCTCAAAGCCTCGAAGGACTCAAAGTACAAATTATATCAGTCCAGAAGGAAAGTAATAAATAAATGATTAATCAATTGGAGAAGGGAGAGAGATCCATATAAAAATAAAAAGTTCAATATGTTTTCGTATGATCTGAGCCTCAACAAACATATCTATGACTAGAATTAAGCAAAAAGAAGCAACTTTTGTATAAAGCAAAATTTTGACATATACCCACTATATAATACTATAAATTTATTATACAAAATAGCCAAGTTAACAGAGCTAGCCGCGCAATTTGCGCGGGCCATCTTGCTAGTTGAAGCTTAATAAATGGTTCACAAACCACAACAGTAGGATTCAGGCACACAAACCAGCTGTCTCTTGGTTCGTCAAACATTACATAGCAACAAACTCCATTTGAAACGGCACTCATCAAGCCAGTGCCACAGGAATCATAACACACAATCACACACGCCGGTAGATGTCCAGTCACTCCAAGACCCACCTGCTGCTTCAATGTTCAAATTCAATCGCAAGCCACACACTTGAGCACACACGCCGGCCGGTGTCTGACAGTCTAAGCGTAACACGCACGCAGACGTACGCCACAAACCAGGCCGCTTTTTAATTCCAAATAAAGCACACGCGGCAATAACCACAACTAGGCTGCCAACATAGCTATCAGCAGAGGATAGACAGGAAACAACCTGATGGAGGCCCCGTACCTCACATAACAAACTCAATCAAAGGCAGCAGCAGCAGCATCCAACAAACCAATCCCGATTCAGTCACGGGCGAACAAGCCATTGCATATATACCAGCAGGGTTCACCTAGGCAATACGAGAGGCAGAGTTGTAAAATGGAGAGTCAGTGTGCAGTCAGGAGCAGAGCAAATTAAATTAATCCAAATAGATGCATGGGTGGGTGGATTATTTCACTGATCAATGCTCTGATTGATAGGTGTACGTACCTGAGGACGGTGCCCCTGAGGAGGCGCCTCCGCCTGTAGTAGCGCGAATGCACGGGTGGTGGTTCCAAGAGGCGCCTGGGCCGGCACTCCAGTGCGTCCCACACGTCCTTCTCCATCTCGACCCTCACGCCGGGCTGCAAGAAGGCCGGCAGCCGGCGCAGGCCAAAGCATCCTCTGATCCTGATGGTCTCTAGTGCCGGTGTGAGCATCTTGACCTCCTCGCACATGATCCCCTGCAGCTTCGGCAGGTCGTGCAGGTGGATGGTGGTCAGCTTCGGGAATGGCAAGCCGTTGGTGACTATCTCCTTTGGGTACTTCTCGTCTAGCACCAAGACGTGCATGAGGTCGCTGCAGTGGATGATGTGGAGGACCTCTAGGCTCGGGAAGGAGGCGACCCACACCGGCAGCACGAACTGGAGCCTTGGGCAGGAGCGTAGATGCAGGTGCTTCAGATTTTTAAAGGATTGAATTGACTGGGCGCCTCTGCTCCAAATGCATCGGGCTTTTTGGAGATCCGATGCCCAGATGGTCTCCAGCTCATTTGCATAGTTAGTTGCCTCGGAAGGGAAAACCGTCTCAATTCTGGGGCAACTCTCCACACGGATCCACTTCAGGCGTTTCAAGCTACCTGTAGGCATGCTAGCACTAGTCGAGGCATCGTGCACATGCAGGGATTCAACATGCCATTCTATCACACCATATAAAGAATCATATTGTGCCAGTGCACTCTCCATGCCACGGCTCCCACCACCAATCTCGATATGACGATCCAGCCGCCGAGTCGGAGGCTGCGGGAAGACCAACATCGGGGCATCGCCAATCTTGGAAAATACATCACCATACCGGCTCACTCGATGGCGCTGCTGATTGCCGGGTTCAATTTGAATTATCTCCTCGCCGGTCGTGTCAAGTGGAACACACCCACCATGATCAGTTGAAGAAGAGGTGATTTGGATATTAAAATAAATATCCTTTCCATTCCAATAACAACGATTATCATAATGATCGATCAAACCATACAAGGACCTCATGAGCCTCGCGTCCGCAAGAGTAGCATGCAACTGCAGAGAAAAAGATTTGTGTGGAGCAAGGGATGGCCTAGTAAATCCAGGTACCCTTCTATGTCGTGTGTCAATGCACAGCAACTCCAGCTGTAGCTTTTCCATTGAATCATATGAACCCCACTTTATTGCGCTAAGGTGCTCACAACCCAACAAAAACAACCGCTTGAGCCCAGGGACATCTACCACCATAGTTGTAAGGTCAAACACCTTGATTGCAGATCCGGAGAGATCTAGCTCCAATAGATTAGGCAGTCCACGTACAAACAAGTTCTCTAACTGTGTACAACCCTGCAGGGATATCTTGGAGGTTTTGACAACCTTTTTATATGCATCGGGCGGTGGACGCGGCTCCCGTTCAGGACTCTGCAGAGGTAGTAGCTCAAAAGACGACATACAACGAGCCGTTGGTCCATATCCATCAAAGCTGAATATCGTTAGTGAGGAGGGATGCCCGTCAGACACAACAACATCCTCTAGCCCATCACAACCATCTAGAATAAGCATTCGGAGGCTCCTAGCCATTGATGAGCTTATTGATAGCTTTTCCATGTCTCTGTTTCCAGACAAATCTAGTATTTCTAACTCCGTCCTGTCCATAATGGAGTTGATGATTTCAGTTGATATATCTGCCTTTTGCGTTGGTTCGATTATCCGAAGCCTTTGAAGGTATGGCAATCTTCCATGTAATCTAGTTGTCAACTGCCAACACATGGATCCCTCGATATTTAGCTCCCTAAGGTTGTCCATGATGTCCATCTTTTCCTCAGATAAGATATCATCCCACTCTGTGTAACGTAAGTCAAGCACCCATAGGGTTCGGAGACATGTCCAGTTTGTATTGTCCTCTGCTTCACTTGTGTTATCATGTGTGCAATGATCCAATCCGAGGAATTTCAATTTGAGGCAGAGGAGGAAAGGAGGTGATACAAAGCTAAAGGCACAGTGAGAGAGAGCTAGCACACCAAGGTTGCTGCAATGTTCGAGAAACCCACTTGGTAAGCATGGGGGTGATTCATCACACTTGTCAAGTGCTATAAACAAAGACGATGCCCTGCCAAATCTAGCCGCCATATCTGCATGTATTCTTGTGAAAGTCTTTGATGTGACACAAATCCAACGAAAAGTCCTCCTTTTTGAGAAGGAAGTGCCATCTTCGACTACAAAAAATGGGGTCTCCGGATCTTCATTCAGTATTTTAAACACCAAGCCGAGCAGATAAGCATCGCACTCCCATTGTATTTCCTGATGCAATATACTTCTACAAATATCCTTTTCTCCATCCTCTTTGATGATCCCATCACACATCCAGTAGTTGGGAGCATGAGCTGCCCAAGCAAATCTAGTGGCTCTATGGAAACTGTATTGCATGAATAACTCGTACAGACAACACTCCGTTACCATAGTTAGGTTGATGTCCCGCATGCATGGGTGGCGAGCGACTATATTAGCAGCCTCTTCACGCAGCACTGCACAAAACTCTGAACATGTTAATCCATTGGCCGTCCGATTGACGATAACAAAAAGGTCTGTGTATCTTAGCTTGCGTTTTATCTCAGTGTGGTAGTCATCACCACGTATGGCCAGATACCGTCTATTGAAGGTCCATATAACTATATGGTCACGGTATTCCGGATTAATACCGAACCTAGTTATGTCAACCTCATCGTCACCTCCATTAAGAAAAATCATTATCAATTTTCGGTGTACCAAGGTCTGGTCAATCACCGTTGAAACACTTCGTAACACATCCCTAGAGCCATGGTCCACACCATCGAAGTCATCCTCCTCATCCTGCCTATCAAACATGGCCATTGTTTCAAGGTCAAGCTCTAGCTCCTCTGCAATTTTCTTCTGCATCTCCCTTCTACTTTTCCATGCTGAGCAATCTATGTATATTATTCTGTCAAAACATAATTCTAGAGGAGTGTTCTTGGCTTTAATTGACCGAAGTTCTTGTGCTAATCTGAGGACCGGGGCCTCCCCAAAGCCACTCCAACCATTAAAATAGATGACCTTCCTGTCTCTGTTGCGCCAAATACAGTTAAGTATCTTCACTCTGGCGGTGTGAACGTCTCTTGCATCAAATTCCTGAAGTAAAGTAATTAAGCAGGAAGCACGTTAATTCGTAGGGGCTTTGGTTACGTAGGTAACTAATAAATCCAATACGAATGCATGCTCTGGCAGGGTGTATGAATAAATAAATGTTGGCGCATGCAAGCTACTAGCTAGAGAGCACCGGTGTCCCAAAAACTTGTTTGGATTAAAGCAGCAATGCTTACAGTCACAAGAATTACAGTAGTACCATACCAGTTGGTTCTCCATGATGAAATTCCTCGTCTTAGACGATCAATAGCACGGGAAATGAATGCCGATATCTATTCTAACCCATGAAATCCACTGGTTCGATCAGCACCTTGTGGCCTGCAGAAACCATCAAAGTGTAAACAAAGAGTGGGGTTGATGTCCCAGTATTCCAAATTCCATGCATACTGGTACGCGCGCTTACCTTGGGAAGAACAAATGGAAGCCGGCCAGAAGTAGGATCGCGATTCGAGAGTGTAGCTGTGGTCGAGCACCACGTACGCGCGGCAGCTATGTTCCTTTCTCGGAAACTGCTAGCATGGTTCGTTGCTTGCTGGCTTCATCCATGTACGTACTTGGATTGGATGCTTTGCTTCTCTCACAGAGCCAGCAGCAGCAGCAGCTTGTCTCTTTTCCAAGGAAAGCATGAAATTCCCGCCCTCGCTTTGCTAAAGATAAAGATGTCTCCTTGATAGCCCTAGCTCTGTGATTGGTCTTCCCGGTAAAGAATGGCAGCACTTTTTCTTTTATTTAAAGACAATCGTGGAAGAGAAGATTGGTAATCACTGTGCAGTCCGTGCGTACAAAAGAGCTACTACTGCATTCGTAACAGAAGGCGTGTTATAATTTTGGTACCACTCGAAGGGTAATAGAATAACTCATAGGATACACTCTTTAAATCTATTTCATAATCATAGACAACTTTAGCCACCGTACGTTCATGTTCTAATATATTGACATTAAGTTTTATTAAATGTAATTCTTGTTTTTTCCTATGCCTTTTTCTTTCTTCTGTATGCAAAGTAGACATCGCCCATGCAAGTACTGCATTTGGCTGATAGGATTGTGCAGAATAAAATCATTTTCTGCGTACACATCTGGAATAAATTATGAGAATAGTAAAAGTCACAATATATCGTACTACTTGAATTGAATTTAATAGAACTAATATAGTGTACTCTTTGATTATTCTATCGTTTTCACTTTTTTTCCAAAATTGTTGTAAGGAGCCCTCCAATGTCTATTTTTTTTTTTAGAAATTATACTTCCCCAAAGTTCAATGAACCAATAACCTTAGTTAACAAATAAATGAGGTTTAGTTAGATATCTAAGTTTCACATCACATAATTCCTAGCTGAGCCTACTAAGTCCAGTAGTATTCTTGTATTTTCCATATATTTATCAATTATGTGTTAGTTATGTCACGTAAGTAAGATTTTCTTATGTGCCTATTTAATTGAGGATGTCAGGTGTGGTGTACATCGTCATTCAAATCAGTTTTATTCTTAATGCACCCTACATTACACAGGTTCATACTTATGCGATAAAACCAACATGTTTAACATATAGCATTTCTTGGTATACTTTATCTGAATATACTATGTTAGCAGAATTTAATTGTATTGGACAAATATTATGATGAAGATAGCTATGCATCATTTGAAGCAGGAATACATATGAACATAAGTGATAAATAAGAGTTATCAAGGGGCAGGGGGTGCATATATACAATTATGTCAACCCTGCATTTGGTAAAGGAAAAGTCTATACGTACCAACTTTTATTTACAAAGCCTGTACGAAATAATGTTCCAAGGCAACCTGCCATCCTGCACCTCTCTTAATTGCCCGCTTAAATTAGTTATGGTATCGATAAAGCCTGATTGTTGTTTACTCCTGTCAAACTCATCCAGGGTTCTCCAAACTCATCTGACTTGCTACCTAATGTTATCTTCTTTTTTAGAATGAGCCTCCTAATCTTATATGATCATGTCATGATACTATGGTCCCTAAAATCAAATCTTGGCATAACAAAAATAAGTGGATCTATACTCAGGCGTAATTTGGTTGGGATTATTGGAGCAGAATAGTTGATCCAGATGCACACATATACAACAAAACAATTTTTTTAGTCTAGCGCCGACCAATCTAGCTGGCCACTCGAATACTTCAGGAGGAACAGGGAGCTGATGACGCAAGATTAGCTAGTGCGGCTGCACAGGGAATCGCAGTTACGATAACCGTGGCAAGCTTCCTCGCTCAGCCAGGACCACGGTACATGGTCGTGGTGATCGACAAAACATGACGAAGGGAAGATGAAGAAAGGAGCCGGGCTCTGAGCATGGTGCCGGAGTCGGGGTCGCTTGGGGTTATTGGGAGATCGTCTGCTTAAGGAAAGGCAGTTAATTAGCGTTGCCTTGAACTTTCTATGTAAGGGTTTTGTATGTTTTTTTCGTACGTGTAGCTACGCCCTTTTGGTAAATAATGAACACTTAGCAAGGAGAACAATTGTGCATCGAAATAAACTTCTTTCATCCACTACATCGAAATTTCCTTTGATCCACTTACCTCCGTTAGAAAAGTAGCACGTTAACATAGATTAGTTCATAACTAAAGTAATAGCAAATCTTTACAAAACACTATTTACCGCACTGCCAGAACGAAGGAAGCTGCAGCTCCAGTAAACCAAGGAGGCGGATACAGATGATGAACTCGCCAATCGCCATATAAGGCAAAGAAAAAGGAAATCCGAAGAAATAGTAAGTACTTTACTCTTACCACTATGAAAAGCCATGTTATTGAACATTGAACAATATATAGTCAAACACCTCATTTGAACATAGTAATATTCTCCATTAGGGACACCACTGAAAGCATGATCTAGAAATGCATTTATGTTGCGAACCCAATCTTCAAAATGTCAACCATTGTCATTCCAACCTTCCTTGGTACATCCAACTACGCTCTTCTACTGACATAGCTAACGCTGCGATATTAAACTGAAACTGTAAATCAGCATGTGCAATAATTAAACGATGGTGTTCAACTTACAAGAAAATAACTATAATAATGCAAAAGACAGACATGGTAATTACAGGGACTTCTGAACCGTGAAGCATCCTAGATACATGTGCAGGCCATCTATTTTTTTAAGGGCAATGGGATAAACTAATAGTTTGTTGCAGTAAACAATGATACTACTTAACAAATGCCAAAGAAGATCGTCTTCGAATCACACAAATGTCGTACTCAGGTAGCACAAGAAACAGAGCATATCTTATTCTCACCTTTGTTTGACGTCGACCTACTGGGGCTCTTCTTCCACAGAGGTCTCCTCGCGATGCAGCTTCAACTCCTCGCTGGGCCAAGCTCCAACTCCTCCTGCTCGATCTCCTCCGCAGTTCCACGCTCGGCCCTCCTCCTACTCCAACATTACCAGCAGGAATGCAGATCTAGGGTCAATGGGGTCGATTTGGGGGAGGCAACGGAATTGGAGGCTGCAGGCTTGAGAGAGGCGCGGATTTGGAGTCGACGAGATTGGGGGAGGCGATGGCGGCGAGCTTGGGCGGCGGCTTGGGTGCACGCAGTGGCAGATGTGGAGATGGCGACGGGAGTCTGGGTTTGAGTGGCGGCCGCGCCAAGGGATGGCGACGGGAGAGGCTGGGTTCAGTGAGCGGCGGCGCTAGGGATGGTCGGGCGCAAGGGAGCAGAACGGACCTCTTTTTTTTTTCTTTTTTTTTTCTTTTTTGAGTTGCAGAACATCACCTCGCTCGGGAAGAAGGAGTTTTTCAAAAACAATTCATGAAATATTGTGAAAAGCCCGACATATGTTGACCCACGCCCGCCGATTTTTAAGAGCGCGCCATTTTTTTTTCATTTACGCGCCCGTGTCATTTCCCTACAACTTCTCAAATGTTTTGTAGGGACAGTCATCAACATTGGAAACCTTAGGGGAAGTTTTATCCAAAACAAAAAACCTTAGGGGAAGTGAAGAATTCGAGTATTGATCAGAAAAAAAAACAAACACATAAAGTTTGTTTGAGGCCTAATGTGATAAATATAAAAACTGAAAGGGATATTTTTATCAGTGACTTGTCACAACTGAGCACACAACATCATGGGTACGACACATTGTAACATCAACAATAGTACCAGTGACATGAATTCAAATTAACTATCAAACATAATGCACATCAAATTTTATAAATTGGAAAAGTGCAAAAAAAAAAAATGTATACACAAATCCAGGGCATGCTTTTCTTTATAACGTGTGAATTAGAAGTATGGAAAACTACAATTGTACTCAGTTTGCAAGGTTCTGCCACAATTAATGATTGTGGGATCTGCACTGCATATGAATTCTGCCTGTGTAGCTTTTGGATTTGTGACCCATATCCACAGGTTTTCTATTCTGATGCTTCGAAAACTTAAACAAAGAAGGCCTAATTACATTGATATATCATATAAAGATCATATTCCTTCTGTTTGTAAATTGCTGACGCTGCTTGTTACAAATTTAATTTGCTCACCGGCAGATTCTAGAAACTTGACTCTTGTATTCTTTTGACTAAAACCTTTGAATCGCGTTACCATAATGCATTTGAGCAATACAAAAATGCCCCTTTTACTGTGCAGAGGAAGTCGAGCGGTTGAGGAAAAAAAAAGTGACGGAAACGTCTTTCAGAAAAGGAATTGGAGTCAATTGACAATGGGTTGCCAATGCTCGGCAGCCCCAGTGGTCAGAGCCTCTTGCTCCGGGGGCACGAGCGGAGGCACCGCGCGGTATAGCTCGCTATAGTGTCGCGTGTGCACTGTAGCACATGTAGCTGAGATATGCTATGCTGCAGTGCAGAGTAAAAAAATCTCATCGTCTTCTCCAGGCTAAAGCATAGGTAAAGACTCGCGTCACAGCTCACACGGCTAGCTGAGTCCTTGTGTATGGATAGGGAGGGGGTTCGAAGGTTTTCTCGGCCTGCGTGAGAAAGCTATTTTCCAAAGTTTCAAATCTCCGGCTATAGCTGTCGCTATAGCCGGAGATAGCTGCTGGGCAAGGTAGCAGCTAGGCGATGCATCATTTGCCGCTAAGCTTTGCTGTCCGCTAATAGCCGGAGATAGCTGGAGATAGCCGCTAAACGGGTCATAATTTAGCCGGCTAAACGGTGCTTCACGGAGTAATTAGCATGCTCGGCCCGGTACCAGTGGCCCGTTCCCAACCCTAGTTAGTCCTGTGACCCTCTCGCTCTCGTTCACGCCTCTCTGCTCCTCTCCTTCACTTGATCGAAAGCGGCGGCAGTGGCGCGTGTACAAGTCAGCGCGCGGCGGCGTTTGTGCCAGGTGCCCATGAGCCTGTATCAGACAAGTGTTCTTCTCTTCTCACCAATTTTAGAGATTTTGTAGTAAAACCCACCCTAAAATTCTATACTATAAAGCTTTTGTTGAAGTGTATTGAGAAATAGGTGTTAAAGCATTAGAAATACAGCATGCTGACACAAAGCTAAATGGCTTAGCTGTAGCTTTAGCCAGCTATAGCTGATATTTAGCTAATAAAAAGACAGCCTCTAAGGAGCTTAGCCGGAGATTTAGAACATTGCTATTTTTCTTAATATAATGCCGTCGGGGTGGCTTCTGTCTCCAGTAGGTCGAGTTTTTTTAATTGACAATGGGTTGGCAGGGGAAGGTAAACGACTTATGCAAGTTTGAGCAGCGCCTCGTCAGCTAGTTTGTCAAGCCTCTAGTCTAAAGTGGGCCCCACGCGAGCCTATTTGCTACTCTCTTCATTTTTTTATTGTTATGTTGCAGACAGCAAATTTGCACTAGCTACTAGTCAAAAAATCCCATCCTAACGTCATCAAAGGGGGAAGTATCTCCATTCTCCTCGTCACATTCCCTACTCGCCAGCGAGCAATGTTCCAGAAACCCAATTCAACAGTGTTTGAATCGCAACCTTAATTAATTCACGCAAAACATCAGTATAGCGCTTAACACTCGCTCACGGTGTTCATTATACAAATCTATTAACGCAGCACTGCCGCTGCCACAGCACACGCACGCAACAGCTCGCCTCGACGCCGTCGGCCATCGATCAGAGCGGCCTGCGGTGGTTGGAAGACGCCATGAGCACGGCCATGGCGACGACGAACATGAGCAGCATGCTCCCCAGCAGCGTGTACGTCCGGCGCGACGACCGCCGGTACTCGCCGAACAGGACCACGCCCCAGAACGTGCTCACCAGCGGCAGAGCCTGCACGGAGTCCGCCGCGGCGTACCCGGCCGCCTGGCCCGCCATGAACATGAACGCGTTCCCGAGCCCGTTCACGGCCCCCGCCAGCAGCGCCAGCCAACGCGCCCCGCCATGGCCGTTGTCGGCGAGGTAGGCGCGCAGCGTGGACGCCGGGACGCCGGCCATGGGGCGGTAGAGGAGCCAGACGTTGAGCGCGACGCTGCAGGCGAAGCAGGCGAGGGAGAAGTGGAAGTAGGCCGTGTAGACGACGAGGTGCGGGACACCGTCGGGGAGGGTGTGCCACTGGTCGTTGGTGGCGAGGTTGAACGCCGGCGTGAAGAGCGCGTAGCAGACGCCCGCGAAGACGACGATGCCCAGCCCGAGAAGCGTGTGGGAGCCCAGCACCTGGCGACGATGACAGAGGAGGTGAAAACAGAGTCTTCAGATTTCTGATGTACTACTTGTGATTCATTGATCTGAATATCTGGAAATGGAGTACTAGCCACCTACTTTAATTGACCTCTTCTCCTCCAGGTTCACCAGGAACTCTGCAGTCCCTGCCTCCACTTTCTCCATGTTGGGTCCATCATGCCTCGCTGCTTCAGGATCCTTGGGTAGATCTGCCATAATAAAAAAATTTATATGATAAACTCTTTGGTTGAGCTACAGGAAAATATTTTGATGAAGCTCATCAATCATGGCCTACCTTTCTCGAGGAGGTGTTTGGTGAGCTCTCCATTTACAGAGTTCCTGTGGAGCATTCAGAAAACAATGGTACTTCAGCTGTTTTCATACACCAGGAGGGGGAAAAAAGCAACTAAATTGGCAGAAACTGAAGACCTTGCGTTGTTGCTGTAGCTTGCCATGGACTTTGCCAGCTTCTCCTGGTTGTCCGCGGCATTGGAGGAGTGGACGAGTGACCCGAGGATAGCCGCGATCAGGAAGCACCCGACGCCGGGGAAGAGCACCTCCGCCTTGTTGATCCGGCCGTCGAGGAAGTAGTTAATCGTTGTCCCTGTTACACAAGTTTAGTGACGTTATCGTCAGGTTCTGAACAATTCGGGGTGCAGCAACTTCAAGAGTTCAGACATACAAGTGTAACTACTGACCGATGACAACTTTCAGGCTCGAGGCCATGACCTCGGTGACCGAAAGACCCACGAACGCCCAGCCGTACTGCGTCGCCAGCATGCCGAGGCTGAGGGTCACGCCGCCGGCCGCCGCGAACAAGATCGAGGGCCAGTTTTCCCGCACCTGTTCAGTTCAAAGTCACAACATTTTCATTTGTTATATTTTTCAGACAAACATAAGTTTCAGACATGTGTCTACTTCAGGTCTAAAAATCACTGAAAACTGCATGAAACCAGCGTTATCGAGACCTGCGTGAGCTGTGTGAGGAAGTTGGGCGTCTCCGGCGTGTCGGGGCCGATCTGGCCGAAGGTGAGGGCGACGAGCACGGCGGCGAGGAAGTTGGTGATGGAGAAGTCCAGGAACGTGTGCTGCGGCAGCCGGCCGCGCCGCTCCAGCACGGCGAGCACCACCGGCCACGTGCCCAGGAGCAGCAGCGCCACGCCCATCAGCCCGATGGCGCCGCCGATGTCCTTCACCAGGTACATCCTCTTTCTCGGCGTCTGTGTCGGCCGGAGCTGGTGACGACGAGTACGACGACGGCGAAGGTGGTGGCAAGTGGCACGATCACCTCTTCACCTGCTGACCCGAGAATTATCCCGTAAATCAAGGATTCAGAAGAGGACGTAGTATGACTGTATTCAGAGAATTCAAGTCAAACTGTGATGCATTAGAATAGAGGCTCGTGTTGTGTTTATTTAGCATCCAAGCCACCTCGTTTGGATCATAGCTGAGCATGTGGTACCAAAAGAATTTATGAAAGTCAAAGTTCCTCTATGTGGAATGAAAAATACAACACTGCAGCTGCCTCTAAGAAAACTCTGAAACTGCTAAGGTACAACACCTGAAGGAGATAGGTACTAAAAACGATGAAGCTCTGAATTTGGAAGGAAACAAACCAGCTTTTAAAGATGCAAAAGGCCAGTATTGGTTCACAGTTTCAGGTTTACAGCACAACAACTGTTGACGAAGCAACATATTACTCCAACAAGATTTTCTAATGTTGTGACTCGAGGAACCATGTTTTCGAAGAATCTTGTTTTCAGCAAAGAAGCAGGTTTAAATCATTGAGCACAGCTTTGGACGGAACAGAGCAAGAAGTGGTTTGAGCATCAAAGATAGATGCTGACTTGACAAAGAGAACGAGGAAAACTATGAGCTCAACCCAAGAACATGATATCCACAGCACAGATCTATGCTCACTCGTTCTGTTCGAGAAAATAAAAATACAAGTCAACATGAACACCAGAACATATCATTGGGTACAACACAAAGAGCATGTTCTTGACAAGAACTGCATATCCAATGTGCAAATCACAGTTCCCAAAGAACATCGAATGTGAAACAGGATAAAGTCTCGAAAATATGCTGAAAGCTTTGAAGTTTAAACTTCTAAGTTACCGATCTGAAGAACTGAGTTTCAAAAGATGAACGTCTTTCCCATCTCGAAACCGCATTAAAATTCCGGAATTTCCAAAACGAAGCAAAGCAAAGGTCCCAACGAAGCAGCGCAAACGCAAACCAACAGAAACACAGAGGCAAACGAACTGAAGAACAAAAACGAACTGAAGAACAAGCAGTCAGATGCAATATCAGAAACAGAAAATAGCAAAACAACGAAAATTAAAACACAGAGATCCAACATACCGAACAGGAACCAGGATTGGCCCGATTGGGAGCCCTTTTTCTGCAGCCTGGTTCTTAAGCTCTCTGTCACTGCGTGTGTATATGTAGTACGTGCTGTTCCGGAAGCTTCAAAATCGTCGGTGAGCTGGATGTGGATGGGCATGTATGTGATGAGGAGAATGGAGAAAGAGAGCAGAGGTGGCTGGCGTGGGGCCCACCCGAGCCAATTCACCAACCAGATGACGGGGAGGTGAACTGTTAGGTCCACCCGTTTGTGGAAGCTACTCAATTATTGACTAATAAGCTATTCTGTTACTATTCTGTTTTCAGATCTAGTCTCTCTGGTGCTTTTTCTCTGGTCTCTCTGATGCTTATGACATGGGGCTCAATTACCACGATAAATCATGCAAATAATGTTATTTTTCTCATGGTATTAAAATCAAAATAATGTTTTACCAGATTTAGCTTAGAATAGCTTGTATAGTACCTAACATTTGCGAACATCCGTGCAATGCCAAAATAAACTTTAAAAAAAATTACTGCTACTAGAGTGATGTCATATATGACCTATAGCTCACAGGAAGAAATAAGAAGCATGCCAAGGAGCATATTCCTCAAAAACCGCATATAGCAGTTGTTGATACCGTTGATGCCACATAAAGGTAGTACATATGTAGGTCTGATCGAAATTGACAAGCCCTCCAATAGGCAGACACGACCTTCTACACAAAAATAATTGCTACAAAATCCCATTTGTCCTCAACTCCTATCGCCGTTTGTAAACTCCACTAGTTCCATTTGTTGGATCCCTTTCTCGAAGGTATTTTCGCACATTTTCTGATTTTCAATCCTCCATATTTTGCTTTATCACAATCAGTGTTTTTTTTTTTGGGTTTGATTCAATAGCTATTCGTAGATATATCACAATGTCGTTAAAAATAAAGGTGTTTTAGATTAAAAGAAATCAAGTGACCTAGTTTTCTGACATTCATATATTTGATAATTTTAATTACCTCCCTCAATGCAAAAAAAAAAAGGTTAGACAGAGATGCTATACTTTAATCAGTGCTCAACATCGACGAGTAGCTACTGCAATACATAAAAAAATTTGTATATTTCATTATTTGATTCAAAACAACAACTACGGCAAACAGTAGTATTTACTGCAATGAAAAATGCCATACCGTGAATTAACACTGTAATGAAGAACCAACCGGATTGTCATCCCAGTGCGTAAATAAGAAATACGGAAACAAAAACAGCGGCTGGACACAAAAAGAAATTGTTATAGTATGCAGTAATACTTATTGCAACAAACATGCGAAATACATATTGTGAGATGCCAAAATCTTGATTAAGAGAGAGAAAGAGAGAGGGTAAAATGTTAGGCCGCCGAATTTTGGGAAATCTAAGACCCTACTCCCATGCAGGTCCCGCTGTGACCAGTTGCATGCCTTGCCATGGCCACTGCAGGAATCGATCAGTATATCCAGCCGGACGGCCAGTCACCCCATGCAATCTCATCCTTCGCCAATTGCGACTGGCACAGATTCATCAGCTGATAGCCTGATGTACTACAACTGGAGTAGTAGCCAATGCAACGTACGCTGGAAAAAACGTGCAGCGTGTATAAAGAAATCCGTTGCCAGTTCCGGGATGCATGGGGGCAAAACCAAACCAACCCAGCCGGGCAGGCAGGCAGCGTGGCGCTCGGCTCACCCGCCGCCTACGCGATCTGCGCTTGCATGGCGCGGACGTGGCGGCAGCCAGAGAAGGCAGGCAGAGATCGATTAGCTTACCCGGCGATCAAGTTGCTGCCTGGCGAGTTTATTTTATTAGTGTATCCTGGCGCGCAGCGCTGTCTCCATTGATGTTGAAGACGCCAGAGGCGTGCCTGCTTCGCTTGTCGGCTTGTCGGCGGACGGAGGCGCCGCCTGGTCGACGGCGAGCACGGGCTACGTACGTACGTAGAATGGCGGGGATTAGGGGTACACGAGAGCACCGCCGTACTACAGGTAGATTCGTTTAATTTGCCGACCGCAGTGCTTTGTTAGTAGAATTCGCTAATCATATATAATTAACAGATCAAAGTTGCAATTAGTACTAACATTTTTTGTCAGTATCTGCCACTTAATAACAGATCATGTCCTTCGCGGCGGCTAGCTTTGTTGCAACGCATGTTGCTCGATCTTATCTCTTAATTATTCTGCTAGTTGATCAATCGATTACAATTGAGTAATATAAAAGATCGTGATGTCCTTTGCTGCGGCTAGTTTTAACGCATGTGTGCCTCGATCTTATCTTGACCAACACTGAATCCGCGTCCCGCTGCTGAACTCGCCTTTGTAGATACCGAGTAGGTTGACAGCTCAAACGTGAGATGGCTAAGCTATTTCCGGGCAATAATATTTTTGAAAGAAAAATGGTAAGGCATGTGTAGGCGTCTCGACCTTCAATTTGCATTTAGATTACATTAAGAGGCATCAACTTTTATAGTCTTTTAGATTACAACGGAGGGAGTAATAGACTGACATTTAGATTACATTTACCTTTTAGTTATACATGGTAAAGATCGCGGTCAGCAAAATTCAAGCTACAGTTTTAATTTTTTCCCCCAAATTTTGATTTTCAAAACGTTAACTTAAAATATACTCAAATTTGTATTGAATCAAATAAATCTATTATATATCATTACGCCATTCGGCCTTTCCCACATCTGTGTTTGATCTTAATAATCTTATTATGACCATAAAATTCGGAAGACCATCAATTGACTCGTCTATCCATATATAACAGAATGTTTGTGATGATTTTTTGAATCTCAAAATATGTTTTCTTACGTGCATTCGTATATTGAGTTAGATAAGTCTGTCTGCATGTATATGATCGAGCTTCCTCATAAATGAGAAGGGCGCAGAAGGCCTATTTTTGGTATTGGTGTGTGAGCATGCATGTGGACGATATTTCGGGCAATTTGTGCGTGCACGTACCATGCATATATACAAAACCAGGTTCAGTTGCGCGTCGTTGTCACGCTGGCCCCCATATGTTTGTTCTCACTTTGGACTTGGATTGGTAGGTTTAATCGATTTGTCTCAGGTCCCTATCGCTATTATTCAAATATTGGAGCCGTCGATGACGCTGACGTGGCTTCTTTTGGCCATTATGGTGATTAAGGTCAGCTGAACATTGTATATTTCATTCGAGAAGAAGAGCTGAACTGGATGCCACGTATGTCTAAAGAAAAAAAAAAAGGAAAGTGGGTACATGGAGGTCACCGGATCGAGTTGCATTAAATGGATGGAGCTGGGGAAGAAGTGGCTCCCACTTTGGTATTCTGGAATACTGTTAGAAAAGAAGACTCCTTTTCTTTTCTGGAATGAAACAGCGTAAGTTTCTTAACAGTTGTTGTGGTTTAAAAAAGGTTGATGCATGGTTGCATACGAGGTTTCCTTTTTGGGGAAAAACTATTTAACAGTTTCATAGGAGTTGAGGGGGAAAAAAATCCGCTTTTCGTACTCAAAATAGAGAATTAGATGTTAAGAGACATCACTAAATTCTCTAGCATTCAGATCAAAACCTCGAGTTGATACAAATGTGTGCCTGGTGATGATGGCCCCCTCTTCCAGTTCCACCCCCCCTTGAGGCCTCAGCCAAAGCCATGCCCCCACCCTCCATGCCGCACTACAACACAAACGCACTACAGCGGCGGACCGTAACCCACTATAGCGGCGGTTATGCTGGTCCGCCGCTACGCAAGTGCCGCTACAAATCATGTTTGTAGAGGCGGCCCAAAAGGACCGCCGCTAAAGATGCTTCTCTAGCGGCGGCCTGAAACGGAGACCGCCGCTAGAAATATAATCTATAGCGGCGGACTGAACTACAATCCGCCGCTAAAGATTTCATCTTCAGTGGCGGCTAGAAAAAAGTCCGCCGCTACTAACAAATCTTTAGCGGCGGAGTGAAGGTAGTCCGCCGCTAAAGATGGTTTCTAGCGGCGGTACACATCATTTGTAGCGGCGGCTAATAAAACGGCCCGCCGCAACAAAAGATTTGAAAAAAAATAAAAATCTGAAAGTCGAATAACATGTACAGAATTCACATAAATAACAGATGACATGAAACATTGCACAATCTGATCAAATAACATCCTCGACAAGTTCAACATTCAGTCATACATCTGATCACATTCACATGACAACAAGTTCAACATCCAACACATAGACAACTACATCCACCAATTACATTGTCAAATATATTTCAAATGAACTAGCCTAACAGTTTTTCCACCGGGGGTAGATCTTCATCGAGTTCACGAAGAGGGACTTTATTGTTCTCATCGGGTGGGTCATAAGGTTGCTTTGAGCCACACCAATAACAAAGTTGTGGGTGATTTTTGGCTAGCTCATCTGCACTATTGAAAAACTTACCTTCAGGCCAAATAACCTCTCTTAAAATGAACCGACTGATGTTAGCGACGATGGCATTGAGAGCATAGTCACTAAGAGGACCAGGTGTTGCTTGCTGCCTCTTCTGCTGCCTCTTCTGCCGCCTCTTTTGCTTCTGCAACACAAATGGAGTTGTGTAAGACAAGGGTAAGACAAGTGTATAATTCTAATTTAAAAACAAAGACATAGAGTGTTGTATTATTTGCACATAATCATATATAAAGTCTTTGGCATTTTCTATATGTTCTAGATGCAGTTTGTACCTTTGGGTTTCACTGCTTCCTGAGTTGTAACAATATAAGGGCCTGTTTGGATATCTTGGCATTTCAAAACCATGGTTTTCGAAAACGAAAGTTTTCTATGCACAAGGCATCGAGACATCAACCCGCAGCCCCACTACCTCCCTAGAAACAAGAATTCTGTCCCATCTCCACTGGCAGCGGCTGAAACCCTCCAAATTCCAACAAATTATTTCCCTACAAACTAAAACCGTCGCCGTCGGTTTTCATGTTCAGTCGAGAAAAGCATTTTTGTTGAATTATACATGTACCAATACACGAGTGATAAATCTCACAATATTCTAAGATCATGGTATCTGTTAAATTTGAGTATCTTTGCTAAGCTACATATACTATGTGTACTTTCGCTGCTAGTTTTAAATTGGTTGACAACAGGTATGGAGGACAGCAACAAAATGGAATAGCGAAAAACAAAAATGCTAGATTTATTGCTAGGACATCACTGCATAGCACCTAATATATCAATATTTTTGTTATATAAATTGTGAAGCAACATGAAATACTTACAATATCGTCCTTCTCCTTCTCAGATAGTTCGACGACGCGATCCAAGTACTTTGAGGTACTTCTTGCAAACCAGCAAGTGTAGTATCCGCAAAGGACACTACCAGCCGGTTGCTTGTTGCACTGCAAATAGGCAAATACACGTCAGATGAATAAATATACACACATATATATATATATATATGATACAAAGAGATGCATGCAATTTAGAGAATAAAACATTTGTTACCCATGGCCAGTTGTTACGAAAGAACATCTTCGTCTTCCGATTGGTGAAGCACGTTCCTCCATCCTTCACATAATGCTTGTAAGCGCTGTTGCCAAACAAGTGTCGTTAGTAAATATTAGCGCCGATTAATTGAAATTAGAATTTTAAAGCTTCTTACCAGTTAAAGACGCTAACGATGTCCTTGTAGTTATCTGGGTGGATGAAGGCACTATCCAGCACTATGGCCCATCCAATTCTCGGGAATAGCAAGAAACAAATCCAATGGTCACTACAACAAAGATTTGGCACGATAGTACTTCATTTAGTATGGCCCTCTTGGGGAAAAGTATTCAAATAAACAATCAAGAGAAGAACTCACTTCAAGTTGTACGGGGCTATAATGGCTAATCTATCTTGCCACTTAACGAAACAATCATGAATATACGACGCGACCTCACTCCTTTTTTCAATTGTCAAATTCCGCTTGATCTCCTGTAGCTCTTGTGGAGTCTTATTCGCGTTCGCCATATTATTGTCAACTTGTGGGTTGATTGTGCTTTGAGAAACCAAGGATGGGTTTAGGTAACCCACCTTCCACGGCTTTCCAGGTTTGTGATAATATTCGCGCTTTTGCTCAGTACTATTCGATCTACACACATAGCGGTTGTCATCAATTTTGTTGGACACGAATAACGAATTCTAAAAAATGGGATTGATGGAGCCACTTACATGCACCAAAGGGTTATGAAGGTGACGTCGACCTTGTTGTGCCGGAACATGTCATAAAAATCATTGAAGAATAACACAAGTTCGAAAGGGTCGCAGTTGAAGACGTCCCGGGAAACTTTCAAAGAGACGTACGAGATTCCTTCTTTGGATGCCGCCATGTACCAGTCATGCAACTTGTTCATCTCCCACGGCAGGTCTTTCAACCTCTGAAAAGGTAAAAGAGGCTTGCCGAGTTCAAATAGAGGAAAGTCGTCGTTGTGCAGATCCTCGTAGGACACTAGAATGCGGGGCTCGTTCGGTGCGACAACGTGTTGACCCTCTCCACCCACTTCATTAATTGGTGTCTTTTGGAGCATGTGTTGAGCCGTGGAGGATTGTATCCTTTCAACTTCCATGGACTTGTTGGGAGCTTGCGCTTCGGGTTCTTGGTTACCGTCCGCGGTACTCGCGGGTGCCTTAGCAAATGCAACGTCATCCCCTTTGTCAGCTTCTGCGATACTAGGCAGCGGCTTACCACTTGCAACCTCGGCCCCTTTGTCAGATTCAGAACGATCTTGAACGGTGGGCACTCCGTCCTCTTTGAGAGGGCTCCAGTCATCATCCTGACCGGTTGTTTTGATTTCGGAACCTGCCCCTGATATAGGAGACGGATGCCCGCTATCCTTCTCGTTGGCCACAACAGTTTGGCTACCGTGGTGTGAATCGTATCCGGACGTCGGAGATATCCGTGGCATTGAGTTGCTGCACACAACATATTCTCGGTTCCACATGATGAAACTGCCGAGAAAATCCTGGAGAGTTTCTATCTCGTTGACAATTGGGAATTCGATATCGTAGTCCTCATGTCCAGGCACTATATCTGACACGCTTACCCTCACGCAGCCATCGGGAATAGGTTCGGTGTGTATCATGTTACCAGGAAGTGCCATCCCTTTGGCGACTAGCAATCTCTTCCCCTTATGGCCAAATGGGATGTACAGCTCACATGGAGTGCTCTCAGTGATCTTTTCAGCTGTGTTCCCTTGACCTTGTCTCCCCTGAACTTGTGTCGATGGGGTATTGGTTGGTTGCATGAAGGCCATGTCTCTCTCCAGATTTACTTCGTGTGGTAGAAGGTGTTGGGGTGGAACGGTCATTTCGGGACTTTGAATTGCGAACTCACTATATTGTGAAGCAAACTCACTGGTAGCTTTGTCCGCAATGCCCTTCCTGTAGAAGTGATGCTTCTTGTACAAGACACCAGAGGAGGCATCGGAAGCATCCGAAAAACCATCTTTCCAGGTGCCCGATGACGTAAGACCTCGTATGCGGCCTCCGTGCTCGTCTTTTTCTAGAGCCTTGGTCAGCGTGTCCCTATGATACCTTGGCTTAAAAAGACCTAGCTCCTTTGCCTTCTGGATGGGACCCTTTATCTTCTGCACGACCTCTCCCACTCCGGAGTTCTTACAAATAAGCTGGCCATCATCAGTTAGGTCCGAGCGAGCGTAACACCAGTACTTTGCACGGGGCTCTGTACCATCAGGAAATGGGGCAGGTATCCCCTGTTCTTCGAGCTTCTTTTCCTGTTCCTCCCATTTCGGTATCTTCGCCTGGTACCCGCCCGGTCCTAGGTGGACTGGGTACTTGTTCATCTTGTTCAGCTCTTGCATCTTGTTACTCAATTCAATAGCCTCTGGGGTGGTCTTCTGCTGAACAAAAAGAGTCCAGTCTTCTTGTGTGATTTTTCGCATGACCGAGGCAGGTGGGGTCAGTCCCTTCTTGACATAATCGCAGTTGAGCCTCGCCTTGTAATCGCGAAATATCTTGTTGAGCTCTTTCATTGTAGCCCATCTGGCTTTTGCCTCGAACTTAGCAGGGAATCGGATCCTCTTCTTTACCGATTTCCACATTTCCTCTTTACGGTCCTCGGGCGCTAAGCGCCAATCGAGCCAGGTGATTCTGCACAGATCCCTGCACACAACACCACACCGGTTCCGCCATTTCGCGCATATACCGTCAGGTTTCGTTGGTTTACCTTCAACGGGATTAATCATCACCACGTCAAACGTGCCCTCTGCCTTATTTGCAGATCGTTGACCACGCTTGCGCTTCAATGGGATCAATTCGGCGGCCACTTCTTCCTCCTCCTGCGTTAGGGGAGCATGGGCCTCCGCATCTTCGGCGATCGACCGGCGAGCGCTTCGACGAGGGTGCGTCTACATGGGAAAATGGATTTCGATCAAATTGAGATTTCAAATGATATCGAGAGGGCAATATAAACGAAGCTTTCACCGCATACCTCTTCATGAGGAACATAATCAATATCGAGGTCATCTTGAGTGCGTTTTGTTCGTGTCGGCCGAGGAGAAATATCATTGTCTGCGTACGGATCCTCGGAGGGGCCGCTATCGTTGTCTTCGACCTCGGGACCGGAGTCCTCATGTTCATCGCCATCCATGTTGTCTTGACTGTACTGGATGATCTTGGTCGCAGACACTCCCGAGTCGGCCCCATCTTCCGCGGCAGTCTTCTTCTCCATTTGCTTTAGTTAAAGGACTGAAATTTTAATGTTGGATTGAGGCTGAGAACTGCTATGGGCCATCAGAGTTCTTTTTGCAAGAAGGGAAAGAGGAGTGAATGTATTGCGAATTTAGGAGAGGAAGGGGTGCGGGTTCCGAAATAACAGCCATCGAACATTCTAAGGTTCAACACTCGGGTCGCATCAAAAATTGAATTACTAACTGCATTAACTGCCATCAGTGGTAACTAAAGTTACTGGCTGAATTTAGTAACTTAATTTAGTAGCACAAACTTACTAAACATACAAGCATATATGGACAGCAAGCATATAAAAACAATAATATCGTAGACAATTACCATACTAGCATATGTGGACAGCAAGTATATAAAAAATTAGCATAGTAGCATATAAGGACAGCAAGCATATTAAAAAATAATATCCTACAAAATTACCATACTAGCTCAAGTTAGTAACTTAATTTAGTAGCACAAAGTACTGACTTTACATACAAGCATACATGGACAGGAAGCATATAAAAACAATATTATCCTAGACAATTACCATACTAGCATACATGGACACCAAGTATATATGGACATCAACTAAATCAACTAGCATATATGGAGATCAACTAATATGCTTCCAAGCATATAATAAAAATTATATATGGAGATGAACTAATATATGGACAGCAAGCATATAAAAATATAATATCCTACAAAATTACCATACTAGCCAATGTTTAAAAAAGCGGTACCCGAAAGCGGGCGGAGAGGCGTTTCTAGGCGTTCCCCGAAAAGCGGTGGGCCCACACATATATTACTACATAGTAATATGCAGTATAGCCAATGGGTAGAGAAAGTACACAGTTTATGCTAAGCAGCTATACTTTGCAGACCACACATTTTTTTAGACATAGCACAGCTGAGAATAGGAAACAGAGGCAAAGCACATGGCCAAGGTCAACATCAGACGAAACAACTAATAAAAAAAGACGGTCATAAAAGCGGCGCTTTCCAAAGCTGAAGCGGACAGCCGCTTAAACCCAACGCTTAGTGAAAAGCGACGCGGCCGGTGACCGCGCAGCGCCGAGGCGCCGCTTAAGCGCGCCGCTTTTTTAAACACTGATTACTAGCATAACAGTAGCATACGTCAGGAAGAGGGAGGGTGCAAGGGGTGTACTTCAGTAGTCGAGGAGGCGGCGAGGTCGACGGCGAGGCGGCGACGTCGTCGGGGGAAGGGGGGGTAGAGGTCGTCGAGGACGAGGTGGACGGCGAGGCGGCGACGTCGACTGGGGAGGGGGGGTACAGGTCGTGGAGGCCGGCACGGTCGACGGGGACGCCGCCACGTCGCCGGGGGATGGGGGGCTAGCGGTCGTCGAGGATGCCGAGGTCGACGAAGGGCGGGCGAGAAGGCGGCGGCGATGTCGTCGAGGACGGCGACGAGGTGGCTACGACGGGACGGCGACGAGGATGCGGCGGGGACGCGGCCCCGCGGCCGCGGATCTACAAGTGAGGTCCGAGGTCGCGGCGGCGAGGGCGTCGAGGTCGAAGAGGCCGGAGGGAATGCGGCGTGGACGCGACCTCGCGGCCGCGGATCTTGAAGGGCGGAGGCCTCCAGGACGGCAGTTGAGTGGCGGCGAAATCCGGCAGCCTGTCGGCGTGGTGAAGACGCGCCGGGGATTAGGGTTTAGGCTGTTGGCGCGGGTGGAATATATTAAAAAAATAGTAGCGGCAGCTCGAAATCAGGCCGCCGCTACAAATCGCGAAACAACAGCGGCGGAAGTGACGTCACAAACCAAGCCGCCGCTATTGATCGATGGCCTCCGTCCACTGCCATGTGGTCCCGCAGGTAGACAGGACACGGGCCCGACAGATACACAGGCTCGTACGGGGCCCACCCGTCAGTGACTGCGTCTGGAACAGCCTGGTAGGTCGATGGGAGCCGAGGGGTCGCGCTAATCTTTGGCGGCGGGTGAAACCCTAGCCGCCGCTGCTATTTATAGCGGCGGATGGTCTCTTGACCCGCCGCAACAAATCCTCCTCGCCGCCACCCCTCTCGTCTCCTCCTCTCCGGCCATTGATCATGCCGCGCCACCACCGCGACCGCAACCGCCGACGCCGCCGTCGCCGTCCGCCGTCCCCGTGGGCGCCATGGACGCCGGCGGAGTCAGTCGGCTCGTGCAAGTCCCCTTGGGCTGCTTGGCCGCCGGAGCCGGCACCTGAGGCGGCCCCGTGGGCTCCTTGGCCGCCGGAGGCACCGGCGTCCCCGTGGGGTCCTTGGCCGCCGGAGCCGGAGCCACCCGCGTCCCCATGGGCTCTTTGGCCGCCGGAGCAACCCGCGTCCCCATGGGGTCCTTGGCCGGCGGAGGCACCGGTGTCCCCGTGGGGTCCTTGGCCGCCGGAGCCGGAGCCACCCGAGTCCCCGTGGGGTACTTGGCCGCCGGAGCCACCCGCGTCCCCGTGGGGTCCTTGGCCGCCGGAGCCGGAGATGGTGGCGCCGGAGATGGAGGCGGTGGCCCCCGCGTCCCCGTGGGCTCCATGGCCGCCGGAGCCGGAGCCGGAGGAGCCGGAGATGGAGGTGGAGGCGCCGGAGCCGGAGCCGGAGGAGCCGGAGATGGAGGTGGAGGCGCCGGAGCCGGAGATGGAGGCATGAAGACTCCCCGGCCGGGATCTTGCTCACCGGAGCAGTGGCCAATGTGGTTTAAAGTTTTTAGTTTCTAGTCAATGTCGTTTTAGTTTAAAGTTTGTAATTAAAGTTTCTAGTCAATGTCGTTTTTAGTTTCAAGTTTGTAATTAAAGTTTCTAGTCAATGTAATTAAAGTTTCTAGTCAGTCTCGTTTTTAGTTTAAAGTTTGTAATTAAAGTTTTTAGTTTCTAGTCAATGTAATTATAGTTTCTCCTTTTATCTTTTATGGCTGCTAAGAGTACTTTTTTGTTATTGCTTTTTTTTTAGTAAATTACAATGACGATGATGCGTCAGGAGGTCTCTGAATTTTGCTATAGTGTGTCATCTACATTCAAAATACCGAAATACCTTTATGTTGATGACATAGTCAAACAATTTATATTTATATCAATTTATATTGCGTTTGTGGATGGAGGAGGAGCAGCAAGGCGGAGACTGCAAGGTCGCAGGAATATTAGGTAATAATATTAGGTAAACAAGGCAATAATTAGAAAAGTGGCACCTCATAAAAATTACATGACAATGTTACATAAAAATATTAACATTCATCCCTTCACTACTTTTCCGTCGCAATCAGTGCGCATGTAAGGCATCATTGTTGAATATGACAGTTTTGTTGCTTCCACCAGTTTCAACTTATCCGGGTCGAGAAAAAATGGCACCTCATCGTACTGATTGTGGTCATTTTGATCTTCCACATTTTCTACACCCACGATTCTTTGTTTCCCAGGAACAACGACGCACTTGTTGTCATGAGCGGGGTCAGGTGCATACCACACTTGTTCCACCGACCGGGCTAGTATCCAAGGGTCATCTTTGTAACCTACATTGTTGAGCTCCACGATTTGTAACCCATAGGCGTCAGTAATAACACCAACTGGCTTGACCCACTTGCAACGAAAGATAGGGATCTGTAAATTTTCTCCGTAGTCTACTTCCCATATTTCCTCAATGTACCCATAGTATGAAGTCAACGTGCCACCTGCGTCATAGGATTCCGTTCGAACACCAAAGTTCTGACACTTGCTTATTTTGTCCTTCTTTTGAGTGTGAAAGGTGAACCCATTGATGTCATATGCCTGAAAGGTCACGACACACATTGACGGGCGGCTAGCCAACCTTCGCAACATTTTCTCGTCGGGAGTATCACCATTTGGTAGCTCCAGATTGCTGAACCAACTGGTGAAGGAAATTTTGTGTTCCTTTATTATCCATTCATCTGAGCATTCCTTGTTGTTGTTGCGAAGCTCATGGAGGTGTTTTTCAAAGTACGGCCCCACAATCTGAAGCTGTTGCAAGATGCTAAAATGTGCTTTCTCAACCTCTGTGTAATCACAAGCGAGTAATGATTTCCTACCAGCTGTGCCTTTCCCAGATAACCTTCCCTCATGACGATGCACTGGAAGTCCAATCGGCCTTTCGTCTTTAATGTAATCCAAGAGACACTCAATGATCTCCTCCGTCGTGTAGCCCTCAATCATCGAACCCTCTGGGTGAGAACGGGTCCTGACATATCGCTTCATAACGTACATGAACCGCTCGAAAGGAAACATGTGATGTAGGTACACGGGCCCAAGTGCGAATACCTGGTCAACTATATGAATCATGAAGTGTTCCATCGTATCAAAGAAGGATGGAGGGAAGCACATCTCAAGCATACACATTGTTTCCTTTATGTGGGTCCGTAGATTTGCCAACTCGTCATAACTGATCACCTTCTTCCCGATTGCATTGAAGTAGCACAACCGCGTTATTGCCAACTTGACGTACTCAGATTTGATAGCTCGGATCGCGATAGCGAGGTACACCGAAAGCAATGTATGGCAGTCATGCGTGTTGTATCCACTTAGTTTCAACTCTTCCATGTTGACAATATTCTTCACATTCGATGAGTAACCGGTCGGGACTTTCATCCCGCTTAAGCAACTGCAGAACGCTTTTTTCTCCTCAAGTGTAAGGTTGTAGCTTGCAGGGGGCAGGAGGAACTTTCCATTTGGAAGTTGTTGGGGGTGTAGCTCCGGCCTTATTCCTAATTCTACTAGATCTCTACGTGCCCTGAGGCCGTCCTTTGTCTTGCCGGGTGTGTCGAGTAGTAGTCCGGTACCGCTATCACATACACCCTTCCCAACGTGCATCCAATCGATGGCATGAGGCACTTCTAATTCTTTCCAATAGTCGAGGTATCTGAAGAATATCGATAACTTCTTAAATGGCACATCCTCCTTTTCAGCCGCTGACTTGTTTACCCGCTTCCCAAAAACAACCCTAATGTTTTTCACGATGTCAAACACAAGCTGACCAGTGTGACGTCGGGGTGGTCTATCATTCTCTACTTTACCATCAAATTGTGCAGTCATCCTGCGATATTTGTGGTTCTTCGGTAAGAATCGTCGATGTCGCATATACACTGGCTTCCTTGAACATGGTAGATACGTATAGGAAGTATCGCCAACACAGACTACACAAGCTGCCTTGCCTTTTACCTGTCCTGAAAGCGCTCTTAGAGCCGGGCAATCATTTATTGTGACAAAAATGATGGCTTTCAATGTGAAGTACTCCCTCTTATACTCGTCCCACATACGTACCCCTTCCAACCATAATTTCTGCATGTCTTCCATCAAGGGTTCCAGAAACACATCTATATCGTTACCAGGTTGCTTAGGCCCAGATATAAGACATGTCAACAATATGTACTTGCGTTTATGGCACAACCAGGGAGGGATGTTGTACATTGACATGAGCACTGGCCAAGTGCTGTGGGGGTTCCTCATTTCGCCAAAAGGACTCATTCCATCTGTACTCAACGCGAACCTTATATTCCTTGCTTCATCGGCAAATTCTTTATGTGCGGCGTTGAACTTTTTCCACTGACTTGCATCGGCAGGATGACGAATCTTGTCATCCCCCTTACGTGTGGCGTGCCAAGTCATCAATTCAGCATCTCTCGGGTTTGCGAAGATACGCCTTAGACGATCGACCACAGGTAGGTACCACATAACAAGAGCCGGAATCTTCCTGTCATCATCAGCATCGAGGACCTTAGTCTTCTTCCTCTTCCGTCCCGCTTGCTTCTTCTTTGTATTCTTCTTCCTACGAACGGCAGTGTCATTGTTGTCATCATCGTAGTCATCATGCCTCTTGTAACGGCTGCGATTGCACGTCGGACATCTCACAGCTTTTTCGTACTCTTTACGATACAAAATGCAATGATTCGGACAAGCGTGGATTTTTTGCACGCCCAACGATAGCGGGGATATCAGCTTCTTTGCTTGGTAGGTTGTCCTAGGAAGCGAATTTGCCTTCGGCAACATATCTCCAAACAGTTGCAACGCTTCTGTGAAGCTAACATCGGACCAACCGTGCTTTGCCTTCAGTTTCATGAGCTCGAGGACACTACGCAACACAGTAAACTGCTTTTCACATCCCTTTGATTCCTCGTAAAGAAGGTCCTTCGATGCTTTCTCTAGTGTCTCAAAGTTGTCAAGTCCTTTTCCTGTCCCAGCCATTAACACTTGAGGTTCGACATGACGCAGCATTTCCTCGACATCAAAATCGTTACCGTTGTCATGAGCATCGTCTTCCCCTCCTGCCTCCACTCGTACCCCACTGACGTCAAACCCCGGTGACAATCCGTCCACCTCAATCGGCTCCTCCACTTCAACGTAATCCCCATCTGACGGCTCATCCATTTCACCATGTTTCGTCCATGTCGTATAACCCGGCATGAACCCTCTCTTAATCACGTGAGAATTGATCACAGATGTATCCGTCCAAAGCCTCTGATTCTTGCAGTCAATGCATGGACAATATATATCAGCCGTCCCTTCGCGCTTAGCATGTTGTTTGGCAGCTTCGATGAATGTTGAGAGATGTAGGAGAAAAACACTCGCCGGTCTTGGCACGTTGTACATCCAACTTCGTTCCATCTCGCACCTTTCATTTTACAGTTGAATTTATTAATTAAAAAAGAGATAATCGGGAAAATATTAACATATATATCAAATTTGCATATAACATAAAAATGACGACAACAATATATAGCTAGATCTAATGAACATATATATCAACCTTGTTTTAATTGAGGTTGTGCTACACTGTTACTAAACAAAAAAAAAAGAATCCCTCGCTCCAGCTCGTAAAACCAAAAGAATATTCATTCAACATCAGATGGACAAAACAAAATATTCTGACCAAATCCAAACCAATAAGCAATATCTGTAAAAACATAAAGACCACAACTAATTCTGATAGGCAAATCATAGCTCAAAACCTTTTGGCTTTTTAGACAAAACTAAATGGTCCTTCTGGCACACTGCCCAATGCACAAATTGGTCACATATGCACTTTTGAAATAAAGAACAAAGCACAAATTAAGAATTTAAGATTCATATGTACAAGGTGGACAACTAATTTAGTCAACCAAATGTAAAGCAACTATACACAGAACTGCAAAGCTTTTCTTGAAGTATCTTTCCTTCAGAACCTCCTTTTTCTTTTTTCTTTCTCTTGCTAAAAAGAAAAGAGTGGCACCTCAACAGGTCCATGCACTGCAAATGAATAATCTTGTCGAGGTATATTATTTTGTTGGAAGAAGTGACTTATCATATTTGAGAAATAAATAACCTAATGTCCATCGTAACATATAAGAGCTGCAACGATTTTGTAGCATGCATGGCGACATACCATTCCTGATTTAGGAGCAGTAACTTTATATAAAATCTACAAACTCATGGCACCAAAATAAGCAGGATAGAGTACCTGCTGTTTGTACCAAAATGTCATTCGATCACCACCTTTCTCCCTCTCCCTAATTGAAGCATGCAAACTGTAGTTAAATAGGGAGCTAGATCTAAATGTTCATAAGCAGCCGGCCGAACGTGATTAACAAATTGACTCAAACTTGAAAGTAAAGCAAAGACATGTGGAAGACAATCCTAAAGTACAATCCCAATCCACAGATACACCTCAAACCGAGAGAAATCCCCACGAATTTCATGAAACCCGCCAAAATTGCAATCTCAAAATTAAGCTACATTTTACAACGAAATGCGAAATAAACACATGGAATCACTTGGGTTTACCTGGATCTACAATCTCATCCAAAAAAACGAATTCAAAACCTCCCCCCCCCCCCCTCGTTTTGGTGGAAATTTCGCAAAATGCGGGCCGCCACAGTCCGAGCGAGGGAGTGAGCAGCACGAGGGCTTTATATACTCCCTCGATTATTAGCGGCGGTCCGTTACGGAAACCGCCGCTACAAATCGTTTTTAGCGGCGCTACGTTAATGAAGCCGCCGCTACAAAAGTATTTTTAGCGGCGGCTCACAAATTAAGCCGCCGCTAAAAACCCTTTATAACGGCGGCTGGTAATTGAGCCGCCGCTACAAATGCTTAAAAATATTTTTTTTATAATTGTGCAGTGGCAAAGCCACTTGCACTTTACATTTTAATAGCGGAGGAAGAAGCCAATTTGCACAACTACCAACCTAACTAACTAATCAACCATCCAAACTTAGGGACAACGACAAGTTAACATAACCTAAACAAATACTAATGGTCGGCGCGCGGTGGGACAACGGCCTTGCTCCCAAAATGTCCACCAAATCGCGCGGGAGTTAAATAAGACCTAACTAACTAAGCAAATTCTAGTGGTCGGCGCGCGAAGGCACAACCGTCTTCCTCCAAAATGGCCACCATGTCGCGCGCGGTCGTCGGCGGCTTCTTCCTCCATGTTGCGCGGTCGTCGCCGCGCGCACCTAATCCCAACCCTGGTTGCGAGCAAGGTGGTGGTGGAGGTTGGCCCCAACCTCGTGCACGTCCTCGCCGCTGCGCATCTGCAGAACGTGCACCATCATCGCCGCCAAGGTGTCGGTCTCGACGCCGGCGCAAATGGGGCAAATGTACCTCACCTTGCCGCCGGGGTCACCGCGGACACGCACGCGAAGGGCGGCCAGGTCAGTGGGCGGACGGTCGAAGACGAAGGCTCCGCCGTCGCCGCCGTTGCGGGAGCGCGGCGCGCGTCCCTCGTTGCAGAATCCGCCGCCGGCGACGTTGGAGGAGCGCGGCGCGCGTCCGTCGTTGGCGGATCCGCCGGCGGCCCGACAAGGACACACCGGAACGCGGTTGCGCCCCCCCACGGGGCCGGTGCCCGTGGCCTCGACCTTGGCGCATCGGCGGCGGCACTCCATGGCCGGATCTAGCGGCGGCGGCGTCGAGCGGGTGGAGCGCGCGCGTGGGATCTAGCTAGAGGACGGCGGCGCCCGGCGAGCTGGTGGAGAGGAGAGTGGATAAGCTCCTCCACGCCCGCGCGGCCTGTCTTATAGCGCGAGGCGAGTCCGGAAGGTTCCGCGCCTGTTCGCTCGTGACGAGTAAGACAAGCCGCGGCGCTGTTCCCGGTCAACGACTAGTTTGTAGCGGCGGACGGGTAGGCGTCCGCCGCTAAAACGTGTTTGTAGCGGCGGACCGAAACAGAAGCCGCCGCTAAAAAACTCTCTTTAGAGGCGGTTTGAAACAGAAACCGCCGCTACAAACCTCCTTATTTGTAGCGGCGGTCTGAACTTCGTGCGCCGCAATAAAAATTTTGTAGCGGCGGATTTAGTTACAATCCGCCGCTGCAAATTGTTTGCAGCGGCGGTTCTGCACGACAGTGACCCGCGATCCACAGCAGCGGCGGCCAGAAACGAAAACCGCCGCTACGTGTTTTCCTGGTCCGCCGCTGTAGTGCGTTTGTGTTGTAGTGCCGCTAGCCTCGAGATCATGCGCCAGGCAAAATGAATCAACTGACACCTTGTTTTGCAAGTATTTTTGGTGTTTTAGAAACACTTTATAGCTTTATTTATCTGCACTTTGCCACTTTGATATTAGAAAAATTATATATGGAGTGTTTTTTTAGAAATTTTATAATTTTTATCAACCACATAATTATGAAACACTGTTTTTCAGTTTTAAAAACTAGTCTAAGGCCTTTTTTAAAAAGTATAACCACTGTATTTCTTCACCAAGAATCAAGGTATCTTAGTTCTAAAAAAACTGCACAATTCAAAGAGGCCCTTACTCTTACTGGGCCAGTTTGTATGCAGTCCAAAACCCATGGGCTAGATACAGAAACGCGGCCAGAGAGAGTCCAGAGAGTTGCAGTACACGCGATCAACCCCTGCGATCCACATTCTCTCTCAAGAAAAAAAAAAAAAAAACCCTGCGATCCACAATACACGCGCTGACCTGCCACGTGGGCCCTACGAGTTGCAGTACCGTCCGTCACGGTCTCTGCATACTGGTCCCACACAACCGCTACATAACCGCTCAGGTGCTCACCCAAGCTCGAATACATCCCCACACGCGAACCCCGTCTCAGCCGTATCGCATACGTATACTCGGCGTATTCATCTCGCCGTCTTCGCCGCCGCCGCCGCCGATCTCCGCCCAGCTAGGGTTTCCGCCGCCGCCGTCAAGTCTCCACGACAGCGCGCAGCCGCGCGTGTTCCCCGCCGGCGTATGATCTTCCGCCTCGCCACCCTGGACCGTTCCCTTACCCGCCCCCATGTCGACGAGGAGGCCCGCGGGCCCCCGCGCCGCCGGCGGCGGTGGTGGTGGAGGCCGGAGGAATGTGGCGGCGGCTAGCGGCGCGGCGACGGCCCCGAGGCACGTTCGGATGATCCAGGAGCAGCAGGCGCGCGCCCGCGCGGCGGCCGAGGCGGCGGAGGCCGCGGCCAGGGCCGAGGAGGCGAGGCGCGCGGAGGAGGAGCGGAGGGCGAGGGAGGAGGAGGCGAGGCGCGCGAAGAAGGAGAGGAAGGCGAAGGAGGAGAGGCGGAGGAGGCGGCTGGAGGAGGGGAGGAAGCGTGCGGAGCGGGAGGAGAAGCGGCGGTTGGACGCGGCGCGGAGGCGGCTCGGTGTCGCCGTCACTGATGCTGCTGGCGGTGATGATGAGGGTGGTGGCATGCAGAAGCGCCCGGTGTATCAAGCGAGGAAGTCTAAATTGCAGCCCAAGCGTAACGCCCAATCTGAAGCTGGTGTGGGAGGTGTTCAGGGGTTGGAGCTGCCATTGGAGGAGGAACAAAGCAATGCATCATCGGAGGATAACAGTGCAGTCCGTCCAGCATCTGAATCGAGTGAGGAACAGAGTCCCGGATTATTGGAAGAGAACGATGGGGATGATGATTGGGACAACAAGAGCTGGGATGATTTTGATACTCTGTTGCGTGATGGGAAAGGGATCGAAACAGAGGAAAACCATGTGACTTCTGCTGCTTCTATTCCTAATTCAATCAGTGTGGGCGAAGATATCGATGAAGATGAGATCATCATCCCTCAGGATGAAGGTTCAAGCAATGGAGCAGATAGGGAGCTTCGTGCTCCCATATGTTGCATCCTTGGCCATGTGGATGCTGGAAAGACAAAACTGCTTGATTGTATTCGGCATACCAATGTGCAGGGAGGGGAGGCTGGCGGTATCACTCAGCAGATTGGTGCCACCTACCTACCAGTTGAGAACATCAGGGAGAGGACCTCTCTGAAAGCCGAGGCCACCATTAAAGTTCCTGGCTTGCTGGTAATTGACACCCCTGGCCACCAGTCATTCAGTAACATGCGCCTCAGAGGATCGAGTCTGTGTGATATTGCTGTGTTGGTGGTAGATATTACACGTGGGCTTGAGATGCAGACAATTGAATCAATTGGCCTTTTGAAACATCGCAATGTGAAGTTTGTTGTTGCCTTGAACAAAGTTGACCGGCTCTATGGGTGGAAGGCTTGTCCCAATGCACCGATAGTGAAAGCACTCAAGAGCCAAACTGATGATGTCCAAAGGGAATTTAAATGGAGGGTAACTGAGGTATTTGCTCGTTTCTTTCTGTGCATTTTGATTTACTACAGTTGATTTTCATTGATTCAGAGAGGATTGTTTTGATTGTTTTATTGTACATTGCTTCATTTATTTTGCAGGTTATAACACAGTTGAAGGAATGTGGCTTCAACTCAGCGTTGTACTATGAAAATAAGAAGATTAAAGAAGTGGTTAACATTGTCCCTACCAGTGCTGTTAGGTAAGGCGTTTATGTAATATGTGCTACCTGCATCAAAGGCTCAATGTTATATGTTTTCTGCAAATGTATCTTCTCTTTTTATAACTCTTACTCTATAATAATGTCCTCCAGCGGTGAAGGTATCCCTGACCTTCTACTTCTGCTAGTGCGATGGGTGCCAGAGATAATGATGGAGAAGCTAACCTATGTCAACACCATAGAGGTTCGTTCTTTGTCCACAATTCTTTCTAGTACCCACTAAGTACACCTTATTTATGAGTCATAACTATAACCAAATTTTGTATTGAGAGTTTGTAATAATAATACTTATAAGCTATTAATCTCCTTGTCTCGATCATTATTCATCAATGTTCTGAATGTGATCCTTTTTGGGGGTTAGTGTACTGTGCTAGAGGTCAATGAAGTTAAAGAATTTGGATCAACAATTGATGTGGTTCTGATTAACGGTGCGCTCAAAAAAGGTGATCAAATAGTTGTCTGCACTAAACAGGTATGGTTTCTTTAGTATAAGATTACACATTCAGCCTTGGATCTTGCCTCATTTGTTCTCAGCACCTTTTCCTTTTTCTTTTTCACCTACAGGGTCCTGTCACAACCAGCATAAGACATTTGTTGACTCCTTATCCAATGAAAGAATTGAGAATTAAGGTGAGTAAATGACGAAACCCCTTTTGCTATGGTCACACTCACACAGTTTTCTTGATGAGGTTTTGTTCAGTACAGTAATATATACTCCCTCCGTCCAACAATATAGTGTATATCTAGGAATTTTAGGACAGATTAGCTGAGATGCCAAAAGTCCTTGTTGCCCCTATTAACATCAAATGCTCATTAATCCATACACAATACCCAAGCCGGTCACCCAGCTGACGTTAACTTTTTTTTTGCTCCCACCAATACTCATCAATCCATTCACAGGTTTCAAAACAGAATTTTAATGACGAGGACTCATTGTACTCCGTGATGTGATGTCATGGGACCCACTCAAATAGACACTATATTGTTGGACAAGTAGAAATCTCTAGATGTACACTATATTGTTGGACGGAGGGAGTACATAGTAAAACCTGGCAGTGATTATGAGTTACAAAACCTGCTATTTGAACTTTCACATGTTATTTCAAATGTTCAAACTCTATATTTGGTAAAAGTATAACCATTTGGGAATAAGGATTCGGGACAGGATGACATTCACACATTTTTTTATTTATTTCTAGAGTATATTCAGATGTCAGATTTGCTGATGCTTGTACTGGTATTAGTGGCATGCTGTTATAGCACATTGAGAACTAGTTAAGCATGTTGGGTTCTTTGCCTGCATCAAAATAATAACTAGGCTCAGAATTCTCCTGGTGTAACACCTACATCTTTAAGGAGGAGCTCGTGTGCCTCAATAGTTTATTCTGGCTGATCACACTACAGGGAGTACTTGAAAAGATTTAGAACAGCTTTTTAGATACCAGAACTCTGTTGTTTGTGTGTTGCTAACATTGGCTGCTGTATTGCTTATACGCGACTGTCCATGAAATCACTGGCTTACCAGCAGTACAAAACAGACAAGAGCATATGTCTCGCGTTAGCTGAAACATCATATGCACTAAGCATGGACCTATAAATAATATGGAGACATGAACCACGGGACAGTCAAGAAAGTAAAGGAAGAAGAGAACCCAAAATACATTTATTAAGAATCTAACTTGCTACATAATTATGGACATGGTTTCGAACTACTTTACAGTTTTCTCATATGTATGGACCTCAGAAAAGAAATATGCTGGTGTGATGCTGGCACATATTGAGAAAATAGATGTTGCCATTATTCCATACTGGCAGATTCGATGATATGATGCGCCATACATTATTTTTACTTTCTTGCTTTTTTGCTGAATGGACAAAGTCATTGTGGGTGCAATAATTCTTAACATATCGTCATATGAGCAGGGATCATATGAACGTCATGAGGAGCTTAAAGCTGCACAAGGGGTTAAAGTTGTAGCACGAGTAAGTTATATTTCAATTTATTCCTTAAAAAATTCAAATTGAGACTACAAATAAATTCATTTTCTTATTTTGCACTTTCAGGGAGTGCAACATGCTTTAGCAGGCACTTCTCTTATTGTAGTTAAGCCGGGGCACGATCTGGAACAGGCTGAAGCAGCTGCGATGCAAGAGATAAGTAATGCCGTTAGCCTGATCAATGAGAGTGAAAGGGGTGGGAATGAAGATGGAATAGCAATACAAGAAATAAGTCGAAACCAAACCTGTAAGGAGGGTGTCTATGTGCAAGCATCTAGTCTTGGAACCTTGGAAGCAATTATTGAGCATTTGAAGACCCTTTCTTTTGACGTTCCTGTCAGCGGTTGCAACTTAGGCCCAGTCCACAAGCAGGATGTCATGAAGGCAAGTGCCATGCTGAAGCGGAAAGAAGAATATGCAGCCATCTTGGCCTTTGATGTCAAAGTTATGCCCGAGGTTATTGACCTTGCAGCTGAATCGGGAGTGAAGATTTTTATGGCTGATACAGTTTACAAGCTTGTTGACAGCTTTACTGATCACATTAGGAAACTGAAAGAGGAAAAGAAGCAGCAGTATGCAGCTGAGGCAGTATTCCCGTGCACCCTTAAGATTCTGCCAAACCGTGTCTATCATAGCAAGGATCCCATTGTTTGTGATGTTGAGGTTCTGGAAGGCATTGTCAAGGTACTTCTTTGAGCCCCTTGTTGTCAAATGGATGCTTTGGTAATGAAATTTGTTTTTGATAATGGTGCACAGGATAAGTAAAAAGTCAGAATTACAATTAAGGATGTTGATGGTTGATTACTGTCAGTTTTATTTATATTAGTTCACTAATTGTTGTACTTCAGGTGGGAACCCCAATTTGTGTGTCTGTCCCGAGAAAGGATAGAGGTGCGGACATAGTTCATGGCCTTGGGAGGATCTCCTCGATCAAAACATCCAACGGTATAGAGATAGATTCTGCTAAGAAAGGTGTAGTGTCCATAAAGGTAAGATTGTCATATAAATGTTGGATATAATATTGAAGTTATGATTGCTGTAAATGTAGAAATAAAAAACTAACGATTTTTGCCTTGACCACCAGATAATTGGTGAGAACCCTCAGGAGAAGTCTCGGTTGTATGGACGCCATTTTAATGACAGCAATGAGCTTCTCAGCCAAATCTCTAGGAGATCCATTGATGTGCTGAAAGAGTACTATCGGGTATGTTATTTGAAATGCTGCTGTTTGTTTAGCTTGCAGGAAATATTCACTCTTATATTTAATCTAATGAATATGAAAATTTTCTTGTCGCAGGATGAGATGAGCGATGAAAATTGGCAGCTTGTACGCAGGCTAAAGAAACAGTTTGGGATTGCTTGAAGCATTAGACACTTCTCCACAATCTTTTCACCTTCATTGCAAAGCCAGAGATTTGGCCTCTGTTTTCTTTGTGTGATTTATTTATTCATGTAGCTAAGTTGTGTTGCCGGAACCCCCTTCTGTACGCTCATAATGATGCTTTTAATAAAGACAGTTGGATATGTGAAATAGCTATAAACTTGTAAGTTGTTAGCTGGGCCTATGATTGTTTGCGAAGTTAGCTTACAATAAATTTAGAATTGAAATTATGCCTTCCTATGCCCTGCTGAGGCCATGAGAACTGCGACCGCGATGGCAAACATCAACAGCATGGCGGTGAGCAACTGACAAGTTTTCCTCGATGATTTCCGGTATTCTCCAAAGAGGATTACTCCCCAGAATGTGCTGACAAGTGGCAATGCCTGATGAGGCAACACCAGAAACTGGATCAGAATTGCAAATCAGCGATGACACAGAGTGACCGTGGATGCAGGCAGTTACCTCGACAGCATCAGCAGCTGCATATCCAGCAGCCTGCCCGCCCATGAGCTGAAAGCCATTCCCAAACCCACTGAGCAGCCCTGCCAGAAGGGCCCAATGCCTGCCATTCCAGTCCCTGGCATATGCAGCGATGGTCGACGGCGGCACACCGGCCATTGGCCGATACAGGAACCAAATGTTTAGGCCGACCCCGAGCGCGAAAGATGACAGCGAGAAGTAGAAGAAGGCAGTGTAAACCACCAGGTGTGGGACTCCCTTCCTCAGGGCACGCCATTGGTCATTGGTGGCCAGGTTTAGGGGTGGAAACGGATCGAATACGGATTGGATAGTGCCTTTCCCACATCCATATCCATATTTGTAAACGAATATGGATACGAATACGAATGTTTTCGAATACGAGTACGGATCGGATATTAAACGAATGCGAATACAAAATTGAATATCATTATAATTCGGACGGATACGGATACATCTAACTTTATGTTGTTAAGACAGCTACTACACTTTTACCGCTCTAAAGTATCTTTAATAATATTATTTCACATGGTTTAAACTAGTTCACACCAAAATTGAATCAATTTTATAATACTTTTGATATAATATGGATATATTTATGATATAGTGGCGGATATGAATACAAATACGAATATGTCGGATATCTGATGTCAAAACCTCAAACCATATCCACATCCATATTTTCTAATCGAATTCGAATACGAATTCGAATAGTGTAAAAATATTAATCGAATGGCAAATTCGGTACCATATTTACATTTTATCGGATACAGATATCGTATATTACGGATTATTCGTATCCACTTTCCACCCCTAGCCAGGTTGATCGCCGGCAAGAAGAGGGAGAAGCAGGTTCCGGCGAAGAAAATCAGGATGAGGCCTAGAAACCTACTGGATCCGAATACCTGCATCAAACTCACAGCATGTTGGCAAAGCTACTTCATATCTTGAAAGCTTGAACACTGGTCAGAGAGCGTGACCTTGATTGATCGCCTCTTCTCGACTTGAATGATAAACTCTGCGGTGCAGGGTTTTGCCTCACCGGAAGTTTTGTCATCCTCGTAGTCATCGTTTTCCGGTTCCTCAGGTTCAGGCAGCAACTTTGCTGAAAATATAACCAAGGCTCTTCAGCGAAGTTGCACCGTAACTTTTTGCACAAGTAACAAACTTGCTAAAAATAACGATGCACGCCGTCTGAGGACAGAGGTATTTTCCTTCTTCAGATGGTCAAATACTACCTTTGTCACCGTAAGAAACATCACTGCTGAGCTCGACACCTCTACTCCTCGTACAAGCAAATGTGAACCTTGGAATTAAGGAGATGCTGCTGAACAGAAATTTTGCTTATTGGAGCAGAAGTGGCAGCCTGACACGCTTAGCTTCTTCTCATCATCCATGGCGTTGGAAGAATGGACTGCGGCACCGAGGAAGACAGCGACGAGGAAGCACGCAACACCAGGGAAGAGTATCTCGGCGCGGTTTATGCGCCCGTCGGGGAAATGGTTCATTGTTGTGCCTGATGATACACAGACAGAGGAACGTTCAGGACCCAGAATTGTAGACTGGCTGGCATGATTTGGAGATGTATGTACGCACCTATAACAACTGTCAGGCTTGAGCAAACGATGTTCGTCACTGACAGGCCGGCAAATGCCCATGCGTACTGCGAGATCAGGTTTCCGAGGCTGACGGCGATGCCGCTTGTCATTGCGAAGAGGACTGAGGGCCAGTTATCAGTCAGGTAAGAATTTGCAGAACAGAGTCTGGAACAGAGTCAAACCCACGAGCTTGCCCGTCCCTTTGATCTCAAATCACAAACTTTTGGTACATCCTTCACCCTCAAACCAAACACTACAAATTGAAGATATTCTAAGGGAAAAGTGGCTGCCCTGTGATGGAGAACTGAATGCTTACCTGGGTGAGCTGCGTGAAAAAATTTGGCATGTCAGGCTCGCTCTTCCCTGCCTGCCCCAACGCGGCGGCGAGCACGACGGCGGCGAGGAAGTTGGTGATGGAGTAGTCGAGGTAAGTATGCTGGGGCAGTCGGCCACGGCGCTCCAGCAGCGTCAGGAGAGCCGGCCACGTCCCCAGGTGGAAGAGCGACGCCAGCATCAGCGCGACGGCGCCGCCTTTGTCCTCGACGACGAGCATCTCGCCGGCAAAGGCGACAGCGACGGACTGGACGCCGAGATATGGCTGTTCCACCTGGACGGGATTTCAGGCTGGATCTTGCATCCGCCACTACACTGATGCGCTGTTAAACTAAAGAACTTAAGGAAGATCTTGCCCAGCTCTCAACTCAAGCATGTTGACCTTGTTTACTGATGTCATGTCAGATGGTGAAGAGGCTAGAGGGCTGTTCCTTTCATTAGTCCTAAAAGTCACGTCAAAATTAATCTTATTATTTAAGAATATTAATAAGTTTAATTACAAAATCTTTCTACAGATATGTGCTAATTTACGAGACGAATCTAACGAGCCTAATCAATCTATTGTTTGCTACAGTGATGCTACAGTAACCATCGTCTAGATTCGTCTCGCGAATTAGCACAGGGTTCTATAGTTAGTTTTTTAATTAGACGTTATTTTTTTTGAGATTACACAGTACAACTCAGACACTCACAACGCACGCACACTCATCCCTATGAACATATGTACGCAAACCTTACCCCTATGAGCATCTTCGAAGACTGAGCCAGCAAATTCTAGAGATTGACGAAGTCACTGGCGCCTCGCTGTCGACGGGAGCGTCGCTTGCCACTGAAAGCACAAATGTCGTTAAATCTTTGAAAATTCGCTCCTATAGGGAGTCGAACCCAGGACCTCAGGTGCTACTGAGGCTCTTGTAACCACTAAGCTACAGACCCTTTCGCAATTAGACTTTATTTAATACTTCTAAATGACAAGATTCTAGCAGGCCTAAAATTAGTCCTAAAGAAACGAACACCCCACACGTGGTAATTGGATAAAAGAATATTTAGGTTATTGAGATCTCCCCCGGAGTGTCCAGCATGTAGGCCGCTTTTGAATAGTATGTTGAAGATGTATAGATCAAAGCCGACTTCAGCCCTTTTCTTTTTAAATTATTGATCCATCCTAGCACCTGTCTCCTCGTAACAGAGTCCGCACTCTAGATAAAAGGTGAAAAGAAAAAAACACTGCCCGCACTCTGCATATTTTTTTAGATACTATTTTTTGAAGGATATTACTTTATATACATATATATATTTTTTAGATTACACAGTATAACTCAGACACTCACAACGCACGCATACTCACCCCTATGAACACACGTACGTAAACCTTACCCTTATGAGCATCTTCGAAGACTGAGCCGGCAAATTTAGAGATACGAAGTCAACCACTGACGCCTCGCTGTCGACGGGAGCGTCGCCTACCACTGAAAGTACAAATGCTGTTAAATTCTTGAAAATTCGCTCCCACGGGGAGTCGAACCCAGGACCTCAGGTGCTACTGTAACCACTAGGCTACATGCCCTTTCGCTTATATACATTTATACACCAATTGAAGTTAACAAAAGAATAAAGTTTTATGTTGAATATCAATGATAGACAATTTTTACGGTAGTTCTAAATAACTAGGGGCCGTACAAAATCTTAATACTACCCTAGGAAAGTCTTGCACCATCAGAAAAATAGAACATATTTTTATTATTTTCTATTTTATGTATTGGAAAGTAACTAGTTTTAAGAAATAAACTCACGTGAAGGATATGAGATCCGGATGTTGTGCTGATTGGTTGCCGTGAGAAAGAAAGAATGTGCTTGCTGATTGGTTGCCGTGAAAAAACGTGTCAGAGAAAAAAAAATGTTAATGTAGAACAAAGTAACACATCTAGCTAGCATTGGTTGCAAACTTGAAACTTTTACCTTCAGGTATCTGAACTTACTAATGGGCATTACCAAACCAAGTGTTGAATACTATGACCCAATCATGAACAAGACGGAAATAAGGCTCTCACTTCAATATCTTCTCAGTCATCTCCTTGCTGCCTCTGCTATGGGACTTGAAGAGTGGCGAGGGAATTTTTAACCCAGTCTTCTTTGTCGGCCGGTCAAGCCACCCGAGTGGTTTCTCTCAAGTCCCGGGTTGATGAGTTCCAATAGAAGTCTCGGTTGTATCATGTATGCACGTCATGGATGTGCTGAAAGAGTACTATCGGGTATATATGTTATTGTTACTTACTGTTCAGCTAGCAGGCCGGCCTGCTATGTGCTGAAAGGAAAAACACTCTTATATGTAATATAAGCGTTAATTTTGTTCTTGTAGGATGAGATGAGTGTTTATTTGATATGGATTTTCTCGCGGTTTCACGTACGTGATTTCCAGCTAAAAAGGTTTAGGTATTTCTTTCTTTGACAAAGTATACCAAATGGCCTGCACGATTACACGGGCTAGACTCTAAGTAGTCCAATACCAAGGTTTATTTGGTTTTTATACTGAAATTTGGTCACCTTTTGTCCTTCTTGTATTCTTGTAAAATAAAAAAATATATAGTTTTTAAGATTCGTGTCAATATAGAAAAGAGCTTCACGGGAACAGTTCTCTATATTCAATAGGCACATGCTGTATGATGCAGGAAAGTTGGATAAACGGTAATGGTTGCAAGGAAGCCAAATATACACTGACAAGAACAATAAATGAAGTTTATTTGACTTTCAAGGTTTTTTTTTTTTTTTGATGGAAACACGCCCATTTGAGGGCTAAACATTAAACACAGAAAATGTTACACTGTTTGGCCCATGGAGGGAAATTACATGAAAGACTTCGAAAAGGACAACCATTTTGATGACCGGTATTCATACATGTAAACAAATGGTCGTCATCACTGACTTGAACAGCATTTTTAGCTAATGCATCAGCTACAAGATTATTTTATCTAGGACTACAACAAAATCTCATATTGATGGATGATCTTTTGCCTTCAACCTCTCTGATGATAGGTCTGATTCTCCAATCTTCTAAATGATCATGAGAACTATTCAGACTAGCTACCAGATTCATGTTATCCATGAAAAAATCACATTCTTTGATTCCCATCTTCTCAATCGCCCATAAACCAAGAGACATGCTTAAAGCTTCAGCATGTAAGCTGGATTCAGCCATCCACGTTTTAGCTTCAATATGAATAGACCACGGAGAAGATTCTGCCTGATGAGTTATGAAGACTCCAAGACCAGATTCTCTACCTGCAATAAAAGAAGCATCTGACCTGCAACAAAAATTGGAGATAGGAAAATACTGCAGATCAAGATGATTTGGTTCCGAGGATTGTAAAATCCCACCATCTGAAATCTACTCAACTTCATGGGCTTCATATTGAGCTATTTGAGCAGCTGTAGCCTGAAAAATAATTGAGAAAACTGATTCTTCTTTCTTGTGAAATCTGTGTGCATCCCTTGCTTTCCATATAAACCATAAAATATAACAGAAAAGGTCAACATCTTAGGCTCATGTATATATGATAAGATATTATGGATAATATCTGAACATGAGCCGAAAATATTATCAGTTTTTAAAGCCAAAGGGGAAGCAAACCAAACAGCCCTCGCAAAAGTACATTTGAAGAAGATATGTTCATCATTTTCAGGTAGAAAACAACGAGAGCAATTTGGAAGAATATCTTTCATCCTTCGATGAACTCTGAGCATTAGCAATATTTTTGGTTAAGAGTCTCCATATAAACATTTGAACTCTTGGTAGAATTTTTTTGTTTCTCCAGTTCATATTTATGATAGACATTGTTTGACTAGATCTATTTAGCTTTCTTACCCTTTCCTCAATTTCTCCTTGATGAATGTGCTTATAAGCACTCTGGGCTGTCCAAATGCCCTTTTTATTTGGCTTCCAAATAAGCACATCAGGGCCGTCTACTTGTGATAAAGGAACCTGCATAACTTGATTTGCAAATTCAAAGCTAAAAATAGATAGAAGAAGTTCATTATTCCATCTTTTTGGATTATTTAGCCAAAGCTCATTAACTTTAACAGGGAGGTTAGAGTTTAAAGCCTCATCTTTGATGTGTAAATGAATGGATTCCCAGTTCGCACACCAAGGTTGGTTCCATATAGAGATATTACCATCAAAGAGCTGCCAATGGACTCTTTTCAAAAGTATGCTTCTAACCTTTATAATGAAGTCCCAGGTCCAGAATTTAGATCCATAACAATTAGCCTTCCAGAAAGAGGTATTAGGAAAATACTTACCTTTTAGTATTTTTGCCCAAAGAGCGTCAGGATTATTGATTAATCTCCATGCAAGACCTTTAATCAAAGCAGTGTTTAAAGTTGCAAGATCTCGGAAACCCAACCCACCTGCACCTTTAGGAATACAAAAATAATCCCAAGCAGTAAGGCAAAGAGGTTTTTTTGTTATGGTCAGGATTATTCCCTCTCCACCAAAAGTCTCTGATAATAGCCGTGAGCTCCTTTATGAAAGATTTAGGAAACAAAACATGAGACATATAATAGATGGGGATAGAAGAGAAAACTGATTTAATTAAGGTTGATCGTCCTGCATGAGAAATCATTTCAGCCTTCCAGTCACTAAATTTAGCTTTGAATTTTTTTTCAAGAAGGCATAAACTTTGGTTTTAGGGATGTGAGCCGTGAAAAGGGGATGCCCAAGATGAATAGATCCGTGGTGCATATCAGTAACCTGAAAAAGATTTTTAATTTGAATCTGCATATCACAAGGTGTGTTAGTACTAAACAAAATAGAAGATTTATTCTAGTTCGGAATCTGGCCAGAATCAACACAAAACCCATCTAAAATTTTCTTAATGCATTGAGCTTCTTGTAAGGTAGCTTGACCACAAATGATAACATCATCTGCAAACAGAAGTGAATGGATCGGAGGAGCACTAGGAGCTAGCTTGACACCTTTAATTCTATTGTTTGACACCGCATCCCGTAACCTGCAAGTAAGTTCATTAATAGCAACTATAAAGAGATATGGAGAAAGGGGACAACCTTGTCTAATTCCTCTCGAGCTTTTAAAGGCACCAAAAGATTGTCCATTGACGACAACAGAGAAAATAGGCCATTCAATGCAAGCTGCAATAAGCTCAATAAAGCGGTCATGGAAGCCAATCCTTCGAAGAGCATATTTTATAAAATTCCATTCTAACCTATCAAAAGCTTTGGCCAAGTCTAATTTAAGCATAAAATCATTGCTGGTCCATTTCTTTTGCTGAAAGGAATGGACAATTTCATGGGCTATGATAATATTCTCTGAAATCCTGCGCCCCTTAATAAAAGCATATTGAGAATTGACAATGCAATCAGGAAGAAAAGGCTGCATTTTTAAAGCTAAAGATTTTGCAATTATTTTATAAATAACATTACAAAGGGTGATAGGTCTGTAATCTAGAGGAGTCATACAGACAGTCTTCTTCGGAATAAGAACAATACTAGATTTCTTGAAGCTGTCTGGCAAATGTTTGTTAGTTATCTTACCATGTTGCATATGTCATCTCCAATCCAACTCCAGGCAGCTCTATAAAATGTGACGTTAAAACCATCTGGACCAGGTGCTGCATTACCTCTCATGCTCTTTATGATCCTTAAAATTTCATCCTTGCTTGGAGGTTCTGTGAGTCCTTCATCTTGAATGCATTCCACCTCGGAGTTGTCTTGCATATATCTAATTTCCTGCACAGTTGTGGTGAACAGATCTACAAAATACTTAATGAAACAATCAGCAATGCCTTCATTATTAGTCACTGTTATGCCATTTGAATTAACAATTGAGCTGATTCTGTTCTTCCTTCTTCTTTTGATAACATTATTGTGAAAGAAGGAAGTATTCCTGTCCCCTTGGGTACACCAAGTTTTCTTGCACCGCTGTCTATAATACTCTGTGATCTTATTTTGAATTCTAGCATGCTTCCTGCACAACGAATCTTCAAGCACATGATTTTGCTCATAAGGAGGAAGAGCTTGGATATTAGCAATATTAGTTTCGATCTGCTTCAACTGGTCCTTCAGAGAATTTTTATTTCTTTTAGACCAAATGGTCAGATTATGACCAAGCTGCTTAGCTCTTTTATGAAAAGATAAATGAGCATAATTATTCCAAATATTCTTACTCACTTCTTGGAAGTCTTTCTCCAGGAGCCACCAGTTCTCGAATTTGAATTGCTTTTTCCTCTTTGACTTATTAGAAAAAGGAACAGCTAGGATAGGAGCATGATCACCATAAATAAGGGGGAGGTGATAAACATTAGTGTTAGGAAAAGTGCTACACCAAGAAGCATTAGCAAGACATCTATCCCATCTCTGAAAAGTAGGTTTAGAAGAAAACCTCCGGTTAGTCCAAGTATAAGCAGGACCATTGTAACCAAGATCGATTAGACCACAATTATTTATAATATTACGGAAACTAGAGATACGCTTATTATTAGGAACAACACTACTAAACTTTTCATACGTATTAAGAAGTTCATTAAGATCTCCCATACAGAAGAGGGGCTTATTATCTAGATTAGCAAAAGCAGCTACCTCAGCCCACATCTCACTGGTTTTTACATGATAAGGGTCACCATACAGACAGATAAGCTTAAAGAAAAACTTAGGTTGATTAACATTAACATTGGCACAAATAAAATTAGAACTATGTTTAACTACCACTACATCGACATCATCAGTCCATAAAAGCCATAATCCTCCTGAAATACCTTCAGCTGGAACAATAAAACTATTTTGCACTGGAAATGCACGAATGATCTCATTAGAAGTGTATTTATTAGATTTTACCTCAGATATGAAGATAACCTTGGCCTTGGTGGAACTGATGAGCCTTGATAGATGGCGCATCCTAGTACTGTAGAGAGAGCCACCCGTACCACGACAGTTCCAGGTGAGAAGATTCATAGAGTGATGAGAAGAAGCTGTCTGGAAGACAGGAGATTGCAGAGCATTGGAGGAAACGGGGAGGTAAAAAGGCATCACACCTACGTCCATCTTATATTTACTAATTGGAGGCTCCTTTTGGAGCCCTCACGTTAATCGGAGAAAAAATTCTAGAATTTCTCAGAAAAAAGCAAAACATCTAGCCGTTGATTTGAATACTTAATAAGGCTTAACCATTAGATCTACATAATCTGGAACTGCACGTCATCTACGGCAGCTGTGCAGTATAGGGAAAACCTACACGATGAACTTCACGTCATCTACCGCAGCCTCTACACGATCTGGAACTTCACGTCATCTGCGGCAGCCTGTGCAATATACGGATCGGAGAACCGAGATGGAATAATTAGGGAAAAGACTAATTGTCTTGGAAACATACGTGTTGCTAACAAAACAAATCTACAAGATCACGTGAAATAAATCCATAGCGATTTCCAAATCCAAAAGGTACTTTCGTTTGAGCTATAATTCTGCAATCCTGTCATGCGGCACCGTCGATGAATCCCGTGAGAGGGATGACACAGCGTGGGTCGACGAGATGAGCTTGCGATGGTCTCGCCGGCAGAAATCGACAGCTCCAATGGCCTGTCTTTCATCTGACGAGTTCTTCACAGAGACAGAGTCCATGGGTGGCCAAGCTTAATAGCTGACCGGAGGAGATCGTGGAGTTTTGCATGGTTAATGGGTGAATGTGATGGGACGCAACACAACCAAGGGGATATCGCAGAGACGACGGAGCTAGGTCATCTACATGTCTATGTGTACAGGAATCTTGACACAGGTTGGTCGATGAGCTGGGAGCTGTGGCCTGTGGATGTTCAATGCGGAAGGCCACGCTGAGGTTCACAGCGGCAGCATACAAGGAGAGAAAACGGGTGCCCCTGATTATCTGCATGCGAATTGCAAGAAGACGGTGATCACGGTACTACGGTAGGCCAATCCTATTCGCAAGATACGATCGAGGAGGAGTTAATTAAGTAAGGCAAGTATTCCTATTCCCTTTGATCGTGCGAGCGCTTCATGGTGCGCCACGTGGCACTACATATGGGCGAACGAAAGCAGTGTCGAAAATTACTTGACCGTGGTCCCACGGTGTATGACATGTGGGCCCACAGAGGCTTCAAGGTGCGCCGCGTGGCACCACACACGGGCGAATAAAGAAATCAGTGACAAAAATTTCCTGGCAGTGGGCCCAGCGTGCATGACACGTGGGCCCGCTTTTGTTGTTCGTGGTGTAACCGTAGGTCCTATGTGGATCTGTAGTGCGTCGCGTGGCATTGTACGTGGTGAAACGAAATTTGTGACGAAAATGGTTTGACCGTGGGCCTAGGAAGCCTGACATATAGGGACCGTCTTGCTGACTAGGATGCCACATAGGCAACAAACGCCCGTGGGGTGGGGTTTATGACGAAAATCATGAGATCCCGTTGGTCGTTGTACTCGGAACGGGATTTAAATGACGAATCGGCTGCCCAAAATAGTCAACCGACCTCATCGGATAATCCTGTGCACCGATTTAGACGGTTTTTGTGACTAATATGGCTTGTTAGTGACGCACCACGAGAATCGTCATAAAGTTGGCCAGAAACGGGAAAAATCGCTAAAATAGTGACAGATCTACAGTGCTTTCGTCATAAATCAGCCTTTTTGTACTAGTGTTATCAAATTATCATGCAGGATTCTCTTGTTTTGATCATATTGTTAGTTGCGATTACTTACTTTTTGGGACATTAATGCATGTGGGCGGTCACAACTTTTTGCGGGCATACAGAGTAGGCCTCTAATTTAATCTAAATATTATACATGAATTAGTCATATTTTGCTTGATATCCCTCGGATCTTCTAGTGAGGTCATTGCACTTGTGATCAAGTTTGGACCTGCCTTATATTCTGAAGCTCCCTCGTGTTTAGTAAAATTAATTATAAATGTTTAGTTAAAATTTCATCATTCTTCCGTTCTAGGAGCACTCAAAGTCTGTTTGAAATTTCTTCTGTTAAAACAAAGTGGATGACTAGTGCAATGACCTCAGTAGAAGATCCAAGGGATATCAAACACAATATTATCAATGCATATATATTATTCAAATTAAACTTCAGGCCTACTGTACATGTGAAAAGATGCTACGCCTCACATGAATGCATTTGCTAACAAAAAGGTAACCTGCAACTAACACTCAGATTCCTGCTTGACAATTTGATAAAATAAAGTGACGATGTAATACAAGTTTGATTCTCTATTATTTGTAGCCAACCTCTTTGAGCTGGGGCCAATATAAAATTCGACTCGTGTTTTGTGAGATGCTGAAGTCGTTGTGTTGCTACAAATTACTCTGACCATTGCAATGTGTCGAAATATTAATGTCAACTAATGTCCGCCATGTGGAACTATCCTTCCTGTATGTAAATACAATGTTAGAATATTAGTTTTGAACAGGCAATACTATCAAGGTAAAGATGTATACTTTTTGTGATGATGTGTATGCCCTATTTTCAAAGTCCATTTTACTTCCTCGAGCAATTCAGTTTGTCCATTTCACACTCTAAACAAAATGACGGTTTCCTTTACTCCCCTAAACAATTCCATCTGGTGCATAATAAATCTTATTGAGGTTTGTCTTTTTTGTTTCTCGGCCTACAAATGGAATTTGAAGCTCAAATTTCAGCAGTTTTTGAAATCATGAAAAGCTTTGAGCAATTTGACCTCTCATTATTCCACTAATGAACTTATCTGTTGTCTTGGTGCTCACACATTGATATTTTGTAATCTGAAATTATACTGAACATTGAATCAAGATTCTGTTATTTAGTTCATTGCATTAAACTTTAGTACCTCATATCTTCTATTTTGAGTAATCTGTTCCTCTAATCTTGCAGATGGTCCACCATTTTTTTCATTATACTTGTACAACTACTGACATATCTCTCCAGCTCCTTCCTCCCAAAATATAGCTCCATGGCATGAGAATGTACTTTGCGTATTTTGTACAAGCGACTAATTGATAACTGTGTGCCAGTTGTAAATTGTAGAATCTTAGAATTTGTATGTGTGGAGGAATACTCTTTTATGTAAACCTATAAATTCTGAGTGGTGGAATGTGGGGTTTGGAATATGTGGGATTATGGAGAAAGAGACATTACTGATGGAATTAATATTTTTTTATTTCTGTATTCACCATTAGCGACAGGGATTTAATACACGTCTATAGTGCTTTCAACGACGGGTTTTTGGAAAATGCATCGCTAAACGCTTTAGGGATGCATGTCCCGTCACTAAAAGCCCTAAAACCCCGTCGCTAATGGCCTTTTCTGTAGTAATTGTGTCTGGTACATTTGATTGAGCATAAACATAACTGCAGCAAATATGCTTGTGGGAGATTACTTTGTTTGTAAATTGTGGGGAAAGACACCAATTTGTATGAGAAAACTGTCACCCACTCATAAGAAAAAAAGACTAAGAGTATAAAACTTCTAGGCCATTCATTGAAAACTGTCGGCAAAAAGTAATTATCTTGTAGTGCCATCACGAAAAGTATACATGTTTAGGTTCTTAGTGATTCTTGGTCAGAATTAATATTCTAGCACTGTATTTACATACAGTTTAGTTTTCACACAATGGACATTGTTCGACATAAATAATTTCACACATCATCATACCATTACGAAAGCACCATTAGGACTTCATCATCTCGCGGAACACAAGATGAAATTTATATTGGCATCAGCTCAAAGAGGTTGACCGTAATTAATAGCGAACCAATGTTGTATTACATCAAGACATTATCAAATTATCTAGCAGGAATCTCTTGATCTTATCCATCTAACTTTTAGTTGTGGACAACTGTTTTTTTTCAGCACATGCATGCACATGGTCTGTGCATCTTTTGACATGCAGAGTAGGCCATTAACTTAATTTGAACAATAGTGTGTGTGTGTGTGTGTGTGTGTGTGTGTGTGTGTGTGTGTGTGTGTGTTGTGTGTGTGTGTTGATAATATCATGTTTGATTTGACCTATGATATTTCTAGTAGGCTTCGTGTTTTCCTAGTGTGGAAGAATGAAGAAACTTTCAGAAAAGGGAACTATATTAAATATAATGAAACATGAAGGAACTTCAGAATAACCGCAGGTTCAGCACAATTCAGTCAGAGTTTCGTAATTTCCTTGGTGCGCATTGGTTTGTTGATTCATCCGCAAAGTAAATAGTCAATAGCTACTGACATGCTGTACATATCACCTTGTTCCATTTATGATTTATCCCATATATACACACCACACTTGATTACGGTAGCCAAGTTTACATGCCCCGGTGAATACGCTCGCGAGGTGCACCGACGGCCGGAGGCAACATCTGTCGGCTGGTCGAGCACATAGAGAAAGGTGAGCCATCCGTAACAAGAGTACTGCTACTTTCATCAGCGTGTTTTGCAACAAGTATCACCAGCGAGGTGGCACCCTGCGGCTATCCGGGCCCTCAACCTGCAAGGTTTGCTTTGGCTCTAGAGCGGACATCTTCCTGAATGTTCCTTGTCTAACAGCATATCCAGTTGCAATTCCGAACACTAGAGGCACAAGTGTACTATCTTGGCCAATTGATCTTGATGAGCGCCTCCAAAGACCGGGCCAGCTCGATATTGAGATTCACAAAGTCACCATGGGCTCCTCGCTGTCGATGGGGATGTGGCCTCCGACTTAATTAAAAATTAGCCATAAACGCAATACTCGTGCCAAATCTGGGAATTTAACGTGGGTAGGTTAATTCCACCACAACGAACCTAACCAGCTGAACTTCGCTCTGTTTGTGTATGATTGCCAGCTGAATGGAATAATGTATCCACAAAAGCAAAAATTAAGCTGAACCATAGATTCATGATGATCCATCATCCACAGTGGGGGGTAATTGATGAATAGATATATACACGCAAATACATAGAGGAAGAAAAGGTTCCACTATGGGTATGGAGTATTGCTGCATTCGTATGCTATTAACTCCATTGCTCATTCCATTTGCGTGTTTATCTTATATCTAACAAGGCACGGAATATGGAGAGACATCAACATCTAGTGCTAACATTAGTACTCTTAGGTGCTCAACCATATTTAGTGCAAATAAAACGTATGCGTACAATGCGCTCTTGGCAGGAGCGTAAACAAGAGTACGCAGGCCGCTTGATTTGCGAATTATTTTATTGTCACGCTTTCTTGGCACCGATTTTATTGCTTCAACTTGCAGAATGCTAGTCACAGATTACCGCATACTCCCACCAGTCCATTATACCAACATTCACATCATTCAATTTCCTTTTTTTGAAGATAAAATATGGTGGGTTGGTGGGTGGGGTAGGAGTTTGCTGGTTGCAGTAAAAGGAGCTGTATATCTGACTTTTGCCCACTGTACTATTTTTGCCTTCGGATTCTTGGAATGTTTACATTGTAAGACGAAGTAACAACACCGGACTCATTTTGTAACAACCCATAGTATTCTCTCATGAAGCTGCTTGTGTTGTTTCAACTAGCACAACGTCAGTCTCAAACCATCCATCAAAGATTCAACCATATTTAAATTAGGACACTAATTTCAGTTAAAAATGAAGTAGATTTGATGTCCTAACGACAACTATTTAAGAACCGTGGGAGTAACCAACAACAGACTCCTGCGAGCAGAAAGGTGTGCATGAATTCTGATACGAATGAGGGAAAAATCCACAACGATGGCTTCTCAAGCTGCACGCCACTGCAAGATTTGACGACTATGTCAATGAAAAAAGCACGGCACCTGCATCGGTTATGCATGGAGTAGAATTTGTATGAAGTGACTCGACACACGATCCATGACTTAGAAGAGATTGCATACACTAACATCGGACATTAACTTGGCTCCACGAATGTACGGACGCTTTGGTGGAATTGAAATCTCCGCCGCCCACTTTTTATTGTGGGACATCAAATTAGCTAAACATGGAGAGAAATCATGACAAATATCACAAATGAAATGAAATGAAAATATGACTTTTTTGAACTGGAGAGCTTTACTGATTACGGGATAATGCTCATACAAAGCAACTCACAAATGACCGCCTGACACATGCATGCATGGATTACAACCTTTGACACACTACAGTGACTCATTGAATTCCGGGATTCAAATCTCCAGACCACACACATTATTTCATAAGTAGCATTGAGCTAAACAGTGAGGGATGTCGAGGCCATTACTCCTCCTTCGCGCCTCGCGCACACTGTCATTCGTGCATGGGTATTGTTGCATGGATATACGTGAGGGAACAGACGATAAGGTGGAGCCATTGGGGAGGATTGGAGGGTCACTGAGATTGTGCTTGGCGAGTATGAGGGAGATGGGAGGCGAGTGGATAGCTGTGCTAGTGGTTGAAGAAAATGGGGGGAGCTGTGAGGGCTTATTTATAGCAGTTTCAGGGGGTGATACCACTGTAGAAGGACAAGTTAGGTGTGAGGCAGTTTGAGAGGGTAATAGTTAATTAATAGCGTAGTACTTTATTTCCCTCGCACTGGGGTTGGGTTGGTGGCACTTTGGTCTGATACTTTTTTTTTTGTGTAATGCTGCATCTGCCAGAAGGGTTCAAGCCTTTGGCAGAATTTCTTTTATCATTATTGTTTCTAAGAGAGAGGAAATTCTTTGACAACCATTTTTATGAAAAATTCTTATTTTTAACGCATAAAGTGTCGGTGCTTCTTCATGGTTGCATCCTATATTGTGGAATTACGGCATCCGCTCCATATTTGATGGGGGTTAATCCTAATATGGTGGAGAATTTAATCTTGTCTGGCGAAGAGTGCTATCTTACTTGATGCCCCCCATCCAGGAGATTTGATTGTTTGTTTTATTTTGTTGCGTTTTTCACAATAGTCTTCTCTATCATCACAGGAGGGACTGTAACTTATCTTATTTGGTTGGGTTTGGGGTTTATAATCTAATGAAGTGCAGCTCTCTAGCGTTTTTGAGAAAAAAGTTTGTTATCAATGCATTGTACAAGACAAGGACACAACCCATGGTTGATCATTACTCACTCCATTCTTAAGTTGATGTCGCCGTTGACTTTTTGAGTTACGTTTGACCGTTTGTCTTATTCAAAGTATTAGATGAAAAATGATAAATAGTAAGTTATTTTTAAATTTCTCTAGTGATAAAACAAATCATAACAAAAATATTTGATAATTTTTAAATTTTTTTGAATAAGACGAGCGGTCAAACGTAACTTAAAAAGTTAATGACAAGAACGGAGATAGTATATAAACTAGCTTGATATATCCTATTTTTCATTGATTGGATAGAAGTTATGACTTAAATTATACAAAAAATTGATCATACAAACCATCACGAAAAATATACATGGTTAGGTTCATAGTGTTGCTTGTTCAGAATCAATATTCTAGCACTGTATTTACATACAGTTTATTTTGCACACATTGGACGCTTGTTTGACATTGATATTTTCACACATCATCACATTTATACAGTTACAAAAGCGCCACTAGGACTTCATCGTCTCGCAGAATGTGAGTCGAATTTTATAGTGGCACTTGCTCAAAGAGGTTGACTGCAATTAATAGCGAATCAATATTCTATTACATCATGACATTATCAAATTGTCTTGAAGGAATCTCTTGATCTGATCCACCTGAGTGCGTGCTAGTTGTGGACAGCTTTTTTTTTTCAGCACATGCATGAACATGGTCCGTGGCATCTTTTGGCACCAAGAACAGGCCAACAATAGTACGTGTGTGTGTTATATATCGGTATGCGATTTAGCATCTAGGGTGCTAAATAAGCTATTTAGCACTCGGCGCGCCGTCCCACCGGCCCACGCGGCCCAAATGCACCGACCAAGGTTTACAATACCACGGTAAACCGACCGGTTTTCGCGAAAACCGGAAAAACCGATCCGGTCTAGTTTACCCGGTAGTCCGGTTTTCAAATTCAAAATTTAAATTTTATTTAAGATTTGAAAAAATTTGATGCTAAAATATGTAAAAAAACTAGATGAAATTTGTAGCACAATGGTGGAACAAGAACACGAAAATTCCATCGTTTGATGGGTCAAAAAAATCAAGCAAGATTTCTGGGTTGAAAAAGAAAGGAAAAAAAGAAAAAACTTTTTTTAAACCAGCAAACTTCTTTGATTTTTTGAACCAACCAAACGATCGAATTTTCGTGTTGTTGTTGCACCATTGCGCTGCAAATTGCATCTAGTTTTTTTACAAATTTTTTGTTCCATTTTTTTTTCAAATGTTCATTTTTCTATGATTTTTAAAATAAAAACCGGCGAACCGAGCAAAAAGCAGACCGCATCGGTTTTCCGGAATTTGGTCCAGTTTACCGACGAGTTGGTCAGGTTTACCGATCGGTTTGCAAATTTCGTATTCCAATTTTGGGTTTTGAATTTTGTCCGGTTTTCAGGCCGGTTTTTCCGGTTTTCGCAAAGTTACATGAGTTTTGAACTTTAGCGTGCGATTACATGAGTGGAAGAGTGGAACCAGCATCAGCATCACGGTGCACGCGCCCTGAGTCTCTAGCTTGTAGTCCTCAATTGAATGGTAATATATCGAAGAAAACTAGGCTTCAAATATAATAGTACAGGGCAATACCAGCCTCACGCCTTTTGCTAGATAATTGATCCATCGTAGCTAACCTTTGTCACCTCGCAGCATGTAGGCCGCAATTGAAAAGTAACATAATTGAAATATTGGGCTTGCAACTAGGTTTATTACAGATTTTTTCTATTTTCTCAATTTTTATCACGAATATTATATGGGTATTCCAGAGAGATTACATGATGTCTACGTTCCATTGTATTCTTTCGTTTATTAGTTTTTCTTCTGTCTTTTGTCCTTTTATTGTAACTTGGCTGACTATAAATGCTTCATAATATATTTCAACTAAAAGGCTCTGCCCTCGTGTCCACAAAAATAAAAATAAATAGGCTTGAAACAAGGACAGAGCAACACCTGCCTCAGTTATTGGTAGATAACACACCTGTCTCCTCATTAAACAAATAGTTGAAATAGTACAAATACTTCACGATTCTTTAACTTCAGGTGACACTTTCTTTGACAAACATGTTTGGTATATGCAAAACTTAGTAGAATCAATGTTTTTTCTATATTATTGCTTGTATATGTACAAATAATTGCACAAATTAAATTGCACTAGTGTTAATTCCAGCAAAACACACAAACTCTTCTTTTTTATGAGGCAGCCCATGAGTGAAGAAGTGAACAGGGGAGGGTGCATGGCTGGTCGTACTACCATAGGTTAATTCCCAAGAAATTGAATGGGCTTAGGAGGCATCGAGAATATGGTAACCAAGAAATATACACTTTCATGTATCTTTGCCCTACGTAGGGTCACTAATATGTGGTCTTCGAGACGACCAAAACTTGAATTCAGCATATTAACGATATTGATGACCTTCTGAGAATAATGAAGGCTAATGATGGTCAATGTCTCGTGGCTGATATTGGGCGATTTTAATCAGATTTACAGGGCGAGAGACAAGAATAATACAAACATCAATCTCAGCCAAATGCGTCCGGATGGCTATCAACTACTGTCAGCTGCGAGAAATACACCTCCAAAACCGAAAATACACCTGGAGCAACGAGAGACGAAACCCAACACTCGTACGACTAGATAGAATCTTCTGCAATGAGGAATGGGATTTGACTTTTGATCAACATGTCCTTCATGCTCTAGCGACCTCACTTTCAGATCACTGCCCGCTGCTTCTATCCAACCAGGCAGGTCCCGGACCTCCTCGCACCTTTAGATTTGAAAACTTCTGGGTCAAAATCCCAGGTTTTCAGGAGGTGGTAAAGGAAGCATGGCAGCGAAACAATGCCCAAACAGAACCAATGCGTCGCTTTGGACAGAAGCTCATAGACACGGCCAGACATTTGCGCCAATGGAGTCCGACAATACTATCAGAAACAAAATTGAAGCTCCACATGGCACTGGATGTCATACTGCAGATGGACATAGCGCAGGAAAACAGACAACTCACGCCAGAAGAATTTAATTTACGGGCTAACCTCAAGAGGCGGGTGATGGGACTATCGGTCATTGAGAGATCCAGAAAGAGACAGGCTTCTCGGATCACAAATATCAAAGAAGGAGATGCAAACACAAAATATTCACCTATGGATGAATGCAAGAAAAAGAAAGAACCACATCCAACGGCTACAAAAAGACAACGGATGGGCGATTCTCCATGAAGAAAAAGAACAGGTCATACAAAGCCACTTCAACAGTGTGATGACACAACCCCAACCGCGGAACAGAGATGTTAATTGGACAACCATGGACATACAACCATATGATCTTTCGTCCTTGGATGCACTGTTCACGGAGAATGAAGTCCGCACTGCTATAAATCAGATGCCTTCAGACAAAGCTCCAGGGCCTGATGGCTTCACAATTAATTTCTTCAAATCCTGCTGGGAAATTATCAAGCATGACCTCATGGCCGTCATACAAGCCTTATATGATCAACGCTGCATCAACATGAGATTTCTCAACTCGACGAATATTGTCCTCATCCATAAAAAGGAAGGAGCGGATAAAGTTTCTGACTTCCGACCGATAAGTCTCATACATGCAGTGGCTAAGATTATCACCAAAGTCCTGGCTCTCAGACTCGCACCACGTATCAATAGCATAATCTCAACAAGCCAAAGTGCGTTTATCAGAGGAAGGAGCATCCATGACAACTTCATGTACGTCCGCAACTTGGCCCAACGTTTCCACAGGAACAAAACACCCGCCCTATTCTTCAAGCTTGACATCTCTAAAGCATTCGATTCAGTGCGCTGGGATTACCTTCTATCCCTTATGCAACAACGCGGTTTCCCACAACGATGGAGGAACTGGGTTGCGGCCATCTTATCCACATCCACATCGAAGATATTACTCAATGGCATTCCGGGTCAAGAAATCCAGCACGGTAGAGGGCTCAGGCAGGGCGATCCACTCTCCCCTCTGCTTTTCATTCTAGCAATAGACCCGCTACAGAAGCTGCTACACATTGCAACAGAACAGGGTATTCTCTCCAAGCTAAAAGGAAGACAGGTGCGCATGCGCACGTCGATGTACGCTAACGACGCTGCAGTCCTTGTAAACCCAACAAGGGAGGACGTTAGAAACCTGGCAGCAATATTGCGGCACTTTGGAGAAGCGTCCGGCCTCCAAACAAATTTCCAGAAATCAATGGTCGTGCCAATCAGATGCGAGAATATCGATCTGGATGGGATGGCGGCCAGACGCACAAGCTTCCCAATAAAGTAATTAGGCCTACCACTATCTGTACGACGACTGCGTAAGGTAGATTACCAGCCACTTGCCGATAAGGCGATCGGAAGAATGACGATCTGGAGAGGGAAGAGTGCGGGACTCGCAGGAAGAGCGGCCATGGTAAAATCTGTGATGACATCGAAGGTACCCAAAGAGGTATTGGTAGAGCTGGATCATCAAAGAAAGAAATTCATGTGGGCCAATGGGGATAACCTCACTGGTGGAAAATGCAAAGTCAACTGGACACGAACTTGCATGCCAAAGGAACTTGGAGGACTGGGGAACCTAAACATGGAAAAGTTTGCGCGAGCGCTACGCTTACGGTGGCTGTGGCATGAATGGAAATCTGAGGACAAAGCTTGGGTCGGCCTCGGAAACCCCTGCGATGAGACTGATAGACTGCTTTTTGCAGCTGCCACGTCCATAACCTTGGGCAATGGAGCCAAGACAGACTTCTGGTCCTCGGCCTGGATAGGTGGATGCAGACCAAAAGATATTGCACCAAAGATCTTTGCCATCTCCAAAAAGAAACAGAGAACGGTTAGAGACGCACTGCAGCAAGACATGGATCAGGGATCTTAACCTACACACAAATATAACGTCCCAACACATCCATCAGCTGGTTAATTTATGGAACCTTGTGCAAGACATCCAGCTAGATGAGAACACAGAAGATGATATCACTTGGAAGCTAACCAATTCAGGACAATACAACACCTCCTCGGCATACAGAGCACAATTCATAGGGTGCACGCGAGCGGCTTATGATAAGGTGATATGGCAAGCCTGGGCACCTCCGAAATGCAAAACTTTTGCCTGGCTAGTAGCGCAGAACCGCGTATGGACGGCGGACAGATTAGAATCACGGAGATGGCAGAACAATAGATATTGTCCTTTATGCAGGCACACGCTAGAGACGGCACACCACATGTTATCAGGCTGCCGATTCACAAGACGAATATGGGAGGGCATCTCACATTGGGCGAACATTACCGAGATAGATCCTGCAAACTGGCCACATACAGATACTGCACACCAATGGTGGACGACGCTAGCCGCTTCACCAAATGTGCCACGGAGGGGCATGCGGTCGCTGATGCTCCTGGTAAACTAGGAGATTTGGAACGAACGGAACGCTCGCATTGATAGCAAAGGTCAAAGAGGAGGCAAGGATTTGGTGCCTCGCGGGTGCCAAACAATTGTCACAAATGCTACTACACAACTGACCCGCGGGGACGAATTTTATCAGAGCTGTTTTCTTTTGCTAATGTAATGTTGAGCAAAGTGTAATTTGTCGCGCCCCTGGGGCTTTAATGTTCTCCTCCTCTAATTAATGAAAACGGCACCATCTGGTGCCGCTTGCGTTCAAAAAAAAAAAGCCTCGGTGACTGAGAAAGCACGTCATCGCGATATGCTTTAATTTTATGGATCATACTCTTCATCCTTTCATCACATATGCCATGTGAAGTCCCTTCCCAAATCTTCTTCCCTCCTCCTATTCGTTCCGATGAGACCACAGGCACATCAACCTGAAGGCATATTGCGGTGCTCCAACCAGGAGTCAGTGGTGTGGCTATACTCTAATTCATATCTCGGTATGCGGTCCTAAGAAGATTCGTGTTTTCCCATTAGGTTTCTCTGGATTCATATGGACTTCCGATTGAGTTGCTAGCTTTTGCTAAATTCGCCTGAATTTCGAGATAATTCGAAAATACCATTATGATTAGCTATTCCATTTCCCTGAGCTGTGGCAAACAGTATCCCTACATGTTATTCCTTTCGACGATGCGTAGCTGACTCTTTATGATGGATGATCTGTAATCAGTAAGGCCATCTAACAATTAACACTGTTAAGGTAAATTAAATTCTGAGGTTCTTCGAGAAGAGGGTACAACTACTATCCCAAGAACTAAATATGTACTATAGTTCGCAAGGATACTGAAGAAATTATTATAGCCTTTATTGGACTTAGATAAAACTAATATATCCTTTGGTTGGGCTCTGGTTTTGTTCTGATATAGACTTTATGTTTCATCACACTCATGTTACGGAGATCATCCTTTTTCAAATTAATTGCCTATTTTCTTAATGTAGCCTTTTTAAAGTTGTGCTAGGGAGGACCTCAGAGAATGACACGGCTCTGTTCATACTCCCTCCATGGTCTAAAAGGAAGACGTTTTGGACATTGACACGGTATTCAAAATATAACTTTGACTAATACTTTTTGGTATCAAATATTTACAAAATATAATTAAAATGTCTTTTTATGAAACCATATTTCAACTCCCGAATCTACTCATATTATTTTCATATTTCTAAACCTAACATATACAAAAAATTTACAGTCAAAATTTACAAAGTTTGACTGAAGATAATCTCAAAACGACTTTCTTTTGGACCCTGGAGGGAGTACATAAAACCATGCGTACTGCGTGACCATATTTCGAAGGCCGAGAGTTATGCTGCTAGCTATTGCGAAGACAACTGAAGGCTTGTTACCATTAAGGGCTCCTTTGGATTGAAGGATTTTTGAAGGAAAAATGTAGGAATCAGATTCCTATGGATTTGAGTACTGTTCATTCGTTTGGAACATAGGAATTGCTCATAGAAAAAACAAAAGAAACTTTCCTGTCCATTCCATAGGAAAAACATAGGAAACTTTCCCTCCACTCCAACCTCTTTTTTTCTTTCCCTTTGCTGAAGACCGAGGCAAATCATCACTTCTCCTTGTCATTAGGAACAGGGCAAGCCGTAACTAAATCCAACCCGTCAGAGCTGTGGGTGTAGCAAGCAGACACCTTGCCGCTGCTACGAAGCATCACAGCTGCTGGTCATTCGCCTCATAGGATGAAGCGATAAGAGACTAATCTGATGCCTGAACTCATGCCTAAACCCGTGGTGTCAGTGACAGAAAAACAAGCAGACAATATTAATAAAGTAAAGAGATTATGTGGGACAGCTCGGTTTCTATGAGTAACATAAAGATATATTCCTATGGTTTTTCCTATGCCCATCCAAACGACAAACACTACAAATTCCTATGTTTTCCAATCCTCTGTTTTGCATATAAATTCCTATCTTATTCCTGTGTTTTTTCCTATTCCTACGTTTTGCGATCCTACGTTCCAAAGGAGGCCTAATCATTGATGACATTGCTGTAGTCAGAAATGAAGTAGCAGAACAGAGCTTTGGAACAGAGTCGAGCTCAGAAGTAGCAGACCCATTTTGATTTGGAGAAAATCCCATGCCTTCAATCTGGAATTACAAATTTTAGATATAGTATTCAATCTTACGTCACAAACAATCAATCAAATTGCTGTGCGCTACATCATGAACTTTTAGAGCACCTTTACGGTGCCTTATGCCACCTCTTAGGTTGGAGTAGTATATAATCAAATCCAACCATCCTTTTATTCGGGGACTTTAGTAGTTAACTTGTATTGCAGTGCCCTAATCGCTTCTACTGCCGCCGCCATGCTTAGCCTTCCTCACGTTCAAGCGCTGCCTACCAGCAGCCTCTCCTCAATTGACAATTGCTCGTCGGCAACCTTGTGTGGCTACGGAGTTGTGCACGATCCTGCTGCCCCCCAACTCGATTCTGGTACATGATGTTGCCGCCCTACATCTGCTGTGGTTGCGGGGCCTTTTTTTTAGAAAAGGGAATATGCATTAATATTCCATCCTATGTATTGATCGATTTTATGTTTTCTATTTCTTGATCAAGTAGATCAACATTTGAAGTTTGGATCAATAGATTGTTTGCTTCAGCCTTCCAGAAGAGATGAATCACATCTGAGTTATTTGTATTTGTAAATTTGTTGTGACATATCGAAGAGGACCAAGACTTCACGTCTTATTTTAATCAAAATTGTCTTTGATTTTTTTATCTCTTTTTTACCTGGAATTAGATAAACAAGAGAGGATAGGATGCAATTGGTCTGACTTCCCGCCATCGCGCATCGCGTGCGATCGTCCAGCGGAACGTTTTGTTTCTGCCACATCAGAACCTGATGAATTCGCGGCTCACAGATTTTCCCATGGCCTGTATATATTCCAGTGAATACCACCTACTTCATGGAGCAAGAATATTTTTTTGCGAGAAGAGTGGCCATAATATGGTAGTAGAATTAGCAGAGAACTTGACATGGATAGGAACTTGATCCTGGAATATGTTGTATTGCCGTTTGAAGCTAGGTGATGTGTCAAAACAGAAAACGGTTCTAAACGCACGCTTGTAAATACAAGTATCATACAGAATATTGTCCATAAAGTGCTTAATCATAGAGAAAATATTTTCCCCTTAATCATATGGCTATGTAGCATAGCCGTTTCGGTTGAAATGAAGACGACTTGAAAAAACAGTACCGAAATTGGTACCATTGGCTAGCCATGGAACCCTGCAAGCTAAAGAGCACGGAAAGATTGGCAATTGGACTTGACAATCTTCCATGCCCTCTCCTAGTATCTGCGCGCCAGGGAGATGGACAGAAGAGGAGAAGGTCGGAGGAGAGCGGATCTGTTGGAGGAGTCGACGAGAGAACTGGAGGCGGAGAGGAGAGCAGAAGCACGAGATGCGGTGTGGGGGAGAGACGGACAGGGAGGACGAAACGGACTGGTTGGCTGGCTAGGGTTATCATTGCTGGGCCTTTGGGCTTGGGCTAGCGTTTCACGTGCGGGGGATTGGGAAAGACTTTTGCCTACCCTCAGTTCGACTTAATAGTCAGGAATTACTCACGCACCTTGCGATACTATATGTAAATTTTTTTTACCGACTCATGGTTCGTTACTGAAACAAGAATTACTGACCCATTGAGAGTTGGTAAGTTTCAACGACCCATAGTGGGTTGGGAATAGTTCATTTTTAGCGACTCATGTAGGTCGTTTATTCTGCGCTGTGGTGTAGTGTGTAGTCGGGGCCGCCTCCTCGTCTGTCCATGCAAAGGTGGAGACGCGACATCTGCGAGGAAACATCGGGGGCACAAAAGGTGAGCGCACCAGCACGACGTGGACGAGGGCCTCCAAGGCCCGGACGCATATCTACCACAGCGAGCGCCTGGGCATCGCATTCGGGCTAGTGAGCATGCCGCCGAGGACATCGCTCCAGGTCTTGACGGACCTGCGCATCTGCTGGGACGGCTCATTGCCAAGGTCACCGGCCGGGAGATCGAGTCTCAGGGACAACAAGCCGCTGCAACATTTCAAGGACAGCGTGTGCTCCAGCGGAGTGCGGAGGCTAATGGTGAGGGGCCTTGTCCGCCATTGCAATTGAAAATGTCAAAGTCTGTGAATGTCAAAGTCTGTGAATGTCAAAGTCAAAGTCTGTAAATTGGTATAGTTGCAATTGTGCAAAAGAAACTGATAAAATCAATTTTCTGAGCCTAGAATGCTTGACGAGTTGGCCAGAAAGAAGGAACCGAAGCACTACACTTTTGTTACTGGTACAGCTACCAAGAAATTCGATGATCAAACATTGTAAAATTGTCACAATCCCGCAATGCAAAACCCCTCAATTTGCCACAAATCGAAGTAAAGAATCAAGATTGCAGATCAAGTCCACGCTGTCACGCATGCAGTGGGAAGACCTCAGCGGATCTGATCAATGCATGGCCGGCGAGGTCGCGCCACCATCGGCCGCCGCTACGATTGGTAAACCGAAGTCTGGAACTTGCACCCGAACCTCTTCTACGACGACGACGAGGACTCGTCACGGACGCAGAAGGCGAACGTGTCCCCGCAGGCGGCCGGAGATGAGATCTTACAACTCGTTTTTCTTTCGGCTTGAAGCTCGATGGCTAGCCGGAGGATTGTGTTGAGCCTTTAGCTGAGCCGAGGGAGGCCGAGTAACTGGGTAGGAGACGTGCGGGAGCCAGAAACGGGCGTGCATCCGATAGCTGTATGAGTACACGCGGCAGAAATCTAGATCGGGGCTGCAAACCTGCGGTTTGCAGACGGGCTGTAGAGAATTTTTTTCGCACAAAACTAGACACTATATTTGTCGATGATATGAGACCCGGGTATACTCAAGATACAATAAGGCCGAGTGATCCAGTAATGGGGATTCGGTTTGGCCCAAGAAGGCCCGGGTGGCCCAACAAACCTAAAGTCAGTCGGCCCACTCGGCCAGGAGATAAACATCAATCAACTTGTACTACAAGGCTGTTTACTATGTAACCAGCTAGGTTTAGATCCATGTAACCCTGCACCCCCGATAATATAAGGCGGGTAGGAGTCCTACAGAAAACTCTCTCGCAATACATCACACCAGCACAGGACGTAGGGTATTACGCCTTTGGTGGCCTGAACCTGTATAAACCCTCGTCTCCTGTGTTACCATCGTGTTCTTGATTCTCGTACACCCGTAAAATAACTATCGATGCCCTAAAACCTCGACAGTGGCGCGTCAGGTAGGGGAAGTACGAGAGTCCACCGCGTCGAACTCGATGGCCAACAACTCCATCAGCAACTTCATCGCCGGCGACCGGATCTCTTTCGGGAGCCTGCACTTCATCGTTGACCGCCGCGGGGAGCTCCATCCCGTCAACTCGGCGGCACCCAAGCTCACTCGGCGGCTGGCTCCGCCAACTCGGCAAGATCCAGATCCAGCTAGTTTGGGTTCCTGATCAAGCGACGGCACCCTCCTTGCAAGGAACTATGCGGATTACTCGCTGGCCGAGTTGCGCGCCTGCACGGAGGCGGTCAAGATCGGATCTGCTCCACCGAGCCCTGCTCGAGGTCCCGTTCGGTTCCCATTCGGGCTCAACAACCAGGCTATGATCTTTCAAGATCTGAGTCCTGAGATCTTCGAATCCTTAGCAGATCCAGCACATGAACAGATCGGATCTCTCGAGACCGACACGTTCGGAGACTACCCCGATGAATCCGTGCTACGCACGCTTCCTTGGGAGAGCACATATTTGAGCGGTACACCACCGTTCGAGTGCTTCATGGCGCAGATCAATGCGAACACTAATGCGACTGCTGCGGCATCACTGGCGTAGAAGAAGAACACCCGGCCGCCGAAACCTCTGCGCAGCGCAACATCAGGTTGCGTGGTCGCCAAGTCCATGACGACCTCATGCAAGAGTACAACGGGCACCAAGTCTACGCAACTCCGCAGGATAATGCGGTCGGCGCCACTACACTCCTCGACCAGATCGCCCTTCAAATCGCAGCAAACTCGGATCCCATCCTCACTCCGATGGTTGAGAAGGCTAAGGCAATGACTGCTGCTGCAGCCCAGCAAGTCGCCGCTGCAGCTAACGCCGTTCCAGCCAGAGAGGACTCTGGGGCACGAGTCGCGTCGTCCCAAAGCGTTGACAAAATCGCTTCTCTCTCAGAAGACCGGTCGCAGACCCCAGAAGATGAGCGACGGCGCCGAGCTCATGAAAGACGCCCAGAGGCGCGCCGCAGCGCCCTAGATCGGCTTGGCCGACCTGAAGATTATCGCAACAGAGATAGACAACGGTCACCCGCCCGGCGGCCAGTGTTGGAGCGCCTGACTTTCCCCAGAGGCGACCCCCGCCATGTGACGGTCGGGGACCGGGAAGAGGAACGCAACCCCAGGCACCACAACGAACGCCGCGGCGCTGAAGTCGAAGCTCCAGAAGCTCCTCGTGGGCGGAACGAACGGCGTCATAGAGACGACCGAGACCACCAGCGCCCTAGAGGTGACCGAGATCAGCACCGTCAAGACGACCGTCATCACCGTGGTGGTCGTGATGCCAACCATGGTCGTGACGACCGTGACCACCGACCCCGCCACGACGATCAAGACCGGTGGCGTCATCGCGACAACCGCTCTCCTACCTACTACTCGGACGACTACGAGGAACCGAATTCCCATCCGAGGCGCACCACCTGGGCCCGGGGATTGCGCTGCCTCGCCGGCGACCTACGTCTCAACGGCTCCTGGCCGTCAGGCTTCAAGCCGAGTGCCACTTCCATTGAGAAGTACAACGGCACCACCGACCCCGAAGAGTGGCTAGACATGTACGCCACTCAGATCTACGCGGCCGGGGGCGACGACAGCGTTCTAGCCAACTATCTCCCGGTAGTCCTCGCTCCGCCAATTAGGAGGTGGCTAACCAATCTGCCGGAAAACAATTTCCACTCGTGGGACGACCTCTGTGAAGAGATGATCGCCCACTTCAAACCCACGGCTGACCGCTTGCCGACCGAGTACGATCTGTACCGGGTACAACAGCGAGAAGGGGAAAACCTGCGGGACTACATTCAGCGCTTCACCCGCAAGAAGAATGAGATCCCCAACATCTCCGACCACGACGTCATCAAGGCGTTCAAACAAGGCTGCTCCAGGAGGGAGCTCGTCGAGAAGCTGGGCCGCAAGCGCCCAAAGACTGCGGGCCACATGCTGATGATCGCCAACACGTTCGCGGGAGGTGGTCTGAGAACGCCAGGGAAGGCTTCCACCGCCAAGAAGAGCGCCGCCAGAGGAAACACGACGACCCCGAGCCATCCCGACCTCGCGAGCGCAAGCGAAATGGAGACAACCTGGTGGCGGCTGTGGACAGGAACCGGCAAAGACGTCCCCCGTGGACTGATGATTTTGAAGACCTCCTGGATAAACCATGCCACTTTCATCCCAACGTCTCGCGCCCACATAAGTTGCGGGACTGCTACAAGTACAAGGCTCTCATCGAGTACAGCCAAGGAAAGAAGCCGGAAGAGCAGCAGAACCCCAAGAGGGACGAAGAGAAAGACGACCAGGGTCAGTACCGGCACCCACTCAAAGTGCTGAGCATCTTCGGCGGCCCTGCAGCGTATGAATCCAGGAGAAAACAAAAGTTAACTCTCCGGGAAGTCAATACTCTGGTTGAAGCACCACAGTACCTCAAATGGTCCGAAGTTAGCATTACCTTCGATCGTAAAGATCACCCCGATCACATACCCCAACCTGGGAGGTATCCTTTGATACTAGCGCCGATCGTCGGTAGCACTCGGCTCTCCAAGGTGATGGTCGATGGAGGCAGCGCCCTCGACATCCTCTTCATCAAGACTCTGGACGACATGGGCATCCCACGTTCAGAGATCCAGACCAGCTATGCGCCGTTCCATAGCATCATACCGGGCCAATCATCTCTGCCTCTCGGCCAGATCACTCTGCCGGTCATATTCGGCGGGCCCGAGAACTTCCGTAAGGAGTTTATCACCTTCCAGGTAGCTGACTTCGAGTCGGCTTACCATGCCATCATCGGCCGACCTGCTATGGCAAAATTCATGGCAGTACCCCACTACACGTACCTGGTCCTCAAGATGTTAGCACCCAAGGGAGTCATATCTCTCCGTGGAGACGTCAAGCAGTGCCTCGCACTAGAGTCCGAGTGCCTCGAGCTGGCCGCGTCCGCCGAAGCTAAGCTGGGGGCTGCCCAGATCAAAGCAGCAGTCGAGTCCCTTGAAGACCCGGGTTCTATCCCTTCGAAGAAGTCGGCCAAGTCGGCTATACAGGCAGGACCGGAGACCAAGAAGGTTGGCGTCAATGATGAGGACTCCACCAAGACGCGGTCATCGGGGCAGCACTGGACCCCAAATAGGAACTCGCACTCACCAACTTCCTCAAGGACAACCGCGACATCTTCGCCTGGAAACCGTCTGACATGCCAGGTGTCCTAAGGAGGTTGGTTGAGCACTCTCTTCACGTCGACCCCAACGCCAAGCCAATTCGTCAACGCCTTCGCCGCTTCACCCCTGACAAAAAGAAGGCCATCAAGACTGATCTAGCCAAGTTGCTAGCAGCCGGCTTTATTAAAGAAGTCTTCCACCCAGAGTGGTTGGCTAACCCAGTTCTTGTAAAAAAGAAATCTGGAGAATGGCGTATGTGCGTAGATTATACAGATCTGAATAGGTTCTGTCCTAAGGACCCATTCGGGCTCCCTCGCATCGATCAAGTTGTAGACTCCACTGCTGGTTGCAAGTTATTAAGCTTTCTTGATTGTTACTCCGGCTATCACCAGATTCCACTTAACGTGGATGATTGCATTAAAACTTCGTTTATTACTCCCTTCGGGGCTTATTGCTATCTAACTATGCCTTTTGGCCTCAAGAACGCAGCGGCAACTTACCAGCGGTGTATACAAGGCTGCCTCCAGGATCAGCTCCGCCGACGCAAAGTCGAGGCCTACATCGATGATGTGGTTATCAAGACTCGGGAAGGGGATGATCTCATCGCCGACCTGAAGGACGTCTTTGACGCTCTACATGCATACGATATGAAGCTGAATCCTGAGAAGTGTGTATTCGGCGTGCCTTCGGCCAAACTGCTCGGATATATACTCACTCACCGGGGTATTGAAGCAAACCCTGAGAAGGTGGAGACAATTCTGAGGATGCCGACTCCTCAGAATATCAAGGACGTGCAGAAACTCTCCGGGTGCATGGCGGCACTCAGCCGTTTCATCTCGCGACTCGGCGAGCGCGGCCTCCCCTTTTTCAAGCTCCTGAAGAAACACGACAAGTTCGTATGGAACGATGAAGCCAAGCAAGCTTTTGAAGACCTCAAGCTATACTTAAGTACACCACCGACCCTGGTTCCTCCAGGAGACAACAAGCCTTTGTTGCTGTATGTTGGTGTCACCACTCTTGTGGTTAGTGCGGCACTGGTGGTGGAACGAGAAGAAGAAGGCCACGTCCAGAAGGTACAACGCCCCGTTTATTTCGTCAGCGAGGTTCTGTCGGCGTCCAAGGTCAAATACTTCCACATTCAGAAAATCGTCTATGCTCTGCTTATGGCATCACGCAAGTTGATCCACTATTTTCAGTCTCATCCCATCACCATGGTCACCTCTTCTGGGATTGGAGAAGTGCTCTTCAACAGACATTCTACAGGCAAGATCTCAAAGTGGGCCATCGAGTTGAGCACTTATGATTTATCCTTCAAGCCCCAGACGGCTATCAAAGGCAAAGCTCTCGCCGACTTCGTCGCTGAGTACATGGAGACTCAAATACCGGCTAAGCCCGAGACGTCCGAGTCCTGGACGTTGTTCTTTGACGGCTCCCTACAACTCACGGGTGCGGGGGCCGGCGTTCTCCTCGTTTCTCCACAAGGTGATGAGCTTTCCTATGTTCTCCAACTCCACTTCAAGGCATCGAACAACGCGGTAGATTATGAAGCTTTACTTCACGGGTTAAAGATCGCCGAGTCCATTGGCGTTCGCCAGCTGACTGCTAAAGGCGACTCTATGATGGTAGTTAAACAAGTCAATAAGGAATGGATTGCCTTGATGATACGATGAGAGCCTATCTCCAAGAAATTCGCAAGATGGAATCCTGCTTTGAAGGGCCCTGAAGTTGTCTACATCCGTAGAGAGTTTAACCACAAAGCCGACTTGTTGGCCAATAAAGGCTCAAGTCGAGACCCAGTTGCTCCAGGGTTTTTTCTTCAATTAGTACACCAACCTTCGGTCACGAAGGAGAAAGCCGAGTTAGCCACTCGCCCACCGACCGACACGGGTAGTCCTGAGGAACAGCTTGAAGCTATGAACATCGATTTGGCGAGTCCAGCAGAGGAAGACGACTGGATGGCACCGTTTACCGAGTGGTTAGTTCACGGAAGACTGCCGACAGACACGGCACAAGCCGAGCAAATCCTTAGGAAGAGCAAGCTTTATTTCGTCGTGAAGGACACACTGTACCGCAAAAGTGCCAAAGATATAAATATGAAGTGTGTTCCCATCTCCAAGGGCAAAGAGCTACTGCAGGACATTCACTCGGGAGTCTGCGGCAATCATGCCGCGGCCAGGACCCTAGTTGCTGTTGGCAGTCCTCAGGCCTAACAGAAATTAATCCGCAAGCGTACGGATACCGAAGTAGCTTTCACCACAAGGAGTATTCCTAGGGTATCGAATCCACAGGGAACGTAGTGTACTAAAGCTTAAAACACTAGAGGGATTGATCCGTAAAGGTGGCACACAGGAGCGGAGTTTGCAGCAGTAAATAAAAAGGTCTTCTGGCCAGGCAATCTAATGATAAGAAGCTATGTAGCTGGGCAATTTGGTAAGGTCCTTACTCTATTATTCGTTTCGGGGCACACGCATGCCAGGGCAGCAACCCGAGAATTAGGTTCAACTACCTTGGGGAACTACGTGCTATTGACCTCCCTACTAAAAACAATAACCCGGACGTGGTGGATTACAGAGACCGGTATGCCTGTCACATACTCGCGGCTACCATCCTCCGTGGGGTTACGAGCAAATCAGGGATAACTTCAGGTCTAAACGCCACGTTTACACCTATCGTCACTGCTAGCGACCTAGGATAAGCTAGCCTATGCAATAAATAAATAAATACTCATTGCATACCTGAAACCCACAAATAAATAAAGCAGAATACCTTACTTTATTGCCCGACCAATAATCTTCTTACATGTTGCCTGGCCTGGAAGACTAAGACGACTACTCCCAGGCGAGGAGCATACCCGAGGCGACGAAGAAGTAGAGTCCCGACATCCCCGGGGCCTCTAGCTCTCCTTCCGTCTCACTCACTCACTCCTAGCAACACTATCCTACTACCAAAAGACTAAAATGAAGTATCAAATGAGGTGTGTCTCTTTCTGAAGCAGGAGGGTAGCATTTATAGGCTGCTGGAGTCGGTGCGCATCAACTGGCCGAAGCTGGAGGTCGGCGGAGCAAAGGTCGGCGGCCGGCCTAGTAGGGTGGCCGGCCGGCCACTGATGTGGTCGGTTCGCCACCGACTCTTCCCTGGACGGCTCTGATGGACTCCTGAGGGCGGTAAGATGGTCGGTTTTGTCATGGGGTCGGCAGAAGTGGAGTGGCCTTCAAGTTTAGGCCCAAAAGCCCATGTTCTAGAATGTCGGTCATTTGATATTGGGCTGGGCCTTGAATTCCTCATGGGAATGCTGTGGAAGGCCTCTGGAGAGGAGCTGGACTTGGGTTGGAGCCTGAGAAGGCCGGTCGGCCTATGATTGGGCCGGCCGGTGGGCTTTGGCCCTGTTTCCTGTGAATTTTGTCCATATTGCTCCCTGCATTCAAATACTCCAACAAAACTTGTGGAGAGCCATTAATATAAAAGAATGTTCATTTTATCCTTGTATGATGGCTTTTATTGAATGGTGTTGGCGGTAAAATATTCGTTATAAGAACCGCCAACAACCCCCCCCCCCCCCCAGACTTAGATCTTTGCTCGTCCCGAGCAAAAAGATTGAACCAAAGAGAAAGACATCATCAAGATGATATGATAAAATTATCTCAACAATTTCTTCAGGCTCACTATGTGGAAGTGGCTAAAGCTCATTGTCTTGAGAAGTTGAAAGGTTGAATAGCGAAAACCAAAGACCCTTCTTAAATCCAAAAATCTCTCGGATTTCAAAACTTTCCTTTCTTCTCATCTTGTCACAAAAATTCTCAAAGTCTGAGTCACTCAGAGTTGTGGAAAAACCTGTCTTCACTCAAAAGATGCTTTCCTTATTTTCTGATATGGCTTATATCTGGGGGTAAGGAGAGCATAATCTTTTGCAGGTATTGTAAAATTAAGAGAAAATTCTAAAAAGAGCAATGCACATCCTCATAGTTCCGTCAATAGCAAAATGATGCTTTTGGAGATAGCTCACACTTTGGCAGAAAAGATTCTTTCTTATGCACTTTGCCCAGAATGAATATAGCAATCCTTCTTGCCCCCCCTTTTTTTTTAAAATGGGGAACTTTTCTCTCTCTCCCCCTTTTTTTTTTAGAGAGAGAGGTTCCCATGATACATAAGGCAAGAAGGAGCTTATTGATGTGGGGCAGAGAGCAGCGAGGTAGAAATTTTATTTTGATTATGAGTTAATTTCTGCCATCAAGTGGAGGAGTCACTCTCATGTATAAATGATGTATGACTGAACATTTGAGGAGTGCATGCAACTTTAGAGAATTAAACCTTAATTAAACTCACAACAAAAAGATTAGCTTTTGAGGAGTTATAAGATCTATCTTTGTTGGCTCTAATAGGTATTTGCAGAGAATTTGTGACATTCAGATTGAGAGGCGAAGTAGGATTTCCGAGAAAATTAAGGAAAGATAGGAATCAAGATTTAAGCATATATCAAACCTCACAACAAAATAGACAAGAGCGTCCTTAATAAAATTTTTGTGAGCAAGTAGAAATTGTGAAATAAAATTATCATAGAACCGATGATGTTAAAAGAATTTTTTTGTTTGGTTTTATCTTCGAAAAATCTTTTTGTTTTATTAGCGAACAGGTGAAATAGGCAGAGGGGATTAAGTGGAATGAGTTGGGAAAATTTGGACCTGTTCGGGGTTCGAGCCACGCCGGCCGGCCTGGCCTATGGGCCGACCGGTGGGTCCAGTGCCCCGTTCCGCCTCTGTTGCGTCGTGGCGGTGTGCAGTCACATGTGCAACATTTTTATCCTACGTGCTCGGGGAAAAATTGTGAGTGTACAGAGGTTGGTTTATGTGGTTACCCACACAAACCAACAAGCGATTAAATAAACACTCATTTTATGAAGTACTAAGAGGCAAATTCCATTTTATTCAGAGGAGCATTGGGCGCTTTTACATTAGGAAATAAATTAAGCAAACCTAATTTAATTCGAAGCAAACCTAAACGAATTTGAAGGGAAATTAAACAAAAAGCAAATTAAGAAGCGCCGATCTCTAATCCTAATGCTCCTATGGTGAGGGGGCCTCGAAGTGCTCGCTGAACCCCGTGAGCTTGTAGAGCCTCTTCATCTTGGCCATGCTCCCCTTCCGAACAAGATTGATCTTGTCCTTGTTATCCTCCAGATCCATGTACGCCTCACTCTGGTAGTCCTCCACCTTAGCGAGGCGCGCCTTCATCCTTTGCAGTGCAATTTGCTGCTCCTTGATGGGGTCATGGGCGCCATCGCTGAACTCCATCTGGCCGGGAGGACCGTTGATCAGCGGCGGCGAACGGCGACGCAGCTTCTGCGAGGGTGATGAGTCATTCGACTCAGCCTTCAAGATGAGCCCCTTGGGCGCCTTGCAGTACATCACCTTCTCGCACCACTTCTTGCCCTTAGCACCCAGGTAGGTGAAGGGGGGAGCATTCTCATAGGCACCGTTAGATGTTCTATGAGAAGACTCATCCTTGGACTGGCTGGCGTCTGTGGGCTCGTCAGGGTCCTCCTTGGATTGTTCCACCACGGGGTACACCGGCGCGATCTCCACCCTTGGAGTGGGAGTGGGGAGCGCCAGAGATTTCCCCGTCTTTGGGGACAGCTCGCCGACCACGGGATGCGTGATGCCGCCGCGGTACTGCTTCTTCCCGACTCCACCAGAGGGGGACAGGAATCTCCCTGAGTTGGGGCTCGCGCTCACCCTGGATGGGCTTCTGCCGCGCCTGGGGCTGGCCGGCCGGCCAGGGTTATAGGCCGGCCGGCCGGGGTTAGCCTCGGCTGCGAGCAGGTCGGCCTCTAGCTCGGCACCCCAGGTGTCCACAAAAGTCGAAGTACCTCGCCACACTGGATCCCTCGCCGTTGTTGATCAGAAATTGGTCGAGATAGGCGGATCGATGCATCCGGGCGGCGATGTTGGAGGTTCTTGAATTGAGGGCATTGGAATTGGTGGGAGACATGGTGGAGAAGCTCTGGTTGGGTGCTTTCTCAGCCATGGCCGAAACTTTTGAGATGGAGGAGTGGAGAAATGAATTTTCAATGTGTTTAAAAGGATGAAAAAAATCCACTCCGGGCGAGAGAGGCTCCGAACCGCAGGGTAGGGTTTGGTATTCTGTTTGGTTTGATCAGGGGCGCCGCCACAAAAAGTTTTGAAAAATTTTGAAAATGTGAAGGCCTGGCCGGCCGGCCGGCCTTCTTTTCCCCCAAAAACCAAAATTTTTATTTTTATTTGAATCTAAAGAAAAAGTAAATAAGGAAAAGGGAAAAAACAAGGCTCGGTTAAGGTCGGGGCTAGACCATAGATGATGATTTTCACGTGAACTCGATGACATCTACTTCCTCGAGTTCCGGCATGGAGGGTTCTAGAAAGATTTTCAAGCGCTGGCCTTTTATTTTAAAGTGCTCTCCATCATTACCTTGGAGAGTGACGGCCCCGTGGTTGGATGTTTCCACCACCGTATAGGGGCCATCCCACTTACTTCTAAACTTACCATGACCAAATAATTTAACGCGGGAGTTATACATGAGTACCTTATCGCCTGGCGTGAAGTGCTTCTCCCGGATGCGCTTGTCGTGCTACCTCTTTGTTCGCTCCTTGTAGAGCTTCGAACTGTGGTATGCTTTCTCCCTCAATTCTTCGAGCTCTGAGATCTGTATCTGTCGCTTGACTTGGGCTTGGTCCAGGTCCGTGTTCCATTTCTTGATTGCCCAGTAAGCCTTGATCTCTAGCTCGATGGGCAGGTGGCATGTCTTCCCGTATACTAGTTGGTATGGAGTCATGCCGATTGGAGTCTTGTAAGCTGTCCTATATGCCCATAATGCTTCATGCAGCTTCGACTTCCAATTTTTGTCCATTTGGTTGACGGTCTTCAGGAGAATGTTCTTGATTTGTTTATTAGATGTCTCCGCTTGACCGCTCGTCTTGGGTGATATGGGGTTGCTACCCTATGACCGATACCGAGTGATGAGAGCATTTTTCTGAATGTCCTGTCGATAAAGTGCGAACCCCCATCACTGATTAGTACCCTAGGTGTACCAAATCGTGAGAAGATGACTTCTTGGAGCATTTTCTTGGAGTGGGTGGAGTCAGCGTTTCGACAAGGAAGAGCCTCCACCCATTTAGAGACATAGTAGACTGCCACCAGAATATATTCATATCCCTCGGAGTTTGGAAAAGGTCCCACGAAGTCTATGCCCCAACAATCGAAGATATCGATTTGAAGATTATTTGTTAGGGGCATGGCGTCACGAGCGTTGATCCCTCCTACTCTCTGGCAGCGAGAGCATCTTCTCGCATACTCTTTTGTATCTTCGTACATGTTTGGCCAGTAAAAACCACTCTACCAAACTTTGGCACTTGTACGAAATACTCCATAGTGACCTCCAAAGGCTGATGAGTGACATCTGTCAATAATTTGCATAGCCTCACATGCGGGTACACATCTTCTCAGGAGACCATCGGTGCAGACTTTATACAAATATAGGTCATCCCATAAGTAATACTTGCTGTCCCTGATGATCTTCTTTTTATCCTCCCCTGGCGGTATATACCTTGCTACAATGTAGTTGACAATGTTTGCATACCAGGGGTCGGTGCTTGTTCCTTTTAGTAACGTGTCATCTCTCAAGCAATCATTGATGGGTAGTCCAGAAGGATCTTCCGTCTGCAATCGTGAGAGATGATCTGCCACAGTATTCTCTACTCCTTTCCTGTCTCTGATTTCCAAATCAAATTCTTGAAGGAGGAGTATCCAACGGATAAGACGTGGCTTAGCATCTTTCTTTGTCAGAAGGTATTTGAGGGCTGCATGATCTAAATAAATTATCACCTTAGCTCCAACCAAATATGATCTGAACTTGTCAATAGCATACACCACAGCCAACAATTCCTTCTCAGTGGTTGCATAATTGAGTTGAGGTCCAGTGAGAGTTTTGCTAGCATAGGCGATTGGCATGATGCTTCTTATCCTTGGTCTGTCCCAACACTGCTCCTACGGCGTAGTCGCTTGCGTCGCACATGATTTCGAACGGGAGTGACCAATCAGGTGGCTGGATAATGGGGGCTGACATCAAAGCTGTTTTTAGTTCATTGAATGCCTCCATGCACTTGTTGTCGAAGACGAACGGTGCGTCCTTAGCCAAGAGACTGGTGAGAGGTCGCGCCTTCTTGGAGAAGTCCTTAATGAACCTTCTATAAAAACCGGCGTGTCCTAGGAAGCTGCGGATCCCTTTTATGTTTCTCGGGGGTGGAAGCGACTCAATTACCTCAACCTTGGCTTTGTCGACTTCAATCCCTCGAGCAGAGACCTTGTGCCCAAGAACAATTCCCTCTGTCACCATGAAGTGACATTTTTCCCAATTCAAAACCAAATCTGCATCCTTGCATTTCTGGAGTACCTTCTCGAGATTCTGGAGGCATCTGTTGAATGTTTCACTGTAGACTGAGAAGTCATCCATGAACACTTCCATTATTTTCTCCACTAGGTCCGAAAATATTGCCATCATGCATCTCTGGAAGGAGGCAGGTGCATTACACAATCCGAACGACATTCGTCGGTAAGCGAATGTGCCATAAGGACATGTGAAGGTGGTCTTGTCTTGGTCATCAGGGTGGATAGGTATTTGATGGTACCCTGAATAACCGTCAAGGAAGCAGAAGAACGAGTGCTTTGCCAACCGTTCGAGCATCTCATCAATGAACGGGAGTGGGTAGTGATCTTTCCTGGTTGCTTTATTAAGCTTCCTGTAATCGATGCACATCCTCCATCCTGTCATTGTGCGCTGAGGGATCAACTCATTCTTTTCATTCTTCACGACTGTCATCCCTCCCTTCTTAAGTACTACTTGGACGGGTCTAACCCATTGACTGTCCTGGACTGGGTAGATTATACCTGCCTTGAGTAGCTTCAAAATTTCCTTCTTAACTACATCTCTCATGGCATTGTTCAAGCGTCGTTGGTGCTCACGCACAGGCTTATGATCGGGTTCCATTGGGATTCGATGTGTGTAGAATTCTGGGCTGATTCCCTTGAGGTCTGCTAGTGAGTAGCCTATTACTGATCTGTATTTTTCTAGCACGGCTACTAGTTTCTTCTCTTCTTCTTCTGACAGCTTATCACTAATGATGACAGGCGTTGTCTGATCTTTGAAGAGGAAACTATACTTAAGACCTAGTGGCAGCTGTTTGAGCTCGACAGGTGTTGGAGCTGGTTCTTCCTGCTTATTGAGTGGAACATAGGGGGAAGGGTCTTCATCTTCATTGAAGTACTGTGCATCTTCCTCCGTATCAAACTGCGAAGCTTCTAAGAATTCAACGGCCGCTGCTTCTTCTATGGCCGCGTATTCATCCATCTTCTCAGATGTTTCCTCTGTCTTGGCATTGAGTGTTCTTCTAATGTCGATGGAGAAGCTTTGTCTTCCCATTGGAACTTCCAACTCCTCTTGGGTCCTTCTCATCTTCGTGAGTGCTGCAATTGGAGTTCCAATAAGGAAGAAATTCTCGTCGGGAATATCAAAGATGTAGAAATTCGTGAGCAGGGGTTGCCCGTTAATTTCTATTTCTAGCTCTTGCACGATCCCTCAGCTTGATAGCACTTGTTCCGGAATATCAGCCTTTTCCCTGATGGTACAAGGCTCGATATGTCTACCGCCAATTGCTGGGCCCGCTGCTTTGACAGAATGTTTACTCCTGCTTTTAAGTCATAGCTAGCCTCAATTGGTGGTATATGCTCATATTTTACTAGAATGCTCTCAGGCTCTTCGTTGAGCTTGACGGCCTTCTTTGAGCATTCTGCTTCATGGAGCCAATCCTCGCTGAAGACGGCAGATAGTTTTTGTAGACGTGCGTCTTGTTCTGCCTTGTCTTTCTAATCTAGCTCATCTAGCTCAGCCTTTTCAACATAGCAATTCTTCTCCACCGGGTATGTTCTTGTATTCCCGAATCTCGTCAAGTCTACCTCTTCCTCATATGGTAAGAGAGGGAGAGTGGACTCAACTTGATTCTGTCCTTCGGAGAGAATTCGACTATCCTTGAATAGCGTAGGATTCGAAGGGCAGACATAGAACGGTTCTTGTTCTGCCTTCGGAGCTAGCTGTGGTTGAGGTGGTTCTGCTTGGGGTTGTACCATACATGCACACTTCTTCTGTTCTGGTAAGCTAACTGAAGGTGTCTCAACTATGGTTTGTGCTTCTTCTTCATGTTTTCCAGGGGCAACTGCATCATAGGAGCCCAAGTTGCTGAGAACTTTACCCAACACATCAAACCCTTCTTCAATTGTCTTGTACAATAATGACCCTCCTGAAGCTGTATCCAAGAAGTTACGGCTGTTCGGAGTGAGTCCCGCAGCAAAATGTTGAAGGAGTATCGGTGATGGTATTCCCATATCTGGTCCTTCTAGAGTGTAGGCCAGGAAACGGTCCCAGGCAGCTCCTAATGGCTCATTTCTGCCCTGCTCAAAGGTAATGATCTTCTTGCGAAGAGCAATAACCTTATGGAGAGGGAAGTACTTGAGACAGAAGAGCTTCCGGAGAGTAGCCCAATCTCCCTGAGCTTCACTTACATGCTTAGCATACCAGAGCTCTGCATTGCTAGTGATGGAGAACGGAAACAGCAGCCATCTGAAACTGTCTCTCGGGACTCCTGATGTAACAACTGTGGAACAGAGCCTCTCGAAGTAACGCATATGTGTGTACGGATTTTCATGATCTTCCCCGCGGAACTCAGATCCCTTCACCAGTGCAATCAGCTCTGGACGAATCTCATAGCTGACAGCTGTGATTGGCTTGGATGCTGGTGCAGGCTCCAATAGTGCTCCTTTCGGAGCAGCGGCGTCGAAGATCGACGGAGTGTCCATGATATAATATGATAATAAAAGAAAAAGAAAAGCAAAAGAAAACAAAAACCTTTAGCGGGCGCCTCTAGGTTCGAGTCCTAGCACAGCTAACCGTTCCCCGGCAACGGCGCCAGAAAGCTTGTTGGCAGTCCTCAGGCCTAACAGAAATTAATCCGCAAGCGTACGGATACCCAAGTAGCTTTCACCACAAGGAGTATTCTTAAGGTATCGAATCCACAGGGAACGTAGTGTACTAAAGCTTAAAACACTAGAGGGATTGATCCGTAAAGGTGGCACACAGGAGCGGAGTTTGCAGCAGTAAATAAAAAGGTCTTCTGGCCAGGCAATCTAATGATAAGAAGCTATGTAGCTGGGCAATTTGGTAAGGTCCTTACTCTATTATTCGTTTCGGGGCACAAGCATGCCAGGGCAGCAACCCGAGAATTAGGTTCAACTACCTTGGGGAACTACGTGCTATTGACCTCCCTACTAAAAACAATAACCCGGACGTGGTGGATTACAGAGACCGGTATGCCTGTCACACATACTCGCGGCTACCATCCTCCGTGGGGTTACGAGCAAATCAGGGATAACTTCAGGTCTAAACGCCACGTTGACACCTATCGTCACTGCTAGCGACCTAGGATAAGCTAGCCTATGCAATAAATAAATAAATACTCATTGCATACCTGGAACCCACAAATAAATAAAGCAGAATACCTTACTTTATTGCCCGACCAATAATCTTCTTACATGTTGCCCAGCCTGGAAGACTAAGACGACTACTCCCACGCGAGGAGCATACCCGAGGCGACGAAGAAGTAGAGTCCCGACATCCCCGGGGCCTCTAGCTCTCCTTCCCTCTCACTCACTCACTCCTAGCAACACTATCCTACTACCAAAAGACTAAAATGAAGTATCAAATGAGGTGTGTCTCTTTCTGAAGCCGGAGGGTAGCATTTATAGGCAGCTGGAGTCGGTGCGCATCAACTGGCCGAAGCTGGAGAGTCGGCGGAGCAAAGGTCAGCGACCGGCCTAGTAGGGTGGCCGGCCGGCCACTGATGTGGTCGGTTCGCCACCGACTCTTCCGTGGACGTCTCTGATGGACTCTTGAGGGCGGTAAGATGGTCGGTTTTCTCATGGGGTCGGCAGAAGTGGAGTGGCCTTCAAGTTTAGGCCCAAAAGCCCATGTTCTAGAATGTCGGTCGTTTGATATTGGGCTGTGCCTTGAATTCCTCATGGGAATGCTGTGGAAGGCCTCTGGAGAGGAGCTGGACTTGGGTTGGAGCCTGAGAAGGCCGGCCGGCCTATGATTGGGCCGGCCGGTGGGCTTTGGCCCCGTTTCCTGTGAGTTTTGTCCATATTGCTCCCTGCATTCAAATACTCCAACAAAACTTGTGGAGAGCCATTAATATAAAAGAATGTTCATTTTATCCTTGTATGATGGCTTTTATTGAATGGTATTGGCGGTAAAATATTCGTTATAAGCACCGCCAACAGTTGCTAAGGCTTATCGGCAAGGTTTCTTCTGGCCCACTGCCAGTCGGGACGCGAAGCACATCGTCAGGACTTGTGAAGGGTGCCAATTTTTCGCCCGGCAAGCCCATGTACCAGCTCAGGAACTACAGACAATCCCCCTGTCATGGCCATTTGTGGTCTGGGGGCGAGACATGGTCAGCCCTTTCCAGAAGGCTAAAGTAGGTTACACTCATCTGTTGGTCATGGTCGACAAGTTTACCAAGTGGATTGAAACTACTCCGATCAAGGATCAGACGGCGAGCAAGGCAATTGAGTTTGTACGCAGCGTCATCTTCAGGTTTGGTGGTGAGCTGTTGTAGTACCGATGCCGTACATCGCCATCCAGCAGTTACTGCTTGATGAAAAACTGCTCCCACGGCTGTTCACGTACTGTTGGTTGCTGCACACCAAACGTGAAGGGTTCTGTGGGTCCGTAGAAGGTGCAACCCGACGCACTCCATTTTCAGGAACTGTCTTAGTGGTCAAATGTGGAATGATTTAGGATTGACCATTTTTGTTTTCACTATTTTGTCGCCACTCCTACCTCGCAGGTGCTTGAAAATTGGCAACATTTTCCGTGCTTGAAAGTGATCACGAGACGGAGGATCTTTCTCAGGCGCCAGGAGGCAGGAGGAAGAGCCGAAGAGTGACACCTGCATCAGCACAAGATGCATCATCTGTCCTTGGTGACGATGTGCACTTCGCCGGGGACAGGGACGGGAATGGACTGGACACTGAGATGTGGCTACCCCACCAGGACGGATTCTAGGCTTATACCGATGTAAATAATTCTATGTTGAAAAAACATGGTGAAGCATGTTGATCTAGTTTCCAGACGTCATGTCAAATGGTGAAGCTGTTTCCCACAAGAAAGAAGCGGGTATTGGACCTTTTCCAAGCCTCCAGCCCTTAGTATGCTGACTGCAGCTGAATAACTAGCCCTGGCCATTCGGGTTACCCGGACAACTTCGGGTTGGGTTTTTCGGGTTTTCAGAACTTCGGGTTTCCAAAATCAGCACCCAAAATTAGTATAGAAAATCAAAGACCCGACATTTCGGGTACCCGAAAGTTTGGGTACCCCAAATAACCCGAATTTGATGAATTGATGCCGGGACGCTGGTTCTTGCCGGCAGATTCGATGAATCGATGCCAGGACGCAGGGATGTCAGCGTGCGTCGAGTCGCCGGCCCACTGCACACCGGGGACGCCAAGACGTCGGGGCGCCACGCGACGATGACGTCGGGGTGCGTCGAGTCGCCGACCCACTGCGCGGCTGGATGCCGGGGCGCGGCGCGGCCAGTAGCTGGGCGGTGATGGTACGGGGGCGGCGCGGCGATGCGATGGGTGCAGGGCAGGGGGCTGTGATGCCACGAGCTCAGTGTCGGCGGCGTTCAGGTCATGTACGTGCGTCGGGCAGCTAGGTGTGGATCGTATGGCTCCGCTGTACTGCTTGCATTGCCTTCGTGGGCTATGGTGTGGGCTGGGGGAGTTCCATCTTTTGGGCTGGGCTCAAATTAACTTAAGAGTAGATGTGCTGCTGTAATTTCGGGTGGATCGGGTATTTCGGGTACCGGGGATACGAACCCGATTATCCCAAAATAAATTTGGGTTTTCAGACTTGCAACCCAAAATAATAATTCGGGCATCGGTTTTCAGGTTTTTCGGGTTCGGGGTTGGGTTTTCCGGGTTCGGTCTTCGGGTCTCAGGTTTTGTGCCCAGTCCTATGAATAACACAATGGATGATCAAGCCTTGAATGTACTATGAATTGACGCAATGCGGCGGACCAAGGCGCAAAGGACTGACTGTCAGCTATCCTGAAGCTGCAAACTCATTGCAGTCAGGAGAGAATTTGCAGCACAAAGTCGAGCTCCTCAGATGCATCAGGTTCCAGCTACGTGGAAACAAATCCATTATTAAAGTTGTCTTCCTGCCACCTAGAGTAGCAACGCGGAACAACAATCTTCTTCACACCATATAGTACCTCCGTTCCAAACTAGGTGTCATTCTAGCTTTGGACACGCGAGAATTAATGAGAGGTGAAAAAGGTTGCGTTCTCGCCAAGGGGGAGGTGGTGGGGGGGGGGGGGGGGGGGGGGGGGGGGGGGGGGAATCAAGGACTAGAGCTGATATACATGGTGATTACTCATGATTTTCTCTTCAACTACCTTGCCATTGCTAATTTCTTAAAAGAATCACACAAAAGCAATGGGGCCGGAATCTTGATTGACCTGAAACTTGGTCCGCCCTTGGAAGCTAGGAGGAGAGAGAGAGAGATAGAGATGAATTGCAAAGAGAGAAAGATTCATTGGAATCGGAAGTGAGAGTGACGTGCATGTAATTTGAGACAAGTTGTTAAGCTTAGACTGACCTATATTTTGGAACGGAGGGAGTATGCGTGAGTTTGCTTTTGGGATTGAGTTACTCTGTCTGTTCATTATTATAGGACGCTCTAGCACCGTCACCAGAACCAAGGCAAATCACATTGCACACCACGTTGCACTCTCCCCAAGGCAAACTCAGGCCAGCAGCTCTGTACTCCATCTAGGAGTCCACGCTAGGCCCATCGTGAGAGAGAGAGAGAGAGAGAGAGGATCCAGCTGTGATTTTTTTTTTTGAGGCTTGGTTGGCATTGAATAACTGCTCTATTGAAAGCGTGTGAATTTTGCATAGGAAACCGTGAGCGTCTTATAATTTTATAAAAACTGTTGAGGCTAAAACGTCCTATAATGTGGAATGGAGGGAGTATTTGAATTATTATTTGGTCTACGGCCCAAATCTTCTAACAATAACTATCGACAACTAGAGACAGTAGGGTAAGAGTATAATGATGCATTGAGTACCAGGCGGCAGCAACCACTTTAATTCAGAAGCTTTAGTAACTACTTCAACATGCAGAAAAGTATCACCCATGCATATCTTAGACTATAAATCTTAGACAAAAGAAACACAATAAGTGTATGTAGAACTTAGAATGTTCAGTTTTTAATACCATAAGTGAGTTGACACAAGTTCGGATTTGAAAACATAAGATGATGGCCTGTGAAGCGCAGCCTGCAAAAATAGTTGCATATTCGATATATTGTGCTGGTGGGGATTGGAGGCATTGGAGAAGAAAAGAAGGCAAGGCATGGTGATGGGACAATTTTGTAGGGAGCTATGGAATGAATTAGGCCTAAGCACATCTATTTTCATTCGGATTGTGGCAACTTTAGGGACGTCATGCTTCGACACATACATTGACGTGGCATGCGTGTTTGACGATGGCATTTGCGTCTTAATTAATCCTGCTAACCTGCTTGTACCATCGTACTAGAGGTGAAAGTGTATGCTTATATAGCTACACAAGTAAGAAATCTTTGTAGTTGCTGCCGGTGATCCATCGGTTGTGGAGCGAGCGGATAGAGTAAATCGGCTGTGGCGGCAAGATCCCCACTGATTCCTGCTTGTACAGCCACTGAGCTCTGATCCATGCAGACGCTTTTCGATCCGCTCCTCACGGCAGTCGATCTTCATGCTCCCAAAGGCCGGAATTTTTTTACCCAAGCAGAATTTTCCGCGGGCAAAAAAAATCTTAGGTATTCTTGTTCACAACAAATCACAAGCGGAAAGCTCTTACAGGTGACAAAAAAATACGATGCTTCCAAACAGGCCCTAAAGATGAAATAAACCAGAACCAGAATGAGAACCTCCGATAGGAATTGATGTACAATTTCATAAGAACACTTTCTCAAGTTGGAAACAAAGCATCATGGGTTTTGTTTTTGTTTGGGAATCAAGAGCACTTCTCTTCTTTAATCATAGAGATTGCAATCATATTGCAAGCAATGGAACAGGAAGGGAAGGGGATTATATCAAACAAGTATCAATGAAGGGCAGAGGCTACTGGCGGAAAAATCAAGGTATGCCAAGCACCACCACTAGCTCAAGCCACGCAGCTGTCAACGGCGGCAACTATAAGGAGAGCGTGTGAGCACACACATTGTGTTTTTTATTACTTCACGTATGTTCCTAGAGCACCAGGCTCACAAGCGCCAATATTTACTTGATGCTCGCTAGAGGCATCAGCATTTTTCTTGGAGCCAAGTTTTATCAGAAAGGAAAATCTTTATAGGGTTAGATGGGATGACATTGAATTTTGAAACGACGCAGTTCTAGCAAAAACAGAGAGAGTGCCAGAAACAACCAAGTTGGCTTTATTATTAAGTTTTTCAAAAAAAATTCAATCACCAACATGGACATGGTCATAATTCATAAATTCTTAGAGCTGGTGGTTGGAGCGTATTGAAAGCGCTGCCACTTTCCTGTTTCATATTGTTCACACAAAATGATCGATGTTTGTACAAGCCATATAAAGCTAACGCGAGCCCGCAATGTACATTCTGCTTGCTTCAGAAATGTGCTTAGAAAGCCAAGGTAGCATATGCTCCGACTGATAAAAATCAATTGGATTTGGAGGCACCAGGAATTGCCAATGCTCCCTAAGGCCATGGCGAAGTCCCAGATAATACTCGTCATCCTGGTGAGTTGAGCCTTTCAGTTTTCATTCTGCTGAGTTGTGCTGCCGGTAGTCGTCGTGCCAAACCAGGACAGAGCGTTCAGCATATTTGACCAAGAAAACCAGAGTAATGTGGTGTCCAGGAACTACGCATCTGCCGGGTCTGTTAGAATAAACCACGTCTCGGTTTGTCCTGGGCGTGCGGTAGGTATGTGTGTAGTGTGGGTGCGTTCCGGCTCGATTTCGATAGGATCGAGTCGCAGTCAAGTCGCTGGCCGTTGGCTGCATCGACAGAGGCAGGTAGGAGCACGGGACGTGTTCAGCATGGACGCCCGGGTCTCGCGGAAGAGGAGCGGCTCCAAGTCGTCAGGTGGCTCATGTTTGGTTGTGCCGAGCTCAGCGATGACAGCAAAGATCACAGTAGTGTGTGCGCCTCACTTCCGACTGACGTGGTTGCATCCTAAAGCATTTCCGTTAACAACAACAATGTTAACCATGTTAATTTATTACTCTGTTAATTAAGCACTAGGCCAATCTCAACACGCAGGACTGACGTGGTCAGATGGTCCTTCAAGAACCGCGAGCTGCATGTCCTCTTACGGGCAACCATTCACGGAAGCACTCATTGAAGGTTTCTTTGAAACAATTTGGCCAAATATTGACTAGTACAGTTGGAACTAAATGCTGTATATCACCGCAATCTTCTGAAGGTAAATAATTAAATAATATATCCATGAGTGTTATAACTTATAACATTTATCTCTAACGGAACCCATGTCCTGCATTTGACTTTAACGGACCATGTGTTGTACGGCACCACAGGGACGATATTAGAATGATACAATTGGTAGTTGGAAGGTGCTGAAAGGGCTGCCATATACATGAATTTTGTTAGTACTTAGTACATATATATGCTATATAAAGCTAACATGCAGCCATGCAATGTACATTCTAGTTTGCGTCAGAAATGTTCTTAGAAAGATAGAACAGCTTGCATTGACTGCTTGTGAATTTTTCATAATAAATCATTTGGCATTGGAGGCACCAGGAATAGCTAGTTCAGCTACTGCGTTCGGTGAGGTCCCAGCTAGTTTTCATGTCCCTGGTGAGGTGAGCCTGTGGTCATTCTTTCTGCTGAGTTCTGCAGCCTCACAAGGCAGTCGTCTTGCGACGCTCAGAGGAATAGTTGTTGCCATGAAAGCTTATGCTGGCCATGAACCAGACTTTGGCCAGAAGTGGCGCCCTCCAGCAAGCGACACACTACTCGGTAGGTGTCCTGAGCCTGCACAATGAACCGACGACGGGGCACTTAATTACGCATCTTTAACTCTCCCAATGCGGTCGCATTCTCCAACTTTGAGATGGTCCACGTCAGTTAAAAAATTTCCACCGTCGGATTAAACGTGAGTGGTAAACTTCAAGCAAGCATACGTCCGGCGAAAGAATCTGTTTCTACGAGTAGATTCTAGACCCTTCGTCGCCTCCTGCCACACGCCACCGGAACGCCACCTTGCTTGGTCCATCTGCGTTGCGCCCCCCAGCTACCTCCCGAGAGACGCGCGCTCATCCCGGCTCGGGCCGCTGGGAGGCTCCAGTAGGCATCAGTGGCGGCGACTTTGCGCCGCCGATCACCTCCGCCTGCACTGCACCTGCTTCGCTGTCAATGTGCGATCGCCACGAGGAGAACGACAAAGATACAGATATCGGCGACACTGATGCTCCCCATGTACTGCACGAATGTTCCGATGGCAAAATCATCCATTCACAGGTCAGAAAGAAAGCAGACGGCGGGCCGCGGGCCTGATTTCATCCATGACCACCGAAGTCTTCGGATTAGCTGGCGCTGTTGCTGTTGTATTCAACGATGGCACTTCCACCTACAACGTGTCCACCAATTGTTCAACGATATGTCTGAGTAGCGACGTCAACTACGCCGATCTCAGAACCGTACCTAGCAAGGCATCATCACCACCGTCATGCTCAGGTGCAGGCATGCCTCGCATTTGAAACCATCACAGCCATTTCTATGCGAGAGAATTTTTTAGAACATGCCTGAGCACATATTTGGGATCGTAGTCTTGGTACCTGTGAAGCTTAGAGTTCTCTAAAGTGTAGAATTAAATTACCATTAGCTTTATTCGCCCATACCTGTTCTGTATGGAATCAGTCTGTGGAATTATTATTGCTCGTTGTATAACAATTATGGTTCAGCATCCCGTGTCAGGTGCCTTTATTACTCATTTCAGGTCCAATGTCGGGTTTTTCTGTCATTGCATAGGGAATTTTAGTTGCATGTCTAATTCAGTCTAAAATCTGTCTTTACCAAATTATATTACGAAATCATGGAAACATCACGCTTGAGTTTTACTGTAACTCCGCAAGATTTATTCAACCTTCAAATGTGTTATTGCTTCAGCCTGATACAATCATACAATGGTGATTGTGATCCATGTTCGTCACAACAGGTAGAACTGAAGCTGTGCAGCGCTGGAACAGGTTGAACTAGCAAAGATCCAAAATTGTAGCTTGTTGGAATTTTTGTATGACTCTGCATTGTTGCAATTTGATACATGACAGTTTATTATGGTTTAATATGCGATACCTCAACTCATACTTCAAACTTCACACAATGATCTGACCTTGCACTATTGTGTTTCATATCTATTTTTTTTTTCTTGCGAGGAAGTGCTTCATATCTATTAAGCAAGCAAGTCACACTAATTGCTAGGCGGACCTTTCAAGAATGTATGAGCAAGTGAAATTCTATGCTTCACAATGTTGTAGAAATTGTTTTGCCTTGGAGCTGATAGAACATGAACTTCAGTCAGGCCACTTGAAATGATTATCATGACTGCATATCCTAACTAATTATCATGACTGCATATCCTATACTACTTGATTGGGAATTGCCCTGTTTTTTGAAAAACAGTTTAAGATACCTTTCATGTTTTCTCTTACCAATTTTATCATCTCATTCCTAGGTGAACAAATCAAGTAGACCGGTACGTACAAAATCATGTCTGTGGAACCAATGTGTGCACAAAAACTATACAACGCATGGCCATAAGACGCGCTAACTGCGCGCCAATTTTCTAGTTTCCTGTCCAGACGTGGCGTATTATACAGGATATGGATCAGGTTCTCCTTCCGGATCCGATCCTGTCCATTTTTACAGTATCTCAAAATAAATTTAGACCATCCATTTTATCTTGATCGGGGACCTTTTACCTCTTAGGAGATAATAGGTCCTGGTCCCCATGATTATATGTAGATTTGTTTCCAAGGTAGTTAGGATATATACTGTGATGGAGTTGAATATCCATATTAGTTGGTGGAGTTGATTTTTCTCCTTTGACGTGAAACAAAAATCAGCCGTCATGGCGTCATGCACATTTCCTTTTTATCTATTCACGTTGCAAAGATTCATTAGAGACGTGAAGTTTATTTTTTCTGTATTGTTTCGCTAAATCAGCATGAGACCACCTGCACGTTTACCGTTTCCATTTTTCTCTTTTGAGTTTTCATGTAGGAAAACGTCCAGATACATGTTGATACACATGTTCTTGTGGAAAGTACAATTTTTTTATTTTCTTTTGACCTAAAGAGGAATACTCAGAAACGTGTCATCGTGCAAATTTTTTGACATAAAAAACTTAGAAACGACCAACTGAATAATAACCGGAGGAGGCTGGTGCAGCATGCATGGAGCAAAGTAGGGGTACCAACTGAGAGGAGGGGGGTGGGGGGGTGGGTTGTGCTGTGCAGGATTAACAAGCGGAGCCAACAGATAGGATTATAGATTTCTGAAACTTTGTTGTTCTACTGAGAACATGAAAATGGCAGAAAGAAACAGCTATGTTGCCTTTACTATTGAGTGTTAGAAATAATAAGTCAGGAATACGGACATGTTCATAATTCATAAATTCTGGGTAGAGTAGTTGGAGCGTGTTGAAAGCGCTGCCATTTGGCTGTTTCACATTGTCACACAAAATGATGTTTGTAAAAGCTATATAAAGCTAACGCGCAGAACACAATGTACATTCCTCGCAAAAAAAAAAAAAAACGAACACAATGTACATCCTGCTGCTTCAGAAATGTGCATGGAAAGCCAAGGTAGAATGCTTCAAATGATAAAAATCAATTGGCTTTGGAGGCACCAGAAATTGCCAATTCTACTTCAGGCCACGGTGAAGTCCCAGAAAATAGTCATGGTCCTGGTGATGTGAGGCTCTGAGTTTTCACTCTGCTGAGTTCTGCTGCCGGCAGTCGTCGTGCGACTCTTTCACAAGCAGCCCAAGGGCAAAGGGGATTCGAATACCCAAGCATCGGCCGGATGTGATGTCCTCCAGCAAGCCACACACTACAATAACCATTCACGAGGCTGCGTGACGGTCGAGGTAGATAGCTGAGAGAGGTGCTTCTATCCTTTCCAGGGAGAAAGATCAACGCATCTTCAAGCATTACCGTTAACTAGAAGGTTAACAAGTTTCTGTTAACAGGCCTAGCGAAGTCCAGATGAAAAGCCCGCTCGCCCCTCTCAACACACATTGATGAAACAGCACGACCTTTGCCTCCTCACAGTACCGAATGTCAAGATCTCCTTGCCGGCGCCTCCATTCGCCTTTCCAAACCCACTTGAGCTGACCTCCGCGTGGACCAGCCCGTCGAACGTACCCGGCTCGCGTGGACCAGCCCGTCGAACGTACCCGGCCATCACGGCGCTTGCTTCACCTCACACTGCAGCGACGGTCCTGCACGGCCTCTACGAACGCGGTGCCCGTGTCCCGGTCTTGATTCTGTTGCATTTGATTGGGTTTAACCCATTTATTTCTAATTAAATTAATAATATTCCAGGCTCACGATTAATGTTATGGAGTTATAAAAGAAATTAATCTTGCATGTGGATGTTAAGAGGGTTGTTCATGAGGTTTTATGACGGTGAATGACCGTTGCTAGTAACTGATGGTGTTTATTCTCTGTACATAACTAGAATTTGATGACTTGCATCAATACATCAAGGATGATCCTCTCCTCTTTCATTCATGCCTATATAAGAGCGGTCTCTCCTACGGGCAGAGATATATACAACTCCACCTCCTCTGTTGTTGCTGCTACACAACCATTCCCATCGCAAGCCTCTGCGCACAAAGAGCTTGCGAGAGCATGCCTCCGAAACCACGCCTCGCAGCGACATCTGCACGGATAGGCTGGCGATCAGGTTTTTGGAGAGCACAAGGCGCGACTGCTCACCGATCGACTGCTTCCCATTGTCGTGACTCGATCGATTAATTCGTCTTCTTCTCGATGCTTCGATCAACTACTTCCTTGTGTCTGTTCGAAAGACTGCCTTGCGAACATCATCCTGCATCGTCTTAGATCGACTACTTCAAGCAGCCTAGCATGTCGCTTGTTGGGAACGGGACCGCTAGTGCCTCTGGGTACCTCTTGAACAAACTCTGGCTTTCCATCTTGTTTTTGCTATTTTATGAAATAGGCCTGAACATACAATTGGTTAATCCTATCATAAGATCACTCATGCTACACACAATCCTGTTTTACCTTGATTATTTTGGAATTAAAATATGCTATAATTTTTGCCTAATTTTCTAACAATCCAAAAACCTGATAGGCATCTTTTGGTCACTGGTTTTGCTGCTGCACTGAAACCAAATATTTCAATGGCTCCAGTTACAAATGGTGGCGTGCAAAGATGGTTCTTTGGCTGACAGCTATGAAGTTTATCACGTCGCACAGGGGAAGCCCGAACAGTACACACTCCAGAGGAGGAGCGTTCTTCCGAGGCAGCCGATAACCTGTTTTGAGGCGCTGTGGTTACCGTTCTTGCTGACAGTCTTGTGGACTTCTACATGACTAAGACATCCGTCAAAGATACGTGGGATGGGTTTGATGCGCAATTCAGTATTTCTTGACAGCATCAGAAAGAAGAACAAGAACAAGCCAGAGAATAATCAAAAGACTAAGCAAACAACCACCTTCAAAAAGAAAAAGAACAAGGAGAAGGGAAATTGCTTTGTTTGCGGTGAACCTGGTCCTTGGGCCAGTGAATGTGAGAATCGCAAATAGAAGCAAAATAAAAAGTTTGCAAACATGGTTATTAGCAATAATGTTGAAGGAACTTCGGGGAATGGTAATCTATTACCTACAGTTCTTTCAATATGTCATTCACCTGAGTGGTGGGTTGACACCGGGGCTAATATTCATGTCTGTTCTCACATCTCCTTGTTTTCGTCTTATCAGGTCAGTGGGGCTGGCTCCTTGTTGATGGGAAACGGTTCTTATGCGCGTGTACGTGGTGCTCTTACGTTCGATCTGAAGTTTACTTCGGGAAAGATAGTGCAGCTGAGGAACGTGCAGCATGTCCCATCCATCAAGAAGAATCTCGTCAGCGGATCTCTACTGTGTAGAGATGGTTTTAAACTAGTCTTTGAGTCCAATAAATGTTTATTGTCTAAATATAGGAGTTTTATTGGAAAAGGTTATGATAGCGGAGGCTTGTTCCGCTGGTCTTTGTCCAATGCATGTAATAATGTTTGGAACCATGTGAGTAATATTGATGAGTCTAATATTTGACATTCACGAATTTGTTATTTTGGTTGTATGATGCGGCTAGACAGTTTAAATTTAATTCTAAAACTCACGTCGGTCAAAGGTTCTAAGTGACATGTGTGTGTGCAATCTAAACAAACTCGCAAGCCTCACATCGCTGCGGAGGCGAGGGACTTGGCACCACTAGAACTAATTCATTCTGATTTGTGCGAAATAAATGGTGTGTTGACTAAAGGTGGTAAAAAGTATTTTATGACATTGATAGATGATTGCACCAGATTTTGTTATGTGTATCTTCTAAAAACAAAAGATGAAGCATTGGATTTCATTAAGATCAATAAAGCTGAAGCGGAAAACCAACTTGAGAGAAAGATCAAAAAGGGTAAGGTCAGATCGTGGTGGAGAATACTTTTCAAATGAATTTTCTTCATTCTGTGAGGAACGTGGCATAATTCATGAGAGGACGCCTCTCTATTCACCTCAATCTAATGGGATTGCTGAAAGAAAGAATCGCACTCTAGCTGATTTGGTTAACGCCATGTTAGAAGCTATGGGACTTTCGAAGCAATGGTGAGGTGAGGCTCTATTGACTGCATGTCATGTCCTGAATAGTGTTCCTACAAAGAATAAAGAAATAACACCATTCAAGGAATGGGAAAAGAAAAGATTAAATCTCTCATACTTGCGTACTTGGGGTGTTTGGCAAGGTTAGTGTGCCAATTACCAAGAAACGCAAGCTTGGACCAAAAACTGTTGATTGTGTCTTTCTTGGTTATGCATTTCACAACGTTGGATATAGATTGTTAATTGTAAACTCTGAAGTACCAGGTATGAATGTTGGTACAATTACAGAGTCCAGAGATGCTACATTTTTTGAGGATGTGTTTCCTATGAGAGAGGAAATACAAACAATTCTAGTCATGAGTCAACGATATTTCCTGAATCATTTACTCCAATTGAGCATGAACCAACACTTGTAGAGAGTCATGAGGAGGATAACATTGAAGCTCCTAAAAAGAGGAAGAGATAAAGGACTACAAAGTCTTTTGGCGATGATTTCATTGTATACTTCATACATGACACTCCTATAACCATTGAAGAGGCATATTCATCTCTTGACGCTGACTATTGGAAGGAAGCGGTACAGAGTGAGATGGATTCTATTATGTCTAATGGTACTTAGGAGGTTGTTGAACTTCCTTGTGGGTGCAAACCTATAGCGTGCAAGTGGATTTAATTGAGTTTAACCTATTTATTTCTAATTAAATCAATAATATCCTATGCTCACGATTAATGTTATGGAGTTATAAAAGAAATTAATCTTGGATGGGATGCTAAGAGGGTTGTTCATAAGGTTTGATGACGGCGAATTAAACCTTGATCGTTACTAGTAACTGATGGTGTTTATTCTCCATACGTTACTAGTATTTGATGACCTGCATCAGTACATCAAGGATGATCCTCTCCTCTTTCATTCATGCCTATATAAGAGAGGTCTTTCCTACGGGCAGAGATATATACAACTCTACCTCCTCTGTTGTTGCTGCTACACAACCATTTCCATCGCAAGCCTCTGCACGCAAAGACCTTGCGAGAACAGGCCTTCGGAACCACGCCTCACTACGACATCTGCACGGATAGGCGAGCGATCAGGTTTTTTGGAAGCGCGAGGCGCAACTGCTCACCGATCAACTACTTCCCGTTGTTGTGACTCGATCGACTAATTTGCCTTCTTCCCGGTCCTTCGATCGATTACTTTCTGGTGTCTGTTCGAAAGACTGCACTGTGAACATCATCCTATATCGACTTAGATCGACTACTTCAAGCAGCCCAGCATGTCGCTTGTTGGAAACGGCACCGCTGGTACCTCTGGGTACATCTTGAACAAACTCTGGCTTTCTATCTTGTTCTTGCTTGTTTGCGAAATTGTCCTGAACATACATTTGATTAATCTTGTCACAAGATCACTCATGCTACACACAATTCTGTTTTATCTTGATTATTTTGGAATTAAAATATGTTATAATTTGCCTAATTTTCTACAGGCACGGTATTAAAAAGAAGGACATTTCCAAACATTCAGTAACGATTCAGATGAAAACCGAGGGGCGAGCCTCTCTTCTCTAAAAGAAAAATGCTTCTTTAGTTTGTCTATCCTTCAAGCCTAGGACGCTTTCAGAGTAACGTTTTCTGTTGGTCGGTGGGTTCATGCGTCTTCTCCGGTCCATCATCAAAATGGGTCCGGGACTCCCAGATGTGCGACCCGCCACGCATCATGCGCACACGTTTCATCATCATTCGGCACCATGGCCCGGAGCAGGTTTTCTTTCAGAATTGCAGGGGATTCCAGCATCATGATTTTCAGCGACCCGTTAGAAACTGATTATTGAGATAGTACTCTTTATTTGATTCCTGGTTCCTCCCAATCCTACCATACGACTGTATGACATGCATTTGGAGAACGATAGAACTGATGCACACATTTTTTTTTCCTTGGGAAGTAGCAATACATTGTGAATGGGTGTGCCGCCTACCTTCACACATAGATATATGTGCCCTGTCTAAGAGCGTCCTCATCGGGGGCGTAAGAGGCAACGTATATTGTTTTTTATCGTGAACAATGAGGAGAAATGGTGCTGCTACCTCTTGTTCAAGAGTTGAGCATAAATGAGACGTTGTCACGTAGTTGTTGGAATTGTTTGACCTCGTTCAACAATAAACAGAAATAAGAGATATATTAGGAACTAATATTCTGAGTCGTTTTTCCTTCTCCTACAAGATTAGATCTAATTTGCCTTGATCGGGAGGTAATCTCTATCCTTAAATGGACCCGGCCCCGGGCCTACAGCGGATATATATATAAGAAGAGGGACCCTTGGGCGTCCTCTATGACCTAATTCTACTTTATACCGATCACTAAGGCGTTGGAAGGTTCAGAAGCGCGGTGTTCCCATCTACATCGACCTGCACCTGTTCTTCTACATCTACTGCGTCTACCGCCACAGCAACTACATCAGCACCTCTCTAAGGCCTAACCTAGGCGTCCTCATGGCTGGTAAGTCCTACGCGTGATTTTATAGATTCAGATCGGTTGTTCTAGGTGTGATCTATCTCTGACTAGTGATCCTGTTAAGTTTTATGGCGAAATGTATCTAACATTTGGTATCAGACGCCTAAAACTAGTCGTTTTAGATCCCCTAGTCTCTGTTAGCACTAGATCTAATTAAGTTTAAGTTCTGCTTTGATCTAGTTTAAGCAATCAGAGGTGTTCAGTTAAGTTTAAGTCCTGTTTTCGTCAAATTTTAATGATCGCCTTAATGTTTTAGTGGTTAATTAAGCCTCAGTTAATTAGATCAATAAGATTGTTCATGTTTTAGTCATGTTCTAATTAAGATTCAGTTAAGTTTTCATTAGTACAGTAAGCTTATCACGTTTTAGATGTCTAAGATCAGTCAGGTTATCATTAGATTAAGGTTAATGTTCAAGTTTTAGGGCTAATTAAGAAGCTAGGTTTCTGGGTTATCCATCTGTTAAGCAATTGCGTTTTTGATCTACTTGTTCATGACTGCATCACATACGCATCACCTAACCCTAACCCTAAACCTAAGTTATGAAAACTCTAACCCTAAGACAGAGGAACTTACCTCTCGGTCGACGTCGATCCCGCCGCACCTCAGCTCAGGCGTGCGGACGGCGGCACCATCCTCTCGCCCTCCGGTCGCCGACGAGGCATCATGGCATAAGTCCGCCGTGGCGCGCACCTCGCCGGCATAAGGACCGACCCGCGCGACATCAGCTCCGCCGCGCGGGAGCCCGCATGGGCACGGCGTCTTGCCGTCGTCGTGCTGGGTCGCCGCCGGGTCGCCATCTCAGATCTGGGTGTTTTCCCCGCCGGGACAGGATCCAACCGTGCGGCATAAGCTCCAGCTGCGCGGCATCAGTGCGCCGCGTGGACGCCGGCACGCACACGGCATCTCGTCGTCGTTGTCGTCGCCGAGCAGCAGTCGGGTCGTCGTTGTCCTCCACCGCGCACTCAGATCAAGCACGGCGGGCGACGGCGTCCTCCCATTAGATCCGGCCGCACGGCATCAGATACGCCGAGCCACGTGCGGCTTCTCGCCGTCGTCGTCGCCGGGCCACCACTCCTCGCCGTCGCCGAGCATCAGCTCCGCGCGTCACGGACACGCCTCAAGGGCACCACGCGGAGGAGCTCGACGGTGCCGCTCGCGATTTCTCGCACGCGCGCACCGGCGAGCCACTCCGGTGGCGTCGCGGCGGCCGCCTGAGCGCGGGGGAGGCTCTGCCTCACCGCGCTGCGCCGGGAGAGAGTGAGCGAGAGTGAGGAGAGAGTGAGGGAATGGGAGGCTAGGGTTTCAACGGGAGTTTTATTCCGTGCTGACTCGATCCTGGCCATCCGTTCCTCCTCCTCGCGATCGACGGCTCAGATTAAGGCGGGCGCGATCGAACCGCGGGCGGGCCGGGCTGGCCATTTTCATGCCGCGCGCGGAGGCGCGCTGGGCCGCTTCGCCGGCCCACTCGCTCGCCGCTTTAATTATCGTGCGAGCACGCTTCTCTTCAGTTTTGGGCCACGCGCGAATTGTTTTCCGGGCCGAATGTCTCGCTGGGCCGCACACGCGCTTTTATTTGAGATTGAACATTTTCAGTGCGAATTTTCAGCATATATTTTGCCAAAATTTAAGATAATTAATTACGGCACTTATTTTAAGTTTTTCAGTGTTATTATTTTCAGATTAAGATGAGTTAATTTATTTCAGTATATTTAAGTTTAAGTATTGTTGGTATTTATTTATGTTAATTCATAATTTAAGCTTAAATCCACCAATATTTGTTTTGAGGTGCCTAATTCATGTTTTTAAGCTAAGTAATTAAGAAATAAGATTAAGTATTATTTACGAGCATAATTTTTCTGCAAATTTTATAAGTAATATCTTAAGTTACTGCAGTGAAATTTCTCGGTTTATTTAAGCTAAATTCTCTAGAATATTTCATAGCAATATTTTATTTGCTAATTTTTGAGCTTCCGCTGTCATTTTGAGAATATATGCTCATTGTTTTATTAAGTTTTATTAGCTTGTATGTTCCAGTATTTGGATTTTCATGAGCATAATAATTTTAAGGAATACGTTTAAGATTATTTATGCTATTAGTTTCAGTTATAAAGTTTTAAGCAGCTCATTGTTTTAGTGCAAATTAAGTTCTTTTTACCATTGCACCACTTTTAATTAAATGGAGTTTTTATGCTTACTCCGTCCCTCAGATAAATGAGCAAGCGCTCATAATAAAGTTTAAGTTTTAAGTTCTTATGAGCATTATAATTTTATGGTGTAATTTGCCTTGCCATTAAATGTTTTCTAAGCCTTTTAAGTTTAATTTTTAGGATAAGTTTTGTCCATAATTAAGTTTTATATTACCATATAAGTTAAGTTGAATATTCATTTATTCATTAAGTTAATTTAAGATGCCTCTATTTGAATGGAACCACCGGGAAGTTCATCTAGAGTACACTTGTATTTAATTCTGACCACCGTTGTTTTAATTATGAGTTTTAGAATAAGTTACGCTTGTTTTCCCCACCGGTGATGCAAGTTGTTTCTTATTGCATGATTGTAATCAGACCACTGTCGGGTTATTTCGTGCTATTAAGTGTATCTTATTGTACTATTAATGTTCCAGACTTAAGTTTATTTTTTAGTTATTTTTTTATATTTCCATCACCATCCTTTAAGACTTAAGATTAATAAGAAATGCATAAGTTGCGTTCATTAAGTTGACCAAGCTTTTAGCTTTTGTCATTTTTTAGATAATGGTCTTGCAAGCTACATGAAGACCATTAAGCCCTTCAATGGCATTGACTTTCCTCTATGGAAACAGAAAGTGCAAGACATCTCAAGTTTCTGGAGCTTGACTATGTGCTTCATAATGTCAAGCCATTTCTCCTACTCCTAGCATTGAGGATTATGATGAGAAGATGAATGAGTATCACTTCAAGTTAGAAATATGGGAGAGTGATAATAAGCTTGCCAAAAGGATCATAATGCGCTCCATCTCACAAGGCATAAGGGGAGCATTTGCTGCAAATGAGGACAAGACTGCTAATGAATTCTTATATTTCATCGAGATAAGTCATAAGCAAGTCTGCATAAGTTACCTCATTAAAAGGCTAACTACCACACGTTATGACGGGCAAGGTGGGCAAGGTGGACTACTATTGCATATCAGTCGCACGTGGGACATAGCCCATAAGCTTAAGGCTTTTGGATTGCAAATTTCAGACTCATGTGTGGACCATTTCGTTAATGCCTCCTTATGAGATCCATGAGACCAGGGGAGTTGCTCTCAGACTTAGTTGATGGAAATGAGTTGAGTTATCATATTGTTCTTTTAGATTAAGTTAGTAAACTCAACATTTTAGCTTGATGATTTCAATGTAATTTAGCGAAACTTTTTGTTTCTATCTATATATAATTATAAGTGTGTTATCTCTAAGTTATGAGTTTATCTCTTATATTATTAAGTTTTAAGTTATTGTTCATTCTTACTTCTCTACTATTTATACGTGAGAATTAGACTCAACAAGTTAAGTGATCAGACCTTGTCGAATATGTGGCACACTCACGTTTAAACCACAAATTCGGGGGGAGAATGGAATGTCTCATCAAATTAAATAATTAGTTAAGATCTGCTCTTGTCAGAAAATTAAATAATAATTCTCTCCATGATATTTTGTCCATAAGTTTTAAGGACAAATTTACTCGCTATATTATTACTGCTCCATAAGAATAAGTTCAAGGGCAGCCTTATAATGCGAGATATGATCACCATTGTGAAGGGAGTATATACTCCATAAAGACCAATCGTCTCAATAAGTGTGAATTTTTATTCTATATTCTGGCCTCCGCTGGGTACTGGATATTTGTCGCGGATTGTGTTGTGTCACCCATTTTCTGGCCTCCGCTGTTGTGGGTTGGTGCAATGGAATCAGCGATGATTGAAGTAAGATTGTGTTCATGATACTGGCCACCGTTGTTTTGTGGACATTTAATCATAACTTTGCTACTCTAGTTCATTTTCTGGCCACCGCTGATGTGGTCTAGTTTTGGCAAAGGAAGCTGATCAGTGGTATAGTAAATGTCGTGCCAAGATAAGCTGAAGAGCTACCATTGTAAATTATTTTAAATAAGTTTATGGGCCGACACATTTAATATTCTGATTATTCAGAGATTCAATGGAAGCTCATAAAGAAGGAAGGAAATGGGGGAGAAGAAATCTTATTGAGATATAGGATAAGTTTTTTCCTATATTGATGATTTAAGATGAGATGTATATACATACATATATGTTTTCTCATATCGTGCCATAAGTATTTCTCCATTCTTTTCTAACTCTGTTGAGGATCTACAATAGTTGTATTTCAATAACAGAGACCCGTAATGTTTTCATAATAAGTTAAGTTAAGTTTTGGACACAAAAGTAAAAGCTTCAGTTTTTCCTAAGATTATGTAAAAGAGGTCATAAAAGAGTCTATGAATTTTGAACATAAGTATAGTTCATCTCATAGCAATTTTCTGATGGAGTCAAAACAGTAGACTGTAATGGGTCTGCAGATTTTGAATAAGTGATTCCAAAAAAAACTAAGATTTTAAGTTTATAACTCACTATGAGTTTTGTATGTATCATGGGAAACCGTGATTTATTTTGAAAGGTTAAGGTGGATTAATTGAGATCCTGATACTCTAAGGTGATTATTTTCTCCGTAAGTTGAAGGAAATGAGCATGCATTCCAAGAAAGGAGAAATGATTTCATCATATCATATTAGATATATCTGGTGATGCTTTCCTAAGTTCTGGGGAGTGTGACACTTTGATGGGACCAAAGTGAGTATTGGGATTGTCAGTCAAGCACAAAAGTTGAGAGAGGTTTTGAAGTGACATTATGTGAATGCAAATATAATTATGCCTGTATCATTTTGCGTGATATAGCAAATATTATCATAAGTATAAGATTAAGAATAAGATAAATAGGAAGACGTTCCTAAAGCTTCAGATAGAAGCCATATGCTGAGATCTATAAGACATTGACTTAGCATGACAAGCCAGAATGCTTGACAAAATTTTATTAGTCTTAGTCCAGGGGAGGTCCACTGGAAAAAGGTATTTAAAGTTAAAGACACCATATAACATGCTTATTTGATTAAGTACTATTCAGATAAGGTTCTGTGAGGGTGTATGGATGTAAATGTGCACAATTAAATTTTATGTCCTTCATTCTTACAGATAAGAGCGATTCTGCAATCTAAAACAAGATTAGCATTATGAATGCTGTTTTGTATAGCATGTTTTATTTTAAGCAGGCATATAATATATATTCCGGTATTATTATTAAGATTTACATTGTTTATAATCAATGTCGCTGTATTTGATTACAGTATTCCTTTCAAGTAATGACATATAGTTGATGGTGTCAAGCCTATTGATAACTACATTATTATGTTATGAAAGAAGGGTCCCAGGATCAAGTCATTTATAATGCTTTAAGTAAATTGCTAGCAACATGACTGATTGAGAGTTTTTATCTCTTATCCTATCTTCGCGAAATTAAGTATGGATTTGATATTTAACCTGAAATGTGATTCTGGATGAGGCCGAATAAATAAACTCCCAAATAAGTTAATAAGCGTTCTATCAAGATACTGTAGTTGACTTTGGTTAATGTTGTCCCAGTATGCTGTTACGCTGCTGACGACCCATTCGCTGGGTTCTGCTATGGTATTGAGTGTGCACATAATGCGAACATAAGTCTAAGTTTAAGATTAAGATTGTTCAATTAAGTGGGAGATTATTGATCCATGTGTATCCATCTACACGTGATCAATAAATTCAATGTTTTGAAGATAAGTTGTTTTGACCATCGGTCAAGGGGGAGAATGTTGGAATTGTTTGACCTCGTTCAACAATAAACAGAAATAAGAGATATATTAGGAAACTAATATTCTGAGTCGTTTTTCCTTCTCCTACAAGATTAGATCTGATTTGCCTTGATCGGGAGGTAATCTCTATCCTTAAACGGACCCGGCCCCGGGCCTACAGCGCACATATATATATATATAAGAAGAGGGACCCCTGGGCGTCCTCTATGACCTAATTCTACTTTATACCGATCACTAAGGCGTTGGAAGGTTCGGAAGCGCGGTGTTCCCATCTACATCGACCTGCACCTGTTCTTCTACATCTACTGCGTCTACCGCCACAGCAACTACATCAGCACCTCTCTAAGGCCTAACCTAGGCGTCCTCATGGCTGGTAAGTCCTAAGCGTGATTTATAGATTCAGATCGGTTGTTCTAGGTGTGATCTATCTCTGACTAGTGATCCTGTTAAGTTTTATGGCGAAATGTATCTAACAGTAGTTCCTACACACAAACATTGTCTGCAAGAGTTAGCAGGCTGCTTGCAGGCTGCCTCTACCATTGGGCATGCTCTCTGCGCTATGATGCAACTATCCTGAAAATAGAGCAGAGCTACACACCTAACCCGGAGGTGCTTTAGGGCCTCCATAATGCTATAGACAGCAAAATGTGGATCGTCCCACACAGACCACAAAACAAACCGCTTGTATAATGGATTGTCTGTTAATCCGTTGGTATACTATGTAATTCATGCTGGAGAACACAAGTCAAGGTGATAAATGAGGACTTGATCTTGAATAGTATTTTGTTGCTTGTATGAGGGAATGCTATGTAGAATTGAAAAAAAAAATTCTATGTTTTACCTTACTGCATGCCTTGATACAATACATTCATATCGGCAAGGTAGTACCTAATGTAACGGGCCAAAAATCTTAAGCATGACATGGAGCTTATATCTGCATCTAATTAAACATTTGAGCATTTTTTGCACACATTTGAAACTGAATTCGATAAAGAATTAAACTTAAACGTATGCTTAAGTAACTTAAAATTTCGCCTAACCTTAGGCAAAAATGCAAATATAGCATTCTGGGAAGAGTGTTTACTTCAAATCTATAGTAGCTATGTAGCCAGACGAGAGTAAAATGGGTAGCTTATCAATTATAGTATCAACACAAAAATCCAAAAGGTTTAAATAAGCCTTTTAGATGATCGAATTTAACTATAATAGAAGAAAATGGAACATCGTTTTGAAGTGAGGCTAACAGGAAGATTCTTTTTTCTGCAAAGGCTCTTGACTAGTGATGCGGTGGGTCGGAGGCGGGGGAGCGTCCTGCAGGTGCTTCCCCCATCGCACACAGGATCGGGCGCTGCCACTGCCGATGGGTGACTGCTGGTATAAACGGGAGGTGGGTGATCTGTTTCGCCTCAGATAACCAGCCGTGGCCGTTGCCCCATGAAACGACGGCTCCTTTCTCTCTTCTGTTTCTCTTTCCTCCACTTAACAAAACCTGTCTACATAGTTTTTTTTAAAAAAAACTTGTCTACATGGCACTATAAAAACGGCATAATTAATGGCATTGTAGAACAACATATTAATAACAAAAGACAGAAGTACCATGATAGCTTTAAGTTTGTAGCGACGTTTGTGAACCCTGAAATTTATGTAGTGACCACATGTAATCAAGCCGAGTCTAAAAAGAATGTATGTGTATGTCACCCCACTATTACATATACTTTTTTTGCGGGAACACTATTACATATACACCATGTCTCAGAGCCAGGATTCAACTAGACAACTATCAATACACATAGAGAACATGGGTGCGCACTCCAGAGGTGCTTTGATGCTATACTGGAGCAGGTACTGCATGAACAGCAAGTCAAGATTGCCTTTCAAATTTTTAGAAAAGAGATTATATTTTAATATTCTATCATCTGCATCGATTGATGCATGTAACTGTCCATTATTACATCATCCAAAGTACCTCCCAACTTAGGAACACACATAAATAAAAGCGACATCATAACTTTAAACATAACCAAGTTTATTATTAAAACACCAGCCATTGCTAGCAAAAATCTCCATAGAAGTGGTCTGAACCATACGATAGCCCCAAGCGAACTGTGGCCGCTCCTCCTCCTTCTGCAGAAGTGCCCATGAGCGAATCTAGTATGTTCCTCTGAAGATCACCTGCATGAGAGTAAAAGCTCTTGTATTGTTAAAGAACACATCATTTCTCAATAGCCAAATTGCCCAAAATAGAGTACACATTCCTACCAAGATTTTGTACTTAGTTTCTTATCCAACCCATGAAGCCAATCCTCAAACAAGTGTTGAATACAGGTGAAATGTTAAAAGAAACTTGCACAATTCGCCATATCAATTTAGCAACTTGACAATCGAAGAAAAGGTGTTGAATGCTCTCATTGATATTACATAAAGCACCCTTTAAACTTCCCTTCCATCATATTTTTGCTAAATTATCCTTAGTAAGAACTACTCCCCTAATCAAATACCAAATGAACACCTTTATTTTTAAGGGCAATTTTAGTTTCCAAAGTATATGATTGTGAGGTATAACATCAGGTGCAGCAAGCGTTCTATACATGGAACGTACCGTAAATCTCCCATCTTGTTGCAACATCCATTTAAATGTGTCTTTTTGGTCAATTAGTTGAATATGCATAACTTTAGCTACCAGCTGGTTCCACGCTGTTAGAATATATTGGGATATCCTCAAGATATCGTAGATTAGGATCATGTAATCCCGACTTGCCTTATCTCTAGCTACCGGAGGCTCCTTGCCCTCCAAGCAATGTACTCCTATATAATCTGCTCATGAGGCTCAGTAATACAATCATCCATCAAACCAATCCTACTCTCCTACATGGTATCTACGAGCGGGTTCGGATCCTGGACCCTAGCTTGCTTCCGCCCAAATCCTAGCGCTGCCGGCGCCCCTCCTCGTGCGCCGTTGCCACCTTGGCTTCTCCACGGCGCGCCACCAGCACGCACCCTCGACGATCAGCTAGCGCGCCCCTGGGGAGATCACCCATGTCGATCTCCGCCGAGGGCCGCGCCCAACAGAGTCCGGCGGCGGGCAATCGATTAGCTCCGCCGCCCTCGTGCTCGTGGGATGTCAAGCAGCTTCGGATCGTGAAGGACTAAATTATTCCCAACTAATTATCTTCTAAAAGGTACATTTAAAGGACTGTTGCAACCGTTGCACTCTTCTTTCTTATTATTTTATATAAACCAGGGAATTGATCTTTAAAAAGTGTATTATCTAGCCATGCATCCTCTCATAAGCTTATTTGAGTGCCATCAACAAGATTCAATGTGCCAAGTCTCAAAATGTCATCTTTAACCTTCATAAGGCAAGACAAAAATAAGAGTCTCCTGGCATATATTGGACCTGTGTGATGGTTTTGTTTCTTAAATACTTGTTTCTTAGGAGCCTTTGCCAAACATCATCCTCGTTTATAAGTTTTTAAATCGATTTACTAAGAAGACATCTATACTGTAAGTCAAGGTTTAAAATTCCAAGACCTCCTTGATCTTTTGGTGTGCATAAAATTCCCCATTTTGTCAACCTATATTTCTTCTTATGTTCATCACTTTGCCAAAAGAATCTTGATAATAATCTACCTTCAAGATTCCTCTAGATACTTTTAAAAAAGATAACATGAAGATTCAAAGGTTCGACACGAGGCGACAACCGAGCGGTTCCAACTTCCAACAGGCATGTTGCCCATTCAAGCCTAAAGGCAAACCGGTCCCTTCCAGGCAGCAGCTACGCTTCTGTTGGGTTCCTGTTACTGTCCACAGTCACTGTCGGAGCTTCCAATCGGTCGACTTGATGACATTTGCATCGCTGGTCAGTGGCTGCCACGCCGCAGCATGGGAGTGTTTGTTTCGCTAGGGTCGACGCACCTCCTCCATGTCCACCTAATCTAGGAGTGTTTGTTTTTAGATAATGGGAAGACTACAATAATCCCAGCCTTGGCTCTCAAAAAAGCTACAGCTGCACTGGCCTTGACTTCTAAGAAAGTTACAGCCAATTGTAATCACCGACCAAAGAAGGCCATCATCAGTAGTATAAAATTGCTACACTGATGAAACATGCAAACAAAACAAGAAAAGAACATCTCCTTTCTACAGCTTCTATAATCTTCCAATGTATTAGTCCTTTGGGTAAGGCTACCTCCATAGGTCCAATCTTCCCCATCTTCTGGGCAGAGGAACACTCAAGTATATGCCAATGGTCATGATGAATAGTATCTTTTCATTGAAGCAAGAACCACCCAAACTGCATCAACCGGAGAAAAGAATTCCCAAACACCACCCAAACTAGTAGAAGTTTGGAAACATCCGAGACGACATTAGAATTATCGAAAGCTGCAGGAGACCATGACCAAAGAAGACGAACCAGGCCAAACAACCATCACCGAAAGGCGGGAGAATCTTCAAAGCGATGCCTCCAACGAGGATACGGCGTCAAAGACGCTGTCGCCCATCCGAAAATTCGAATTCAGGTTTTCACTGGAAGATTCTCAAATGTGAGTATGAAATTCTTGACAACACCTCCAAGGAGGTGTAGCGCCCTAATACGTCAAAGCCGTGCTGGCTTTCGCCATGCTCTCATCCCACCACCGCACTCCATGAATATGGATCAACCGTTATCTAGGAGTGTTTGACGGGCTTGGATATTGTACAAATTCAAGGACCGTCAGCTGCACCAGTAGCGACCACGTACGTCTTCATCAAGCGGTTACTGCTTGATGAAAATCTGCCTCCACTATGGCCCATGCTTCGCTTGTTCACAATAAACACGGAGGGGTTACAGGGTAGGCAGAAGCTGCAACCCTCGTCTCCTTTTTGAGGACCTGTGTACGTCTTGCACTACAAGAGTTGTAAGAGCACTGTCGGCCACTCAATAGAAATGAATTAAGAGGATGAAACTATAGGGAATTAAACAAAAATTGTAGGGGAAAAGTAAGATTTTTTTTTTTGAAGGAAAACAGGAGGGGATTCCCCTACTGCACTTTTATTAATGTTAGTTTAAGTACAAGGTTAATTTTGTACAAGCCGACAGACTACCGGCTACAAAGACCGTAACCAGGATTCCATGTCCTGCACTACACAACGCTTAGCTCTATACATGGAACAGTAAGATTCTTGTAGTGATGGTCAAATGTGGCATGATGCGTAGAATTGATTGATTTTTTTTTTAATTTTCTCTCCAATCCTGCTTCGCAGGTGCTTGACTATCGGCTAACATTTTCTGTGCCTGTAAGTGCATTAACGCGACACATGCTCTTTCGCAGGCGCAAGGAGAAAGAGCCGAAGAGATATATGGCATTTTGTCACCGACTGGACACCGAGATGTGGCTGCTTGCCCCCACCTGGACGGGGGTTTCAGGTGTATCCAGATCCAGATGCGATTGCTAGGCCGAAGAACTGACCTTCGTCGATCTTGTTTCCAGCCCATGTCAGATGGTGAAGCAGATCACCTAAGAAAAAGAAAGAAAGATGGTGAAGCAGATCATCTAAACAATCTATATAGGACTATTCCCACAATCACATCACTTCTAGGCTTCTTGAGCCGAAACGACTACTACAGATACTAACGGGGCTATGATGTTACAGTCACCCCTGTTAAGGATTGACGCATCGGCTGCACACTGCATACACGGCAAGCGGATACACAAGATCTTCCCTCGGTGCACGGTCACGCCATGTCCCCTCCATGGGGACGACACGCATGTGTACGTATAGCGAGAGTCGGCTCTGATACTAATTGTAACACCCTGCGACTAAAATCCGCTTACAGCCCAGCTCCCACACGGGATGGGCAAGTGCATTCACATAGCACCCCTCTTACACTTTCATCCTCGCTTCATGTAAAAGGGTTAATCCGGAGGTGCTATGCTTAGAACCAACAAAGGTTATATGCTAACCCTCACCCACCTAAACAACCACTTTACTTCTGATCCACTTGGGCCGAAACAACTAGTACAGACTACTGGGCTGGGGTGTTGCATGAAATTAGTCTCGGTTTTTCTTCTCAGGTTATGGATCCGTCATAGCATACAGTACGATACATAATCCATAAAAGTCCACACTCTTGTTAAAGATTGGTGGCGATCGAGCAGATGAAGTGGTGATTAGAGAAAAGAATGTACTGTGTTCTGCAGATCTTCTCCGAGTCTCCCGCATAACTGTCTTCTAGTGGACCACAATTGAATAATAGTTTGAAGAATCAGGATTGAAACGTATAGATCAATGCCGGCCTCAGCTTTTTCTTTATAGATTGTGTCATGAATCATAGCACATCTTCATCTCCTGGTAGCAGAATCCACACTCTACTTTATGTAAACATACATAACACCCCGGGTAATGGTTTCGGTGCACAAGGTCTAACATGGGTTGTTTAGCCGGACGAGGGTTAGCATATTGCTAAGCATAGCTCCTCCGGTTTAACCTTTTTACATTTAAAGAAAGGATGAAGGTGGTCAGGCGTGCTATATGTGCATGCGTGTGCCCACCTCATGTGTGGAGGCTGAGAGGTAAGCGGATTTTAGATATAAATTGTTAAACCACAAATGAAAGAAATCACACTCCTGACATTACTTTTGCATAAATATAAGATACGGTGATGGAAGTTAATAAAACACAAATTTTTATGGTGAATATTGAAATCAATATTATGTACGGTATATTTTCAATGCACACTACACTTCAAGGTTGGCCACTATGCGCATTGATAGCCAGAGACAAAGTTGAGAACAAAAAAAAAGAGCATTTAGCAAGCACCAACCACCAGCTTAGTACAAGGGTGTCAATAACTACAACATGAACAAAACGTTTCACTCATACACTGGTCTATAAAAGCATAGACAACAGCACCATGATCCACATGTGTAGAACTTAGCAATTAACAAGTGTTTCATACCATATATGAATTAGTTTGACGCAAGTTAAGGTGTGAAGCACAGTCTGGGAAAATATGCATATTCGATAGCGAAATTTCTAGGGATAGGAGGTGTTGGAAACGAAAAGATAGCGGCATTTCGTGATGAAGGTTTCTTGTAGGGAGACAAGAAATGAATGCAGGTTAGACACATCTTTTGTGGCAAACTATACTAGTATAAAAGGACCCTTCAGTGGAAGGCCTTTTTGGTTAGAGTGGCAGGCAAAGCGTCTGTCACTCCGCTTCCTACGCTGCTAGTTGCAAAGAGCAGTGGTGGGCCGAGGCATCTGCCACTGTTAAACAAGAGCAATGGCGGAAAGGATCACGGCAGCCTGCCCGTCACTAGAAATTGGTAACAGTGGCGGACAACACCCTCCACATTAACTTGCATCTGACCGCCACTGCTATCATTTCATCAAAATGAAAAAAAGACCATTTTTTAATTTAACTACTTGTAGGCATGATTTTGTATTTGAGTCAAATTAAAAACTAGCTGGATGCAAATGCTTGAATCAATTGCATTCCGTTTGACACACAGCAGACAATATTTAATAGGTTGAAGCAACGAGAACTCAGGGATACTTTGGAGAACAACAAAGGTATTCCATAGTTTTATTGTAGTAATCAGCAGTATTTGAATCACAAACAAGTTGTTGGTGAGCGTTGTTGAATACATCCCTCAAGCTTCATTTTTCATGTTTTAAGAAAGTTACATATACTTTATGCTTGAACTACAGAACCAATCATCAACCTTATTTTATAATAAATTCTTGTTGTCTCTGATCCTTTTCTTTTTCACATGCATGTGCTTTACTTCACGAACAACTGAATTGTGCACTTTGCTTGCACAACTAACTCAGGAATCTTTCTTTAACTTTTTTGCTTTCGTTTTTTTGTGATGTTGTTCAGATGCTTCCCATGGCATACATTTAAGGCTGCAGCAAGGTACAAACTCCTGCAATGCCAACCAGATACTGGCATGGTTCATTGTATCGTTGTTCTAAATGTTTTGTGTTGTGCCACCTCCTGATTAGCTACCCAACATTTTTGGTGTCAAGCCCAGGTTCTCACCACAGCGGTACACATTCATATAAGACTCAAAAAAGCTGCAGTTCTCCTCCGCTCAAAGAGTCCGTATAGTCTCCTACCGCTATTAACATCCATATTCAGAAAACAGGTATTATCGACTTATGAACATCCTTAGTTCTTACTAGTACTTCATTGCACGTACTAGTTAGATCAATTAGTTCTGTTGACATAACTGTCAGATCAGACCATCCCTATACCCATTTGAGGAAATTACTGTGGTTTTTTGTTTGTTCAGGCCTGACAGAGAATTGAAATGTTCTGCAACCAATAAGTTTATTGTAGATAACAGCAAGTACAGCTAGCTGGTAGTCCCCGTGGAACCCATTCAGTCATTATTTCTGTTGCAATATGTTATTCTAACTGATTGAAAAGCAGCATTTTAATTTCCCCATAAGCCTCGAGTTTGTCAGATATTTTTTATCCCTTTTTATTCTTTTTGTGGTAGCTACTCTTGTTTTTCATTTTCCTTTTTCCTTCAAATTGGAACAGAAACGAACTTACAGTCCTACACAAATGTTCCAAGTAGCAAAATAAATCAAATATCATATAGCTCGCCACAACACACCCACACATAATGTATATAGTTATTACTAAAAACCTATATTATATACATACTAACATTTTTTAATTTAAATTTATGAGTACTACTACCTCAGTTTCAGAATACAAGCATTTTTTGGTTTACTCAAAGTAAAACTTCTTCAACATTGACTATTAATAACAAAAAAATTATAACACTTGATCATATGCAAATGATGTTATTAGAGTCACGATCAAACGGACTATCATATATGCAACTATTTATGTTTTAAACGATTCATTTTTGTTGATATTGCTAGCCAAGGTTTGAAATGTTTGACTAAACCAAGAAATACTTACAGTTTGGAACCGAGGGAGTAGTGAAATTGAAAATCGTTCTCTAATTTTAAAATTGCAATGCAGGTAAATATGACACAGGCAATAGTCAGAGTTACTTCTGCCATGAACCCTCCTTTACTTCTGGTAGACTACAGTCGTGAATTGAGATTAAACGGGAAAGCACTGGTCCGTGTCCAAGCACCCTCATCTGTGAAAATTTGTACCCCCATTGATGTGGTCATACTGCTTAGCGTAACCCACAGCGTGAGCTGGGCAGCGGCATCACCAACACAGATGCCATCGCGGTTGGATCTGCTGAAGAAGGCCATCAAGTTTATAATAAGACAGCTCGACGATGATGACTGTCTTGCCGTCATAGCATTCAACGATCAGGTCATCAAAGAGTACAGCACCGGCCTTTTAGAAATTTCAACCATTGGTCGGATGGCTATAGAAAAAAGTTAGATGGGCTCATGGCTAAGGGTACCACTGCTTTTAAACCAGGCTTGGAGCATTCAATGAAGGTATGTGATGAACTTTGCTATTCCATTTGTTTCCAAGTTTTAATTTACGAACTTTTTGCACATAACCCTACTAAATAGTTTACCATTGGAATTTATTCAATCATTGGTAGGTCATATAGTAAAAAGGACGTACAATACGCTAAATGACAGAGTACAGAAGTAGCATGCCACATCCAAAACTCATATAGGGCATAAGGCTCTCTGCACTGGGTTCCTTTACAGCTTCCTGAAGGAAGCATATACCGGAAAACATGCTGCACCGGCACCCTCGATAGCTTCCGCTATCGAAGCGGAAGCCTCGCGTTCCGCTATTCTGAGCGGAGCTAGAGGGTGCCCGCTAAAGCGTCGCCGGGCCCACCTTGCCTCCCACCGCCGCTCCTCTCCGCTTCGCTGCCCAGCAACGCCTCCGCCTCCCGCGACCTCTTCGCCAAGGCCAGCGCCGGCGCCTTCCCGGACGCCGTGTACGCGCTCGCGCTGTGCCGCGGCGACGCCAACGTGACGGCGTGCGGGTCCTGCGTCGCCACCGCGTTCCAGGACGCGCAGCAGCTGTGCGCCTGCCGCGCCCGCACAAATCGAGCCTCGCTCGCGACGACGCGGACGGGGTGGCGGAGGAGGACGGGGAGACGCAGTCGAGGCGCGCGAAATCCGAGGATGCACCGCGAGCTCCGCGCGGCGACCTCCTCGACGGCGACGCGCCCCAGTCCGCCGCCGCGCCGCAGTACTCGTGCGCCGCAGTACTCGATCACCAGCTGCAGCGCCTCGCTCCCGACCTCCACCTCCTCACCGAGCAGCTCCCGGAGCTCCACCGCCTTGCCGCCGCCCTCCGCGCCATCGCCGGAGCGGCGCGCGAAGAAGTCGCGCAGGAAGGGGCTGCGTGCGCACAGCACGCACCGGTGCACCCGCAGCTCGGGCGCGCCGGGCGCCGCGGACAGGCGCGCGTCGGAGAAAAAGCCGAAGTCGTCGGGGCAGCGGAAGGTGGCGTAGCGCCTGCACGTCGGCGGCGGTGAGCTGGCTGTCCATGGGCGGAAGGCGGCGGCGGTGAGCTGGCTGTCCATGGGCGGAAGGCGACGGCGGTGAGCTGGCTGTCCATGGGCGGAAGGCGACGGCGGAAGGCGAGGCGGGGGAGGCGAGGCGGCGGCGGCGGCGGGGGAGGCGAGGCGGGGGAGGCGGGAGGCGGGGGAGGCGAGGCGGCGGCGGTGGAGAGCAGCAGGGGCTGCGCGCGTGTCCGGAAGGATCGAGAGAGAGGCAGAGAGACCGATGGGAAAAAGAAGAAGATGGGTGGGATTGGGACTGGAGAGAAAAAAAGAAAAGGAAAAAAAAGAGGAGGAAGGAGGTGGTAGTTGGGATGGTTGAATAAAATATAAGGTAGTGGGGTAGAGGAAGAATATAGAGGAGAGATGGGTGCGGGAGAAATTGATATAGAGGAGAGAATATTGATGACCAGGACGGAATATACCTTTTAGAGGGATGAAATAGAGGAACACGAGTGCGGAGAGCCTAAGCAATGAATAGACGCTAGCTGTACCCTAGTTGGCAGGTAAGCCTGCGCAAATTGTGTAGCAAGCGATCTCTTTTTTTAAAAAAAAAATTCACTGGTCTTTTGTTTCTCAAACTTTCGAACATTTTGTTAAACCCATAAGCTTGGTTTTGCCTTTTGTTCTCCCTTAATTGAAATAATAAGTACATAAATATCTTATTTATTTGTTAATAAAACTGTCTGTTGTAGGTGGCTATAGACATAGTATGAACAAATCAACAATCGATAAACCGTTTGTTTCATACATGGATTAAACAATCTAGCTGTACACCTTAGAAATTAAGAAATTTTCTCTATGCGAGATCCTCAGCTTACAGCTCATGCTCTTGAAGTCTTAAACACGCAAGGCCAGCAGGGTAGCCGACCACATGTCATTCAGCTCATTTGCGATGCTGGTGTGTTTGGGTCTTGCAGATGACTGCCTTACATTTATTGTATGTTGACTATGTTATACTCCCTCCATACTCATATTAGTGGGTGTTTTAGACATTATTTACAATACCAAGGAGCAATTAAATTGGGTCTAATCTTCCATCCATGCCCTATTAAATACACCTCAGAGCAGCTTCCTAACAACTTTCTCTCCCCTCCGGACTGGCCAGTGCGCATGGTTTCCATGCACAGGGGTGCAGGTTCGAATCCTATACGCGTCGTTGGGGCCTTTTTTTTTCGATTTTGCATGGCACCATGCGGCACTTTTTTTTTGTCTGGTTTTCGCTCGCTCGCTCGCGCTGGTGCAGGCCACGGTTTCGGTTCAGTTTTTCTTTTGCCTCCCGCATTGTGTGCCGATATTTTCGCCGTGCATGCTGCAAGTTTTTGCCTTCTGCCGTGCATGCCGCAAGTTTGGCCGTGCATGCAATTTTTTTTTGCCTCGCGCCGTGCATGCCGCAAGTCCCGTGCGTGGACGAGGCCGTCGACCGACGCCTGCATGCGACCGAGGCTGAGCGACGCCGGCGAGCGAGCGAGGCGGCCGAGAGCGTGATGCTGGTGCGCGACCGAGCGAGCGGAGCGCCGCCGGCGCGAGAGCGAGCGCGGCGCGAGAGGGCGAGAGCGTGCGAGAGACTCCGCGAGAGAGGAAGAGGCTCCGTGAGGCGTGCGCGTTTTAATTTTTGCGGAAGCCAAAGCACCAAGCCGGCTAGTGTTAATTGCGACAGGGGCAAAAGCGTCCAGAACGAGCTAATAAACGCACGACGCCCTCTTTTGTGAAACTCTTACCCAAAACAAAACGCCCTCTATTAGAGTATATGGAGGTAGTATGCATGATTGCTAATCGGTGAGCACCAGCTACTTGTCTTCTGTGTCCTGATGACGTCACTTACTTTTTGAATCTGTTGTGCGTGCTCTTATCAAAACTCTTCTGGGCTACAGCACCCGATTGGTTCCACCAGATCAATCCCCTAGATGGCCTCGCCATAGGAGAAGCTAGAGATGCTAATTTTCATTGATTCCATCTTCGAGTAACTGGTGTCATTGGCTTGTAACATTTAGTCCTTGTTTCCACTTTCCCTAACAACATGTGCCCACACTCATTACTTGTTTCCTTCCACTTTACTACTTCTGTTTGTATCTTTGGTCAGCAAAAAGAACTTTGTATTTCGTACCAGCTTTGATGAGAACCTTGATGGAAGCTATATGCTTCTTCGCAAGCTGGTGACTTCATATAGATAGAAGCAACTTCACATTTTATTTGTTTTCAGGGAAATCCTTTTTTTTTTTTTTTTTGCAGCTACACACTACACTGTTCTCCACGAAATCATTTATGCCATGGCACTTTGTTTTATTTAAAATCTCACATAGTTTAAGACACCCAGATTCCTTATCATAATTATTACCTTTTTTAAGTCTACCACCTCTTTATCTCTCTGGGGGTTCCACATTGTTATGCTTTATATTATTTTGTTAAGTTGGAATGATCTCTTCATTTTTAAATTATAATTCCTACTTTTCTTATAAACTATTTTTTTGGATTTATTTATTCACAGTATTATTGAATTATATTATACAATTGTTAAGTATTGTTGTATTATATTATACATTTGGTATAGATATTTTTACACTTTACTAGTTTCAACTTTTGGAGTTTGGGCACAAATCCAGTTGTCGTGTTTCTTCTTGAACTTTTTTTTTTACATTTAATAGCCACTCTTTGTTACATCTCATGACCTCTAATAATCTTTTGTTCTATTTTGACGTGTGGAGTTTGGTGATTTATGTTTGAATTGGTTTGAAAATCCAACAGCTAATTTATTGATTCTTCATCTGCATATGACTTATTACTATACTGTAGCTAAATTGGACACTTCTTCTCCTGATTATTTCAATGTAGCTTTAAATTATTAATTGTGCCATATGTATCCATGATTTCCAGCTCCTGGATGGACGAGCGGATAAGAATCGTGTAGGCTTTGTCGTCCTCATTTCAGATGCTTTAGATAACAATAAACTCCAGTGGGCCGATGAGAGTATCACTCCTACTGACCCCATCCGAATCCTCCTCCGAAAGTACCCAATCCATACCTTCGGCTTGTGCAAGGCTCACGATACAAAGGCACTGCACTTCATCGCGAAGGAATCCTATGGAACCTACTCCTCCATCACTGACAACCTGGAGACCAAGATCCTGGAAGCATTGGCAGTCTGCCTAGCTGGGTACAAGACAGTTGTGGCCACCGACACATGCGTCAACATCACGTCTGGTAGTTTGAACATAACAAGAATCAACTCTGGTGGTTACACGCTCCGTGGGAACTCCGGAGGCATCTTTATTGGCACGCTCTCTGCTGGGGAGGTGAAGGACTTCCTTGTCTCCTTTGATTATACCACAGGCTATTGGGCACGGGGTTACTGTAAACTTTTAGATGGGATTACTGCTAGTGTCACGTACAAGAATCTATCAGGCGGGCAATCAATCTCCACTGAAACTTGCTCCCTCTCACTCCCAATTCACACGACTGACACCGGGCGGGCTCCAGAGAACCCATGCCCTCCCTTCCCAGCGGTCCTCCAGCAGATGGTCCGGTTCCAGGTTCTGGACATGCTTAAGAGCATTATAGAAGAATTGTTAGTCTTGAAAGAGGAGGCTGGTGCCTTCCAAAGAGAAGAAGACGATGACCCTGTAATTCAGGCCATGGCAGCGAACTTGCTGCAGAGGAAGTGGAAGGAGTTCAAGCAGTCTGATCAAACATGGAAAGAAGCCCCAAGGGCCTTCCTTGACCTTGGAGGCATCGACAAGGACATTAACGCAATGGTGGACGTCCTGAAGCATGGCCTAGGGATTGGATGCATCTACTCATGGCTCTCCAGCTACCAGATGCAGCGCCCAACAGTTACTGGCTTGCCAGTTCACAATGCTGCAACAGGGTTTAGAACGCCAGCGATGGAGGCAATGGTGCAGGAAGCCCACAAGCAGATGGCCTTGGAAGCTCCTGCCCAGGGACAGGACCAAGAGGTCTGCAATGGTGCCAGCGAGCTCTTGGACATGATCAGTCAGAGATTTGAGCTCTGGTCCAAGCTGGACAGAAATGTGCCACCACCGTTCCAGCCGTCGTCAGAGATGGAAGACCATGTTTCCCGCAACCTCGCCACCGTCATACGTAAGGACATCAGCCAAGCGAGAAAGAAGGACATATATCTGGTGCGTACATCCATGTTACTACTGCAATACACAGTAACATAAATCAATAAGATTTCATTATTACCAATTTGTTTTTCATGGACTGATGAAGGTGACCAATCACGCGATAGAGAAATGTTGGAGCTCCTTCAATGCCGGTGAGGAGGCGTATGGCCATGGTGGCCAAGACAAATAGGCGCGAGGGCAGCAAGCCAGCCACTACAAGTAAAGGAAAAATGGGTGGCGTCGTGGTGATGCAGAATCAGATGTACCATGGAAAAATTAGAGAGGCGTCCTCGCAAAACAAAAAACAAAAATTAGCGAGGCCATATTCTCCTATTCCCTCCTGAGAATAATGCACCCTGTTCATGTGATTTACGGCATGTTAGTTGATTGTTGTTCTCTTAATAAATAGTTCTTTTGTGCATCACAGGATGATGTAAATAATAACTATTATTTGCACTCTTTACACAATTATGACTACGATTTTGCACACTTAAATCTTGCTGTTGTATCATGGAATGCTATGCCTACAAGCCTCTGCCCTTGTTCGAATAGCTATATGTGAACGTAATGCACTGATTACTATGGATAACAAGTGTAGAAACATATATCTGTAGAAAAATTCTTTCATCCGGTGACCATTAAAGACTGTGTCATCGTCTCATCGAGGTCGATTATTACTTCCCTTGTAATAATAGTCAGCTGGAAGAAATCAGAGATACATATGATTAAGTATAGTGTTGACAAATATTGGCGTGTACTACTTATTTCTGCATAGTTAAAATAGTAACCCATGTATACTTCATCATATTCATGTTGAAAACCATATAAATTGATGTCAAAGCAATAAGCCATGATTGAAAGATCAAGTACAAAAGACAGGGGATAGGCAGCTCCAGCTCTTTAATCCCTTCAAGAAAAAAAAAGGATAAGCTATTTTGCTAAACTTTTTGTTAGATAATCAGACGCGGAAGCGATTCTCCAAGAACACAAACGCCAAATCACAAGATCACAGAAAAAAGAACGACACGAGACATGATGTTTTTTAACGAGGTCCAGCGATGTGCCTACATCCTCGGGGCATGACTATGGGCGCTCCTCCCCATCATAACCATAGTAACACCAGCATCCAGGAGTACATGGCTTGGCTACCTCTAGGGCACGCCACCCTAGCCACCGTCACCCTTTGCCTACTACATCTGTTGTCGTTACGGTTGCAACAGTGCTGCCCTCATATTTATGGGCCCGGGAATACAAGTCCAACAGAAACTCTATCCCTAACACCTAATACAACTCAAGTCCTAATTGCAACCGACTTTCGTACACATATTCGACACAAATATAACAAACTCCACCTTGACGAATATGCACGTCACCATAAAGTTGTCCATGCTTGAACCTCCATGTACGCAGACTTGAGTTGTCTTCTCCACTGCTCACTTTGAACAGTCCGGTGAGGCCGTCTCGCCGCCAGGACTAAACACCGCAATACCTGCAGCTCCATCCTCCATGACTCCACCTTTTAGCTTATAGTGATGAATATCCGATCTCTCGCCTATCATCATAGTCTTGCCATTCTGCATCACCCTCAAAGTCTTTCTATCTGGCGCCGCCTGATATAACCAACCTTTCTCATGCAGAACCCCAAGCGAGATAAGATTCCTCCTCAGTTCCGACACATGCCGCACATCCTCGAGTAGCATCTCCTGACCATCATACATTGTAAGCTTGATATTGCCAACACCCATGATACGATGTCCCGTATCATCTCCCAAGTGAACAAAACCAAAATCGCCCTCAACGTATGAAGAGAACTCCTTTCGAGATGTAGCATGATAAGAACTTGCAGAATCCAGCAACCACGCTTCTCCACAAGACTTCTCACTAGATAGAACAAGAACATCACCATCGCTATCCGAGTCATCCTTCCTGGAAACCACAATATTTGTCACGTCCTTCTTCTTCTTCAGCTCCGGACAATCCCTCCTGACATGTCCCCACTCCTTGCACTTATAGCACTGCGGCCCCTTATTCTTCTTCTTCTTCTCTGCCTCCCTTCCTCGATCACTCCTGACCACAAAAGCATCTCCAGCAACAGTAGCATCACTAGAATTGTTCTTCCTCCTCTGATCCTGAGCAAGTAACTCCGTAGTGATATCAACCACCTTAAGCTCGCTCTTGCCATACGTCAGTGTAGTGACCAAGTGCTCATAAGAACTAGGCAACGAACAAAGAAGAATAATCGCCTTGTCCTCATTATCAAGCTTCACGTCCACCTTCACAAGGTCCGTCACAACTTGATTAAAGACATTGATGTGCTCAGCAATATCTGATCCCTCCTGCATCTTCAGCCCATATAACTTTTGCTTCAAATACAATTCTGAGTCAGCGTCTTGGACATGAACTGATTGCTCGATTTTTCCCAAATTTCTTTCGGTGACGTCTCATCCATGACATGGTACAAGATCTGATCAGAGAGGCACAGTCTAATAGTCGCTGTCGCTTGCTCCTGCATCTCATCCCACTTCTCATCATCTATCTTGGCCGGCTTTGTCCCCTTGAGTGCCTTCAGGATCCCTTGCTGCGCCAACAAATCCTTCACTCTTGTTTGCCAAAGCCCGAAATTACCAGTTCCGTCAAACTTTGTCACCTCAAATTTGGACGACATTGACGCCATCCGCCTGTTGCCATGGATCGCCGAAAGAACTGCTACTCTTGCACACCGCTCGCCGCAATCGCGTACCTCCTGCACGCTCACGAGCACACAAGCACGTACCCGAATACGCCGCCGCGTACTCCCGCGTCCCGCCTGAACGCACTGCCCTGCCATACACCACCGTGCACAGCCCGCCACTTTCGAGCCCCGTCAACCTTTCACGCCGCTTGCACACGACAAAGCCGACCCGCTCGATCGCCGCTACCCGCTGTTCGCCGTCAACCGCCGCAAGCTTCGGTTCCCGAACAGCCGATTGCGCTGGATGCAATCTCCGTAGACTCTTCCCTGTATTTTATTTGGAGCCAGAACCGAGCCACGCACCGGGTCCAATACGAAACAGACTCCACCCTGCCGCCCCTTCTTTCCTTGTCGCCCACGATCCTCTTCGAGGCTCCTTGGTTGCCGCACGAAAACGTACCAGAAAGAAATTCCAAACCAACAAAGGAAACAAATCCAGCCTGTATACACGCATTCGAGTTAAATTCTTAAACAAACTCACGGTATGGCCCACCTTGTCTACCTGCAGTCAACATGCTTGCATGCATGCATGAAACTTTCTTGTTTCCGGTCACAACACGAACGCCTCCACAGGACTCCAACTCATGCACGCGTCGTGCCTGCTGGATCGCACGCATCTCCATCTCCTGCTCTCACACGGCCTCGCCTAGCATCGAGACCTGACTGCAGGTTCAATCCCCGCCGAGAACACCAGGCAAACGCCGCCATCGCACAGCGACAAACATATCTCCAATAAACATGCCGAGTCCACCATGACTTACGTCATCGCTGCCGCTGCTCCACCTTGAGCACACAACAGCCGCTCCGATCATGATCGACCACCCGTCAATATGATCGCGAGTCGAAGCCGCCGCCATTGCCCGCGACGTCTTCCGGCCGCACCATCGAACTTGGCCATCACGTCTGATCGACCCCTATCGAACAGCAGTCCATCAGACGGTTCGAGCCGCCGTGCTCAAAGTGTCCAACTCCACCGATCGAGTCGTCGATCGCCGCCATGCTCCACCTTGCGCCATGTCCCTCCCGGACATCTCGTGCAAGCTTTGCGCGGTGTGGAACATCTCCATCATGCCTCCCGTGATCTTCTCTGGTGAATCTGGCTCTTGATACCAGTTGTTAGATAATCAGACGCGGAAGCGATTCTCAAAGAACACAAACGCCAATCAAGATCATAGAAAAAAGAACGACACGAGACACGACGTTTTTTAACGAGGTTCAGCGATGTGCCTACATCCTCGGGGCATGACTAAGGGCGCTCCTCCCCATCATAACCGTAGTAACACCAGCATCCAGGAGTACATGGCTTGGCTGCCTCTAGGGCACGCCACCCTAGCCACCGTCACCCCTTGCCTACTATATCTGTTGTCGTTGCGGTTGCAACGGTGCTGCCCTCATATTTATGGGCCCGGGAATACAAGTCCAACAGAAACTCTATCCCTAACACCTAATACAACTCAAGTCCTAATTGCAACCGACTTTCGTACACATATTCGACACAAATATAACACTTTTAAAGTGCCTCTGCTCCACCAACTGCTATATCTGAGGAGCAGGACTGGAGATAGAGCCATACCAAACACGACAATATCTGTCACCTTTGGCACATAACAAGTTTAAAGCTGTACTTTGCTTGCCTGGGTAGCTCAGGCATCTCGCTTTAATTATTTTGCTCCAAACAAATTGAAATGTGCACTTTGCTTGCCCGGGTAACTCAGGCATATTGCTTTAGTGTTTCTTTTGATTTTTAGGAGTTGCTCTGGTGCTTTTGGGTCTATATAAGGCCCTCTGCAAGGGAAAACCTACTTCACTGCCCAACTGGTATTTGGATCGTCCCATTAATCTAATTGTTAGTTATTCCTCCTTGCTACTTGATACTAGGGCATGGAACCAGATCCTCAATAATATATGAAACTCCACTGCAGTTGTACATCCATATAAGATCAAGAGCCGGATTGGGGGCATTCTTCGGCAAATCAAGGGCCGAATAGTCTCCTTTTATCATTATTAACTGCTACATTCCAAAATCAGGTATTAAACTCTGAATATCTTTCATTCTACCCCGTGGCATATTCACTGGATCAATAACTCCTTAGGCTTTATAATATATCTGTCAAAAAAAGAATAATATTCTAGCTTTATCTAAGTAAAACGATTTTAAGTTTGACAAAACTTCTTTAAAAAGTACCAAATTATTCGTGGTAAAAATAATTATCTTTTTATATGAAATATATTCATCTTATCGCTATTTGGTTTCATAAATGGTGATAATATTCTACATAAAATTTGAACGGAACTAGAATGTGATTCTTTTTTGGACAAAGGAAGTAACATGTAGAAGTTTGCAGTTTTTATGTGTGGATTAGTGTCACCACCACTTGATTTGCACCATAATGCATTAGTTATATTATTATTACCACCAGTTAGATTCATGAATCCAGTTTTTTCCAACTGTGCCACATGCAAACCGCTAGGCTAGGAAGTAGATGAAAAACGGTTGGACCAACATGATATTAAATCCATGGTATTGTATGTAAATGGCAAGCTGTGTATCTCTAGAGAAATGCCTGTGTATCGAGAGGAGATGGACGATCGCGATACTGGAACTGGCTGCTAGCGCATTATGTTTCGTTCATTGTTCTAATTACTATATATATTTTGATACATTATTTAGATATGCTAGTTGCATTACCCTGTCAATACATTAATAAGAAAATGATTTAAACAAATATTATTACTTTTGAATTAATTTTCTTGTGCCACTCTTCCAACGTAACAAAGGTAATTCCGTTTTTGTCTAACACAAAAGGTACTTGAGTACAGTTTGAAGACACTGATTGTCAACATTCTATGAGAAAAAATATACTCTAGATCATAGATGGTGCCAGCTTGTACCTAAGTGATCCAAATTTCTGATGTCCAGGCCTGATAGACAATTTAGAAATGAGAAAAGTCCTTCCTTCGCCCTATTAAACTCACTCATTCTTAAGTTAACACCTAAGTTAGGGGTAAAATGGTCATTTGACCCCTAAGTTAACACCGTTACCACCTCAAACTGACAGCAGAGCCAAGTGAGGAATGAAATTATGATTCTGGGCCATATAGGGAAGTTCATATTAGAATGGGCCAAGGAAGGAATGAGTGAGTTTACCACGGCCAAGGAAGGAATTTTTCCTTTATACTGGAAATAATAACTGCATATACTGAACAAATATTTCATAGAAATTACCTTTTTGAACCTTGTATTGTGGATAGCAGCCAGTACAACCAGTGCTGCAATTTTGTGGTTGGTAACCATTGAATTCATTAGCTACAAATATAGATATGGGATATTGGTGCCTTATCACAATCTCCAAGATATTGAGTTGGTCCAATATAAATAGTTTTACTAAGTTACTAATTTAAAGGAACATTTGAAACAGTGCATCTTTTGTTTTTGCCATCTGGCCGTAATGTGTTAGCTAACTTTCTCCCATTCTTCTTTCTTGCAAACACATAAAGTCCCATTATTTTTTTACCTATTTAATGTCTATATCAAAATATGATCCTCTCGTATGTGTAGTAGTGAAATACAGAAGCTTCACTAATTCTCAAAACACATAATGCAGCTCATAAAGATGGACCCCGAGAAAGTTAGAGTGAGAGTTGCCATGAACCCCCCTATACTTCTCGTAGACGACAGGCACAAAGTAAGATTAAATGGGACGGCAATGGTGCGTGTTGAAGCACCCTTATCTATGAAGAGCTCTGCACCTATTGACCTAGTTGCATTGCTGAACGTTAGCAATAGTATGAGCGGGGCAGTGGCACCACCAGAGACACCATCCAGGTTGGATATGGTGAAAAAAGCCATGAAGTTCATCATTAGACAGCTTGATGATGATGATCGTCTTGCCATTGTAGCTTTCAATGATCAGGTTATCAAAGAGTACACAACTGGCATTTTAGAAATTTCAGGCGGCAATCGGATGGCTATGGAACAGAAGATGGATGGCCTTATGGCTAATGGCGACACTGCCTTTAAGCCATCCTTGGAGCATGCTGTGAAGGTATTGTTGAACCCTTTTGGTGGTTAACTTGATATTCATGTCTCCATCATATATCCTTGTAAATAAATTGGTGTCTTCTGTTTGAAATAAATCCCCATTTCACAACACTATTTAATGTTCCCTTCAGAGATCCTTTTCTTTTACGCGCCCTTTAGAGATCCTTCAAATATACATGTAATATGTTTCAGTTTTATTCAACTTTGTTGATTATGGCTTCACCACCAAATTTCAGTTGTTATTGAATTGTAGAAGAGTTGGACTAATCATCTTTGAAAAATATTCTATTGTGTATTTTGGTGCTTTTCGATCTGTTAATTCATATGTACCAATGATTACAGCTCTTGGAGGATAGAGCGGATAAGAAACGTTTAGGCTTCATTATCCTCATTTCAGATGGACAAGACAACAGCCAATTTAAGTGGAGTGACGACAGTGTCGCCCCTACTGATCCTATCCGCAACCTCCTGAAAACGTACCCAGTCCACACTTTTGGTTTATGCAAAGCCCACGACCCAAAGGCATTGCACTTCATTGCCAAAGAATCCTATGGAACCTACTCCTCCATCACCGACAACCTAGATAGGAAAATCATTGAGGCGTTTGCCGTCTGCTTAGCTGGGCTGAAGACTGTCATTGCCATCGACACCTGCATCAACATCACATCAAGTAGTTTGAACATAACAAGAATCGACTCTGGAAGCTACCAACCCCAAGGGGGTTCCAGAGGCATCATGATTGGCACACTATATGCTGGGGAGGTGAAGGACTTTGTTGTCTACTTTTATTATAGTACCGGCCAATGGACGCCAGGGTACTATACCATTTTGAGTGGGATTAGTGCTAATGTCACATACAAGGATGTGCGCAGGCAGGCATCCTCCACCGACAATTGTTCGGTGTCTCTCCCAATTCACACAGCTGAATCCGGATCGGCTCCTGCAAACCCGTGTCCTCCTTTCCCTGTAGTCCTGCGGCAGATCATCCGGTTCAAGGTGTTGGACTTGCTTACGAGCACCGTGAAGGAATTTCTGGTGTTGAAAGAGGAGGCTAGTGGTGCCATCCACGGAGACGAAGGCGATGACATGGTCTTGCAGGTCATGGCAGCGAACTTGCTGCAGAGGAAGTGGAGGGAGTTCAAGCAAACTGATGAGTCATGGAAAGAAGCCCCGAGGGCATTCCTTGATATCGGAGGCATCGACAAGGATGTCAATGCAATGCTGAGCAACCTGAAGAGGGGTCTGGGGGTAGGTTGCATGTACTCATGTCTGTCAAGTTATCAGATGCAGCGTGCTACAGTTACAGGCTTGCCAGCTGAAAAGGATGCAACCGGGTTCCGCACTCCAGCAATGGAAGCAATGATGCATGAGGCCAACAAGCAGTTGGCCTTGGAAGAAACCACCCAAGGGCAAGATATGGAAGTATGCAAGCGTGCCATTGAGCTCTTGGCCATGATCAACAGGCGATTTGAGCTCTGGTCCAAGCTAGGTGCCGATGTGCCGCCAGCTTTTCAGCCTTCGTCGGAGCAGGAAGACGATGAGTTTTCCAATCTCAGCGCTATCCTGCGTGGGGACATATGCAGAGCAAAGCAGCATGATATATATCTGGTACGTCCATAGGTATATATTTGTAGAGGAATGCAGCAAGACATCAATGAATCCGGTTTCATTAACCCATCTTTGTTGGTTTTGGACGCAGGCTGCCGAAAATGCGATCAAGCATTGGCGGAGCTCCTTCACCCAAGAAGAAAAGATGCATGGCCATTGCCCGGATAAATAAACCAAGAGGGGTCCTGGGACCACGATCAGGTAGCACAACCCATGAGTGCATCGTGGCCTGGCGACGGAACGTTACTTTCTCGCGGTGAATAAAATCAACTAGTATGGCTGCCCGCGCATTTGCGCGGCTAGACTTGCTATACTATTTAAAATATTTTTATATTATTTAAAAGGTTAATATAGTTTATTGTTATTATTTATTTTATATTATATATTTATAAAACAGTATAAAATAGATTGGAGGATTTCTCATCATCACTCAATTCGAGTGTGAGATGAGTCATCATTTATGTTGGATTGTTTCTTATCTAAATAGGTCGGTTCAAACGTGCCATGCTAATCAACTAATATATGTCGTGGTAGGAAAAAAAAAGTATGTGCTACAAAAAAATATTTTGAAGAAAATATGACATGCTAAAAATAAGAAAATATGCCACGCTAGCTAGACATATCACGCTGTATTTTTATAACGATGTATTTAGAAATCGGAACTGAGTGTATATTGGATATTTTTATTTATTCCAAAATTTAGGTATTTTGGGCTCATAATGGTATAGTGGCTAAATTAAAAATAATAATTAGGTTGGGCTCAAAATGACATGATGGGTAAATTAAACATAAGAATTCGGGATATTTTTAGCTGTTTTTTATAATCTGAATTTAGTTTTTTTACTTATAGTGGCATGGAGGGTAATTTAGAAATAGGTGGGAAGCGTATTTTGGTTTTTTTATTATTCCGAATTTAGCTATTTTTTGAGTCATAATAGTATTGTGGGTAATTTAGAAATAGGTGCGAGGGGTATTTTTGGCTATTTTTTATTATTCCGAATTTAGCTATTTTATAAATATTTTTAGGGCGTTTGTGACTAATTTTTTCATAATGGTAGTGGTGGGTAATTTTATTCCGAATTTAGCTATTTTTTGACTCATAATGGCATTGTGGGTAATTTAGAAATAGGTGCGAGGGGTATTTTTGGCTATTTTTTATTATTCCGAATTTAGCTATTTTATAAATATTTTTAGGGGGTTTTGTGACTAATTTTTTCATAATGGCAGTGGTGGGTAATTTTCTCTTCTTGTTTTCTACGATTAACGTGGGGATTTCTAGCATTTTAGAGCGAACGTGGTGGCTCCTTTTCGTCGTCAAATATATATATAATAGGCTATTTTTTATTATTCCAAATTTAGCTATTTTATAAATATTTTTAGGGGGTTTGTGACTAATTTTTTCATAATGGTAGTGGTGGGTAATTTTATTCCGAATTTTAGCTATTTTTTGACTCATAATGGCATTGTGGGTATTTAGAAATAGGTGCGAGGGGTATTTTTGGCTATTTTTTATAATTCCGAATTTAGCTATTTTATAAATATTTTTAAGGGGTTTTGTGACTAATTTTTTCATAATGGCAGTGGTGGGTAATTTTCTCTTCTTATTTTCTCGATTAACGTGGGAATTTCTAGCATTTTAGAGCGAACGTGGTGGCTCCTTTTCGTCGTCAAATATATATATAATAGATCTCCTCCCATAAATAATTTGCAAGTCTTCCTCACCGCCAGGCGCCATTGAATAGTCAATTTTCCGTGTACTTGCTGGTTGTTGTTCTCTTGTTGATCCCTCTTCGTTCGACACGAAGATGCATCTTATTCTTATCAATAAAAGACATATGCATGGTACGAGGTGTTCTTTCTGTTTGTCATTTACTATATATAATAGAGATGCTGCCCCGCCACTCCTCTGTTCCAGAAATGCACGAATCTTGAGGCGTCATTAATGAACTAATGTAGGTTCGCAAAAAAAATAATGTAATTATATGTCATGATTCCTGACGTGTTTCGTTGGGCTATCTCTCAAGATAGGGTGTCCTAACCACCTGACAGCTATGAAATCTCCCTTGTCCATTGATCCAGCTCTGAAGAATCCTCCCTTCGCCGGATTGCCTAACTTGTGACACCTGTAAAGTTGTACTTCAAATTAAAGCTAGCGATTATCTTCCCAGAACAAATATGCTCATAGTCCAGTATGTTGTCGATTCAGAACATATGCAAGCCTAACTTTATTGAGTATAATCTTTTTTTCTTTCACAAAAAAATGTAGAATATTTTCACGAGATAATTTGGTAGGCTAGATTCTGTCGTTAGAGCTCTACTAATTTGTAGCAAGACCTGGCAGCTGGTTTATACTAGTTGTCGAAGTAGAGTAGAAGAGCGGCTGAGACAGCCAAGCACAGTGTAGGGAGCGCAGCTGATGTTTTCACCACAAAGTTGTTGGTAGTCATGTAGTATCAGTTTTGTTCGTCCCTCATTCATTCTGTTCAAAGATTTGGCTCCATAGGACCTGCACTGGGGGAATTGAAATAAATCATTAGATAATGAATCATTCTTCATATCCGTGCTAATTTATAATGGAGCATGTCAGACCCCATTTCTGGAATCCGTTGTGCATCCTGTATCAGTCCCTGGATCAGTAGCTGATACGCACAATAACACAGATATGATAATCAAATGCATACTTCGAATTGGTAAATAAGTATGATACCTGATATAACACCCTTAGCGGCGGTACGACGAGGATTTATTACTATCCAAGTCCATCCGGCCGACTAATGGTGAAGCAAACAGCGGAAAACCATGGCCCATAGCCACAAGCAGACTCGGGAAGCAGAACCGAAAACCCAATCGTCGTCGTCTTCTACGGAGTCTTCTCCTACTAAACCAACAATTGCAAGAAAGTGAGTACATAAGGTACTCAGCAAGCCCTACACTACTCAAGGGGATATATATATATATGCATATTTGGTCTTAGCAAGGATTAGGCTAAATGGCTCATTTGCAGAAAGCACATTTAATGCAGGGTTTGAGCATTCAAGGATCATAGATAAAACAGGGAATGTGATTGTCAATATTTTAGTTGGTTGGCCCTGGGGGACTATGAACATTCCCGCCAGTTCCCAAGTTTTAGTTGGGCCTTCGGACCTCAGTGGTCTTACTGACCCGGCATCACTTCCAAAACACGGGCGTCTATACACCCACTCACGCGCCAAGGAAATAGTAAGTGGCTAATCAATGTGATCTCATAACATAAATGTGTCATATGCCGTGACAACGTCCAATCGATTGAATTTTACACTCTGCAGAGGTTGTACACTTTTCCCACAGGCTATGCACTCTTGATCGGAGAGTACATAACGCCTAATCCATCTTCTCCGAGTAGTCCCACAAGCCCACCACGAGGATTAGGAGCATTCCACATAACAAAGAGGTGAGCGACACCATTGGCCAAAAGTGCGGGTATTCATGCCCGAGGTACAGTATAAGTTGCTCCTAACATCCGTTTGCCACTACCAGCCACCAGGTGAAACTTGCTTGTAGGAGTACCAAGAAGGTAGGAAAAAGTCCTGCCCATTAACAGGTTCTATGGTTGTACGGAAATCATCATGTTTACAGTCACAAGAACCGGTCTTTATGCGGCCGGGCGAGCACCAATTCCACATAAGGTGGACTATCACACAATCATCATCTTCCCCAAGCACAGGCCTCGCCCTCGATCCATACCCATCCCATCATTACCGCCACCATCATCATCACCTAACACAGTTGTGCTACTCCCAACCTCAATTATCACACACACCACCAAACTCATTTAACGTATTTATAAAAGTAGATATGTGAGTAGGGTGTGGCAATGTAGAAACATTGCGAGGGGTCCTAAGCATAACTAGTAGCAAGGTAATCACGCCATCATTTAAATAAAAGCATTAAATGATGGTGTATCCTAAGGTTATCAAGGTGACAGGGTAAACAAGGGTAAACAAGGATTCTGATATTAACGCCCAAGTAACAGACATCAATATCAATAAGCAAATAGGACCATACTACACAATCAGTAAGATAACAAGTAATGCATAGTACGAGAATAGGCTATATAGGTGCATTGCGAAAACAGTAGGTTCAATCATGATCAAGGAAAAGTAGAGCTTGCCTGACAAACGCTATCCTAATCTTCGAGTTCCAAGTCTTCACTCTTTTCGACGAAGTCGATGTCTTCACTCTTTCCGACGAAGTCGATGTCTTCAAGTCTTCTTTCACTGCGATGCCGGAGTCTTTCAGTCCTTCGTCTAAGCCGTGAAGTCGATGTCTTCTGGCTCGTCCTTGAGTTCTTTGATCTTTAGCTCTTTCTCGAATCTCGCGTAAGCTAGCGCATAAAAACATACCGTATAAACAAACTACCGTAAAAGAATATAAAGATCAAAAGAACCGAATAAGATCCAATTAAGAACCAGTGGAACACCAGTCATGCAATGATGCAACTAGTTTTACTTAGAAGGCTATTAAGGGCGATAAATAGTTACTAGGGTCTTTATGCCTATGTAATGATGAAACAATGCAGTGAGAGTGCGTGCTTGTATGTAGAGGTGGAGACGGGCGTGTGTGCGTGTCTTTCGTACATTTACGACACTGGGGTTTTATATAGGTCAGGACCTATATAAAGGCATATGTGACAAATGTACGAAGTGCAAGGTGTGCCATTTTAGTTACATTTATATATACTACGATATTATCTAAAGGTGATTAGTTATTAATTACTAACCTAGTTGTTAAGAGTAGGCTACTAATTATTGACATGAGTCCTAAGGCATGACGTGCTAAGTGCCTGTGATTATGATATGAATGCAAAGCTTCAAATAAATCACAAGAGAATATCCGATTAAGAACAACTTGAAATCGAAATAGCAATGAATAGTAATTCAAATAAATCCCACGAAAAACCATATATAAGAGAGAATGATAATTCGATATATTTGGTAAAGATGGTAACGACAGAATATAGATGATCGGGTATTGTTAGGGTTCGGGTGATTTATGGTACTTAGGTTTTGAAGTGGGATGATATAAAAGGTTTGGTATTGTTTAAAAAGGGGCTTAAAGGAATTGACGACTTTTCAGTATGATTAGGGCTTCAAGAATGGTACCAAAGGGTACTACGCGTTTCTACGAACGCGTGAGCGTAAAAATCGCTCAAAACGGAGTTAGGGTTAAAAAGTTATGGGGGTTTAAAGGTCTAGGGGCTTATGCGTAAGAGCAGAAAGGTTCTAGGGACCTATTTGTAATTATAGAAAAGTTTAGGGGCTGTCGTGAAAAGGTGGGGACCTAAAACATAATTACCGAAAACTTTAAGGGTGTTTCTGTAAAAAGATAGGACCTAAACAGAATTATTACAGAGATTAGGGGGTTATCTGCAAAAGCACAGGGTCTGGGAATTTCTAGGATTTTATGGAATTATTTTTGTATTGAAAATGATATAGACCGAGTCCACAGGCTCTGTGGACCGGGGCTGGGATCGTGGTCCACCGGTCCACGGTGGACCGGTTACACAAATGAAGGGGTACGCAATCCTGGCCGTTGATGGCGAGATGGACGGCCAGGGGCGGTTGGAGACGGCGCGCGGCGGCCGGCGGTGAGAAACACGGCGGCGCCATTGGTGGCTCGCCGGAGTTCGCCATTTCGGCGTTCCAGTGGCCTATTCGCGACGAGGAGAGGACCGGGAGATAGAGGAGGAGATGGCGAACTCACAGCGGGGACTTGTAGACGACGGGGAGCGGTGGAGTCACGTCAGCGACGACGGGAGGCGGAGCGAGGTGGCGGCGCTCGTCGGGGAAGACGAAGGGAGCTCCGCGTCGAGTTCTTGTGGCCCGGGGAGATGCGCGGGGTCGAGGCGAAGCTGAGAGACGAGGCGCGTCGGCTCGGCTCGCGGTGGAGGCAGCTGGTGGCGAGCGAGGCGGCGGCGGGCGGCGGCGCACGGCGAAGCTTCGCGTCCGTGCGTCAACGACTGGAGATTCGTTGGCGAATCTTGTCAGGAAGGCGGAGGGGTTCTTGGAGTTGTTCGTAGGCCAGAGGAGAGGGAGGAAGGGGGCTGTCGGCGGCGAATTTTAGTGGCGGCCGGAGATGAGGAAGAAGGGGAAGATTTGGGGGAAAGATGAAATTCGTGAGCTATGGCGGTCGAGGCTGGGAGCTAGCTGCTCGGTGGTGGAGTAGAGCTCATCGCGCACTTGCTTTTATAGGCGACGGAGAGAGAGGGAAGGCTGAGGGAGTGGCGGTCGGGAATCGAATCTCGGCGCAGGTGCGTCCATGGTGAGGGGGACGAGCGGCAGCTGCGCGGCATGGGCGAAGGCAGGCACGCGCGCTGGAGTGTGCGACACGGCGTGCGGGCGAGCAGCACGCGCATTGCTTTGCAGACACGGTGAAACGACGCGACGGCAGTGGCGGGAGGCATGCGTGGCACAGGGCATGGCGAGACGTCGCTTTGGCGGGCACGCGAGGCTGCGCGTGGTATGGGGGCAGCAGGGCGATGCCGCATGGCGTGTGCGACGAGCGGAAGGCGACGCGTGCGCAGGGCGGCATGCGCGGGGCAGGGCGGCATGGCGCGGGGCGTTCGGCCGGTGGTCGGTCGCGACGTGGCGACGGCGGAGCGGGAAAGAAGGAAGGAGCGTGGCGCGGTTGGGCCGGACTGGGCCACGCTGGGCCGGAGAGAGTGGAAGGGGAAGCAGGCCGAGGGAGAAGACAGGCTGGGCCGAAAGGGAGAAGGAGGATGGGGCCGGGGGAGATGCAGCCCGGGAGGAGAGTGAGGAAGGGAAAATGTTTAAGCATTTCTCAGGGATTTATCCAAACAAATTTGAATATGAATTCAAATTTGCGAGCAAATTAAAGACCAGGGAGGAAAATTAAATTACAGGAAGATCAAACACTTGAGCACAAATTTTTATATTTTGGAAATTTCCATTTCTAACTCTAGTTTCTATTAATTTAATGGAGTTTTATTTTGTAATTTTGATTAAAAGGTAAGAGTTAGGGAAAAATTTAAATTTTGAGTGATTTTTATTTGGTTTCAAATTTTCGGGTGTTACAAATCTACCCCACTTAAAAGGAATCTCGTCCTCGAGATTCGAGCGATCTTAACAGATGGTGTAGAACTTTCTTTTGCATCTTCTTGCCCGACGTTGGTAACATCCACAACTTCGTTGGAGACTTCTTGATGTCGTGGCTTCAGTAGCATATGGTCTTCATCGTAGAGGTGCTCGGTACGGAGATCGGCATGGCAGAACTTCTTGCTTAAGGGGATCTTCGGATGTTGGTCGCTCTTACAGAGGATGGTAGGCCTAAGGTTTTGGTTTCACGGTTACTAGGTTTGTGGACGAAAGGTCCTACCCCACTTAAAAGAGTTTTAACTTGGGGTCTTCCAGTTGTTGACTCAGTCCTTGTTGTCACGAGGCAATCCAAGTTGCATGGTCGGTAGCATGCTTCTATAACCTTTCTTCAATGGGACTGTTGATTCTTAAACTTTAGGCTTCTATAGGGTGGAACGTTGACTGGCTTCATCAATTCTCTTTGTGTGCAACACTGATACTCCTTAGTAGGGTTGGCATTATGCATTCTATCCTGCCTTAGGGATATAGGCCTCGTTTGTTGTCCTATTTTCCATGAATCGTCTTTCACTGTACTTACTTCCAAAAATTATCTTCGAAGGTAGACTTACCAAAAGTTGATTCTGGGTTAGGTGGTAACTTTCTTTGTTGTGTTCTCTTCAGCAAAATAGTCAACATCGTCCAAAAATGTGTGACTTGCCTTTTTCTTGATCGGTCCATACCAGGGCTAAGAAAGTCGGAGTCCCTCACTATTCTTCATACTACTATTCTCATCTCAGGGAGTTTCATCAACTCTTGCCATTGCGGGCTCATGGTACCTTGGGTCTAATACCACCTATCTTTGTCCAAGGTTTGCAGTTGCCATCTGTATGGTTTACCTGTTGCCTTCAAGGGGCGTTCCAGATCCTTGTAGCAGGATTAAGGGAGTATGGATTTTCTGAAACTTCTGATTCCCTGGTTCTCAAGGTGTTTCTTTCTTTACGGAGACTGTCTTGTATTATGGAAGCAACTGTAAGGATGTGTCCATACTTTTGATGGATGTAACACTTTTTGGTTACTTCGGGACATACTCATAGTTATAGTTGTCTGCTCTGTCCATAGGTAACATGACTCTTCGACACTGTAGGGATACAAGCTCTTTTTGAAATTTGTGCTTTTACTAGCAGTTCTGTCTCTATCCTTGACATGCTGCTTTTTGTTCAGGCTCATGTGTCTGGATCTTGATATCCTTATTTCCTTGTCCTATTTGTGCACTTTTCCGAATAGTACATTCAGACTCATCTGTTGCTGCAAGCTGATGCACATTCTGTTGACTTATCAGAGAACATGATATCTACGAAAAAGCTTGATGGGTTTTGTCTTGACCGAGCATTTCTTTGGAAGTTATACAACATTCTCAATTTGTTCCAATTGGCAATTGGGTGAAAATTCCATATTTCAAAGGCGGTTAATCCCAGTTGCTTGGTCTGTGTGTGGTTATTGCAATTTTTGAGATTGCCTGACTGTAGTGGAGATCTAGCATCTTGTAAATATCTCATCTGCTGTTGGCATCGCCTTCATGGTTAAACTCTTAATTATAGATTTGCGGTTGTCGTCTTCCGTTCCTGTAGGTGTCCGTTACTGACCAGTGACTAACACCTTACTTCTCGTAGTACTGGTTCTTATGATCCTTCCAGTCGAGCGGTGGTCTTTAGTTGTCTTTGTGCCATGCTCTAGACTTCTTGATTCTGAGCAGGACTCTTTGGCGGTAGGTTTCTTCGGTAGGGGTTTGGGTATAGGTTAGGAGAGGGCTTTGGTATTAGGTCACTACTATTCTTCATGTTGTTATTATAGTGATGTTTAGTTTGATTAAGAGCACACAAGCATAAAGAATTGAGAGTCAAAACAAAACCATCGAATCACACAAACAATACAATTTATTTGTTGTGGTTTGATGTGTAAGCGTACTACAAACGAGGTTTAAGGCTCGTGGGTAGGCTAACTATCGAATCTTCTTTTCATTTTTATCAGAACTCGATCAGTAGTCTGTCGTCCAAAAGAAATCGAGAGGGTCGTATGACTTGATCGGTTAAAGGAAAACCATTCTTCACTTTGATACAGCGGGTTTGGTTTCTTGACCTGATACTTGGTGCTATCTGAAAAGTGTATCACATGATCACTGCATTTCACTGAAGGTAGCTAGAGGCATCGTTCCACATCCTTCGGCAACACTGATATTTTTATTGCACATAGACTGTCTTACAACTCTAGTACAACCCATTATCATGGTTACAACATCTTACAAGTACAACTAGTACTCCAGATGCAACTGACATCCTTCTTAGTGGTGACATCCTTCATGAGATGCTTACGCTGGTGCTTTTGGCCTAGATAGCATGTCTTCACTTTTGGGATACCTCAAAATAGATTTCTTTGTTTGGGAGCTTTAGTTGATTTTGAACATTTCACTCCATATGGGACTCTAAAGCTCTTGTATCTACCAATGCTTTGGTCAATGTCTCGTTTCTGTAGGTGGGACAGTAGACCATCAAGTGTGCAAGTTTGCAACAGAAACATACTTGCAGCACACTTCCCTTAGTATTTGGTAGATTTGCTCTTGCATCCGGTTAGGTTAGTAGCGATCCATTCTTATAAGACGGACATCTGGCAATCACGTGTCCTTCCTGTCTACAGTGGAAACAATGTCTTGGGTTGTAAGTGGCATTGCGGTGGGTTGTCCTTTCATAAGCCTCTGTTGGCAGACCTGTGTTGCTTGGAGACAGATGTATCTCGGTTGGTTGGTGGATGCCAGGTTCTTTTGTGGGACGTGCATCTGGTAATGGGTACCTTGGCTTCTTAAGATCCTCAGATGCGTCTTGACCAGATCCTTGTATGACATACTTTCTCTTCTTATTGCAGCTCTCGTTGGCGTCTCTTTGCTGTAGTAGCTTTTGATAAAGGCAATTTCTTCATAGCTCTTCTTTACTGACTCTTCGAGATTACTCAACCTTTCGAGTATACTTACGAGGACTAGAGGTGACATCGTGTTTATGTCGTTCGTGTTATTCCAAACTCCTTGCTCTTTTTGCTTCTCCTGTACTATAGATTCGGGCTTTACAGATGGTGCTGGAACTTGAGGCACGTCATCCTTCATGTTGGTCACAGCAGCTTTTGCTTCATTAATTGGTTCGTAGTAGGGGCAATTGGCGATCATATGTCCGGGGTCATGGCAAAAGAAGCATGTCCTCTGCTTTCTTAGGCCCTTGGGGGTATTCGCATTGCCCTTTTGTTTGGGAACCACATCTGGTTTGCGGTAAACTTGGTATGTTGTATTCTCCACTTCTATGGTCACATAGTCTTGGTTGTCCATCTAGTGGCAGCTTTCCTGCGTAAACAAGTTGAGTTGAGGCAGGTCTTCTTCAGTTGATGCGAAGAGCAAGAGATTTTTAAAATAGATGGGGAAAGATACTATGGAAGATTTTCGTAACTAGTTTTGAGAATAGCCTTTTTCGAGCGTGACAAATCCTAGGTTTTCGTTCTACGGCCAAGTATTGCTCTGATACCACTCTGTCAGACCCCATTTCTGGAATCCGTTGTGCATCCTGTATCAGTCCCTGGATCAGTAGCTGATACGCACAATAACACAGATATGATAATCAAATGCATACTTCGAATTGGTAAATAAGTATGATACCTGATATAACACCCTTAGCGGCGGTACGACGAGGATTTATTACTATCCAAGTCCATCCGGCCGACTAATGGTGAAGCAAACAGCGGAAAACCATGGCCCATAGCCACAAGCAGACTCGGGAAGCAGAACCGAAAACCCAATCGTCGTCGTCATCTACGGAGTCTTCTCCTACTAAACCAACAATTGCAAGAAAGTGAGTACATAAGGTACTCAGCAAGCCCTACACTACTCAAGGGGATATATATATGTGCATATTTGGTCTTAGCAAGGATTAGGCTAAATGGCTCATTTGCAGAAAGCACATTTAATGCAGGGTTTGAGCATTCAAGGATCATAGATAAAACAGGGAATGTGATTGTCAATATTTTAGTTGGTTGGCCCTGGGGGACTATGAACATTCCCGCCAGTTCCCAAGTTTTAGTTGGGCCTTCGGACCTCAGTGGTCTTACTGACCCGGCATCACTTCCAAAACACGGGCGTCTATACACCCACTCACGCGCCAAGGAAATAGTAAGTGGCTAATCAATGTGATCTCATAACATAAATGTGTCATATGCCGTGACAACGTCCAATCGATTGAATTCTACACTCTGCAGAGGTTGTACACTTTTCCCACAGGCTATGCACTCTTGATCGGAGAGTACATAACGCCTAATCCATCTTCTCCGAGTAGTCCCACAAGCCCACCACGAGGATTAGGAGCAATCCACATAACAATGAGGTGAGCGACACCATTGGCCAAAAGTGCGGGTATTCATGCCCGAGGTACAGTATAAGTTGCTCCTAACATCCGTTTGCCACTACCAGCCACCAGGTGAAACTTGCTTGTAGGAGTACCAAGAAGGTAGGAAAAAGTCCTGCCCATTAACAGGTTCTGTGGTTGTACAGAAATCATCATGTTTACAGTCACAAGAACCAGTCCTTATGCGGCCGGGCGAGCACCAATTCCACATAAGGTGGACTATCACACAATCATCATCTTCCCCAAGCACAGGCCTCGCCCTCGATCCATACCCATCGCATCATTACCGCCACCATCATCATCACCTAACACAGTTGTGCTACTCCCAACCTCAATTATCACACACACCACCAAACTCATTTAACGCATTTATAAAAGTAGATATGTGAGTAGGGTGTGGCAATGTAGAAACATTGCGAGGGGTCCTAAGCATAACTAGTAGCAAGGTAATCACGCCATCATTTAAATAAAAGCATTAAATGATGGTGTATCCTAAGGTTATCAAGGTGACAGGGTAAACAAGGGTAAACAAGGATTCTGATATTAACGCCCAAGTAACAGACATCAATATCAATAAGCAAATAGGACCATACTACACAATCAGTAAGATAACAAGTAATGCATAGTACGAGAATAGGCTATATAGGTGCATTGCGAAAACAGTAGGTTCAATCATGATCAAGGAAAAGTAGAGCTTGCCTGACAAACGCTATCCTAATCTTCGAGTTCCAAGTCTTCACTCTTTTCGACGAAGTCGATGTCTTCACTCTTTCCGACGAAGTCGATGTCTTCAAGTCTTCTTTCACTGCGATGCCGAAGTCTTTCACTCCTTCGTCTAAGCCGTGAAGTCGATGTCTTCTGGCTCGTCCTTGAGTTCTTTGATCTTCAGCTCTTTCTCGAATCTCGCGTAAGCTAGCGCATAAAAACATACCGTATAAACAAACTACCGTAAAAGAATATAAAGATCAAAAGAACCGAATAAGATCCAATTAAGAACCAGTGGAACACCAGTCATGCATGATGCAACTAGTTTTACTTAGAAGGCTATTAAGGGCGATAAATAGTTACTAGGGTCTTTATGCGTATGTAATGATGAAACAATGCAGTGAGAGTGCGTGCTTGTATGTAGAGGTGGAGACGGGCGTGTGTGCGTGTCTTTCGTACATTTACGACACTGGGGTTTTATATAGGTCAGGACCTATATAAAGGCATATGTGACAAATGTACGAAGTGCAAGGTGTGCCATTTTAGTTACATTTATATATACTACGATATTATCTAAAGGTGATTAGTTATTAATTACTAACCTAGTTGTTAAGAGTAGGCTACTAATTATTGACATGAGTCCTAAGGCATGACGTGCTAAGTGCCTGTGATTATGATATGAATGCAAAGCTTCAAATAAATCACAAGAGAATATCCGATTAAGAACAACTTGAAATCGAAATAGCAATGAATAGTAATTCAAATAAATCCCACGAAAAACCATATATAAGAGAGAATGATAATTCGATATATTTGGTAAGATGGTAACGACAGAATATAGATGATCGGGTATTGTTAGGGTTCGGGTGATTTATGGTACTTAGGTTTTGAAGTGGGATGATATAAAAGGTTTGGTATTGTTTAAAAAGGGGCTTAAAGGAATTGACGACTTTTCAGTATGATTAGGGCTTCAAGAATGGTACCAAAGGGTACTACGCGTTTCTACGAACGCGTGAGCGTAAAAATCGCTCAAAACGGAGTTAGGGTTAAAAAGTTATGGGGGTTTAAAGGTCTAGGGGCTTATGCGTAAGAGCAGAAAGGTTCTAGGGACCTATTTGTAATTATAGAAAAGTTTAGGGGCTGTCGTGAAAAGGTGGGGACCTAAAACATAATTACCGAAAACTTTAAGGGTGTTTCTGTAAAAAGATAGGACCTAAACAGAATTATTACAGAGATTAGGGGGTTATCTGCAAAAGCACAGGGTCTGGGAATTTCTAGGATTTTATGGAATTATTTTGTATTGAAAATGATATAGACCGAGTCCACAGGCTCTGTGGACCGGGGCTGGATCGTGGTCCACCGGTCCACGGTGGACCGGTTACACAAATGAAGGGGTACGCAATCCTGGCCGTTGATGGCGAGATGGACGGCCAGGGGCGGTTGGAGACGGCGCGCGGCGGCCGGCGGTGAGAAACACGGCGGCGCCATTGGTGGCTCGCCGGAGTTCGCCATTTCGGCGTTCCAGTGGCCTATTCGCGACGAGGAGAGGACCGGGAGATAGAGGAGGAGATGGCGAACTCACAGCGGGGACTTGTAGACGACGGGGAGCGGTGGAGTCACGTCAGCGACGACGGGAGGCGGAGCGAGGTGGCGGCGCTCGTCGGGGAAGACGAAGGGAGCTCCGCGTCGAGTTCTTGTGGCCCGGGGAGATGCGCGGGGTCGAGGCGAAGCTGAGAGACGAGGCGCGTCGGCTCGGCTCGCGGTGGAGGCAGCTGGTGGCGAGCGAGGCGGCGGCGGGCGGCGGCGCACGGCGAAGCTTCGCGTCCGTGCGTCAACGACTGGAGATTCGTTGGCGAATCTTGTCAGGAAGGCGGAGGGGTTCTTGGAGTTGTTCGTAGGCCAGAGGAGAGGGAGGAAGGGGGCTGTCGGCGGCGAATTTTAGTGGCGGCCGGAGATGAGGAAGAAGGGGAAGATTTGGGGGAAAGATGAAATTCGTGAGCTATGGGTCGAGGCTGGGAGCTAGCTGCTCGGTGGTGGAGTAGAGCTCATCGCGCACTTGCTTTTATAGGCGACGGAGAGAGAGGGAAGGCTGAGGGAGTGGCGGTCGGGAATCGAATCTCGGCGCAGGTGCGTCCATGTTGAGGGGGACGAGCGGCAGCTGCGCGGCATGGGCGAAGGCAGGCACGCGCGCTGGAGTGTGCGACACGGCGTGCGGGCGAGCAGCACGCGCGTTGCTTTGCAGACACGGTGAAACGACGCGACGGCAGTGGCGGGAGGCATGCGTGGCGCAGGGCATGGCGAGACGTCGCTTTGGCGGGCACGCGAGGCTGCGCGTGGTATGGGGGCAGCAGGGCGATGCCGCATGGCGTGTGCGACGAGCGGAAGGCGACGCGTGCGCAGGGCAGCATGCGCGGGGCAAGGCGGCATGGCGCGGGGCGTTCGGCCGGTGGTCGGTCGCGACGTGGCGACGGCGGAGCGGGAAAGAAGGAAGGAGCGTGGCGCGGTTGGGCCGGACTGGGCCACGCTGGGCCGGAGAGAGTGGAAGGGGAAGCAGGCCGGGGGAGAAGACAGGCTGGGCCGAAAGGGAGAAGGAGGATGGGGCCGGGGGAGATGCAGCCCGGGAGGAGAGTGAGGAAGGGAAAATCTTTAAGCATTTCTCAGGGATTTATCCAAACAAATTTGAATATGAATTCAAATTTGCGAGCAAATTAAAGACCAGGGAGGAAAATTAAATTACAGGAAGATCAAACACTTGAGCACAAATTTTTATATTTTGGAAATTTTCATTTCTAACTCTAGTTTCTATTAATTTAATGGAGTTTTATTTTGTAATTTTGATTAAAAGGTAAGAGTTAGGGAAAAATTTAAATTTTGGGTGATTTTTATTTGGTTTCAAATTTTCGGGTGTTACAGAGCAGCTCTCAATAATTTCAATGATCCCCAAATTAATGTAGTATGGGTAAATAAATATTGGTGTTCTTGGCAGACAGTACCCATATGCAAACTGTTACATGCATTCGTTGTTACGACCTTGCTCTCTAGCTAGTCCCTGAGAAGTACTCTCTCTGTTTTTAAATTGTTGACGCCGTTGACTTTTTTAGTTAAGTTTGACCATTCTTCTTATTCAAAGTATTTTTAAACTTACCATATATCTTGTTATGAATTATTTTATTACTAAAACAAATTGAATTAAAACTTATAATTTTGTATATTTGAGCTAATATCTTGAATAAGACAAACGGTCAAACGTAACTCAAAAAATCAACGGCGTCAACAATTTAAAAAGGGAGAAAGTAATGTGTTGTACTATGCATCCAGGCTTAGGAGGCTTAGGGAATACCATGACAACTTGTGAGTCTGATTGGGGATGTGCATAATGAAGAGTAGCGACCTGAAGGGCCCAGACAATGATTGAGGACACGCCGCTTGACACAAGCATTACTATAGAGTAGCAAAGGCATGCGATTTAAACGTTCCTGTACCTGCACAGTATGTCCATTCAGAACAGATGCAAGCCATTTTTTAAGAAATTTGTTGAGTATAATTAATCTTTGTATCTTTCTTTTCCGAAGTCTAAGATTCCATCCATACCTTTTGTTAGTTATATGGCCCCATCCACGTTGGAGTCTGCTTATCTTAATGTTGTATGCATATAAACTGTAAAGAGCGTCTTCGTTCTATTTTTTAGGCCCACACAAATACAAAATCGTTAATAGAACAGACACATTCAAGGACTTATCTTATGTGATGAAAAGTGAATTTGTTTCATGTGTTGAATAATATGTTGCAATCTTGCTAATCGATACTACTCATAGATTGACTAGCTTCTGGATGCTTTTTATTATTGTTGTAACTAAGGTTAGCGATCAATCAGGTTCTTGCATGCTATTTTGTCACTAGTCAAAACACCTTAATTGCTCCATTCCATCTGTTCAAAAAAAAAACACGATCATCCAACTGAAAAATTGGCTTGGGGTGACAGATTTAGAATTTCAGATATTCAAATTATTCTGGATCTAATTAGTGGATGCTAGTTTTGGATTACTGTTCCTACAAACCAACCCTGTCCTGCTGTAAACCACGCCATTCAAGTGTATAGTTCTAGTAAAATACTAGTGAGTAGCTCTCACACTGCAAACATGAACTCACTTTTAATTTTTTGCCTGGTACTATCTACCCTGACAAAAGACCAAGCATGAGCATGGGCTAGAGACACACAGAGAGAGAGAGAGAGAGAGAGAGAGAGAGATAGAAGAAAAACAATAAAGTTTACATTAAAGCTACCAATCCGTCCAGTGAGTACTACTATTTAATCTGTCCATATAGTACATGTTGGCGGTAAATTTTTGTATCAAGTTTTGATAAGACAGATCTGCATAATTTCCTCTGTTAGGTAGGTGGTGAAAAATAAGATGAAGCTCAACTTCGTTATTGGCGAATTCTTCCCCCATCCAAAACCTACTAGTATAGTACTACAGACATATGATATGATATTAATTTTATTTCATTATGTGTTGTCATCTATATTGCAGTACTGCTTGAGCCATTATGGTACGCATGCACCTATGCATGCATGCTTGTACCTTTGGCAGTATTGATTGCGTGCGCCGGATTATTGAATGCTTCAGCAATTATGGGATAGACGAGTACGGCCATGCGCAGCGTCATTGTGGAGGCGGAGCAAGCTAACAATCAAAATCCCGTTGCATTTGTTAGCACGGATCTTAATGCGGCCACCACGTTCCCATGCATCCGACGGCTACACATCGGGGGTGCATACGCCCTTGTGCTCACAGAAGTTGCTCTAATAATGTTTCACATGTCATCACCTGTTTGCCAACCTAGTAGCCAATTGTTCGGATGAATCAAATAATTGGAATATCAGCTAACATATATTGACCGCAGCTTGTTCCGCATTACGTGACTTATCACAAGATTTTAAAATTGTTTTGTGTGATATGTTTTCTTTTCGGTTAATATCATAATTACAAAAAATTCATGCATCATGTTATATTTCCTAACACTACTGGAAACCGGGACAGCCCTGTGTGCAGCGAGAAAAAGCACAGGGAAAAGCGTCATTAACTTGTGTGCCTTGAGAAAACGCACAGGGAAAAACAGGCGTACAGGGAATATGGTAATAACATGTGTGTTTTATGGAAACCCACAGGAAAAAGACAATATCTTTGTGGGTGCCGAGAAAACACTCAAGGAAATGGCACACAGAGAAATTTTGGCATGTCCAAAACCGTGAGCCCGCGAAATATGTCGTCTCCTGCGTAGAGTTGTGCTCATGGGCGCGTAAAATTTTTGCATTTTTTACTGAATGGTGGGACCCATATCCTTTCTAATCTAGTAGAATACCCAAATCTCATCCAGCGCTGTGTGAAACCAGGCAACACCGCCGCCAACAGGTCCCAGCACTGCGGGACACAATTAATATATATTTATGTCTAATGTTTGAGAACATTGTGTACTGCTCCTTGCCTGGATGTGAACTCTCTTGTTATGTTTAATGTTGTATGAAATGCACAATCTGTGAAACTAGGAATTTGAGCAAATTTCAAAAAAGTAATATTTCCCTGTCAGCTTATGCACAGGGAAACGATATGTGTTTTACGAATTATATTTTTTCCCTGTCGGTTCCAACAATGTCAGGGAAAGAGTGCATACTCTTGAAGGTCCAAGACCCACAGGGAATTACTTTTCCCTGTCGGCCACATTGGTTAGGGAAATAACAAGTAAATCTGGGATGAAAACATTTCTCTGCGCACCGGCCGTCAGGGCTTGCCGCCAGGGAAATAAACTTTGTCGGCTTCCCGTAAGGGAAATGTTCTTTCCCTGTCGTTCTATCCCTTAGGGGAAAGGTTCTTTCCCTGTCGTTCTATCCCTGGCAGCTACGTAATGGGAAGCCGACATAGTTTATTTCCGTGAGGGTTTTTGCCACACAGGGAAATCCCGATTTCCAGTAGTGATAAGTGCTGTTAGGGGCTCACCATAGGTGTTCCAACGTGTAATATTTGAATGTGAAATTAGTAACCTATCAGGAGGAGAGGTAAAGGAAACTGATTGTTGGTGCTCATCTTTTACTACTAATTATTAATCCATCATTTTTCTTAAATGGTGGTAACGAAGTTGGTAACAGAGGAGCCAAAATGATGTAAAGCATGCCTGTGGCCACTTGGTATTCCTGTCTGCAAACAAGCATAGATGCTCAAAAATTTAATCTTTTCATACTCCGAAAACTATACATGAGGAAACGATCCTAATTATGTATAACTAGCGTATCAATCCGTGCGCCCCCAAGGGTGAGCAAGAATTATACTCAGTTTAATTGTCCGAAATCACTATATTTTTCTTTTCAGGAGAAATCACTGAATTTTAGTCACATTTCTCATATGCTTTTGTTTTTGAGATGGTCAAATATTTAGTTAATGGTCCTAATCGTTAGATGGCCTGACTAATTACTGAGCACCAATCCTGCAAAAAGAACAATAAATATAATTCATCCATTAAAAGCCGGCTACACATTGCGCAACAGCAAGCAGAAACAAGTGCAGACGTGCTGAACTATGCACATGACACAGCTAACACACAAAAACACTGATCATGTTTCTGGCATTCTCGTCCACAAATCAAGGTCCGTTCTCTGCAGGTCCATGGCAGATGCCCTACTGAACGATTGAACGCACATATGTATACTTAGTTACTTCATATATTTTCCAAGAGCACTAGGAGCTCACAGGCTTCAATATGTACATGATTATAGAATTCTGAAACGTTGTTGTTCTTGTGAGAAGAGGAAGTGGCAGAAACAACTGTGTTGGCTTTATAATTTAGTTACACAAATAATTAATGACCAACATGGATATGATCATAATTCACCAATTCTTGGCTGAGCTGGTAGTTGAACCGTGTTGAAAGCGCTACCATTTACCTGTTTCATATAAAGCTAACGTGTAGCCAACTATGTAGATGTGCTTAGAAAACCAAGATAGCAAGCTTGGAAAGATGGATTTTGTGAATATTTGTGAATTCGTCATACAAAAATCTGTTGGCTTTGGAGACACCAGGAATTGCCAATTCTGCTCCATACACAAGTCCTGTTCCAGCAAGTTGTCATGTACCTTATTAAGTGAGCATGTGGTTTTTCATTTTGCTGAGTTCTGCAGCCGGCTGTTGTCGAATGCCACACTGGGGGAGTGTTTTGCATATAAAACCATGAGAACCAGGGCAAGGGGGCGTCCATCAATCACACCTTTGCCAGACGTGGCGTCCTCAATCGAGCGTCATGCTACTTCCTTCCTGTGGTGATCCTGCGGGACGGGTCAGTTATCAGCTGCATAATGTTGACTGCTGCCACCAACTGATATTGGTAGCACAAGATTGCGGGGAAAAAGACAAGGGTACTTGGCTTTGGGGATGGAATCGGTTCACAACAATGCGATGAAGACAGGCTGTCGACCTCCTTGCCTGTCAAAAACTAGTGCAGACTAAAACTTAGAGCATCGAACAAGGCCGTTGCAGAGGGTAACTTAGGTAGCGTTCGTATGAGGGCTCTAAAGAGCCCTCTAAAGTTCTACCCTCTAAAGTAAAAAGAATCTTACTATTTAGGGGTACTAAATAAAATTTAATTGCAAAACCTTTCTGCAGACGGGCGTTATTTTTCGAGACGAATCTAACGAGCCTAATTAATCAATGTTTTGACACAGTGATGCTACAGTAACCATCGTCTAATCGCGGCTTAATTACCCTCATTGCGTTCGTCTCGCGAAATAGAGGGGGGGTCCTGGACTTAGTTTTGTAATTTGACTTTGTTTAGTACACATAAATCGTGCCGGAAGTATTGATGTGACAAGCTACAGTGCATAATAGGCCTATTATTCCCATCCGAACGCTACCTTAGTTGCCAAAGATCTTGCTGTCACTCGGGACTACACAAATCATAAATCGATAACTCCTTATTAAGCTTATGTATTGTGAAATTTTTCCATATGCTAACTAACTATTTTTAGTACAAGTGACAAACATGTTCCTGCAAAAGGATATAATTGTGTTTCCTAAGGCTTCCAAGGAAACTCCAGGTTGTAGACAGCACTTGAAAAGATATTTAAATATTATGCTTCAAATGTATAGATACGCTGGCCTCAATTTTGTCCTTTCCGATAATCAATCCATCTCACCACACCTTAAACCAGAGTTCACGCTATCTGGAAAGGAGTCCACCCTCTTTCCAAACCATTGAAAGTTCATAAAAGCAGAAAGTTTTATAATAAATAGTATTTTTTTAAGTGGCGAATTGACCTTTAGTACTATATACACTACGATGATAACTATCGCCGACCAGAGACTATAGGGTAATGAGAGTAGAATGATGCATTTAGTGCCATGCACCGACCAACTTAGTTCAGAAGATTCAGTAACTACTTCAACACGCTGAAAAAGTTTCACCCATACCGATGGCTATATAAAGCATAGACAAAAGCATCATGATAAGTGTCTGTAGAGCTTAGAATCTTCAGTCGTCTTTAGTATCATAAATGAGTTGGAAAAAGTTTGGGTGTGAAACATAGGAAGATGGGATGTGCAACAGTCTGTAAAATAGTTGTTGATTGGATATTGTGCTGGTTGGTACTGGAGGCATTGGAGAAGAAACGAACGCAATTCCTTGGGAGCATACAATTTCTTAGAGCTCTATGAAATGAATTATGGATAGGCACACCTATTTTCATTTGGAATGTAGTGACTTTAGGGGCGTGTTTGAGGACGGCATTTGGATCAGTCCTGGTCAGCTGCTTGTGTGGTCTCTACCTTACTAGAGCGGAGTAATGGAAAGGGCAAGCAATGGAGGCCAGTTGGCATAAATCATTCAATCCAATTATCACTTTGGATGAAGATTCAAGTTATACTCTGTTTAATCTTTTTGAAACAGCTTGCTTGAATCATGCTACAGTAGGTAATTTATCTCCAAAACATATTAGGCTGTGTGCGTATCTTCTTTTTTTTTTTTTTTTTGACGAAACAGGAGGGGAGGCTCCTACTGATTTTCGTTTTCTATTAAATATTTACAAAAGGCTGTGTGCGTATCATCAAGGTATCGTAGTCAAATGGCAATGGAAACGTTTTAACAAGCTATCATTAACAAAAGTACCTTTATCATTAACAATAGGTATACCTCTGCAATATTAACAAAAGTTGAAAGTACAAAAACACTTTCCTAAATTATACTGACAAGTCTTGATTCTTTAACTTTTTGTGACAAGGATATTTGGTATATGCAAATCTTAGTAGACCAGTATCAATATTTTTGTAGTATGTTGCCGATGTTGAATGTACAAACAGTTCTACAAATTAAACTGTACTAGATCAGACTCGGTAAATCACACAAACTTTCTTTATTATTAGGCATCACATGAGTGAATCAGACTTCCCCATCGTGAGGCTAAGGATGACGGTGGGCGGCGACGATGCACCCCGCCGAGCTCATTACGTCGACGACGATGCCAGCAGCAAGCCTTGATGCTGTCCGTGTAGTACATGTCGCACTCGTCACTCTTGCAGTTAATCTGGTTGCCCAGGGCCTGAGTATAAACCAATAGTGCATAAATATGGCTTGAATTGGAATTACGTACGTAAGAACATGTGATGAATATTGGTTTGTGATGGAGATTTGAATTTTAAATCCTAGGTGTATTTGAATTTCAGCATGATTTTGAATCTGGTACATAGTACTAGTGACGGGCAGTATGACGTCACCTTAACCGCCACTGATATGTGTACCAACAGAGGCGGACGGCGTGACGTCATCGTCCGTCGTCCGCCACTGGACAGTGTGTACATGTGGCAGACGGAGTGATGTCACCTCGTCCGGCTCTGGTGTTTGAAACAGCAGTGGCGGACGTGGTGACGTTATTAGGAACGCCATTGAAGGCTCGAGCAGTAGTGGCGAGCGGCATGATGTCATACCTTCCGCCATTGATGTGGTGGTGGCTGTGGCGGACGGGATGGCGTCACCGTCCGCCACTGATTCTCTATATCAGTGGCGGACGGTCTGTGCGCCACCGCTCTGGACGGGCTAGCAGTGGCGGAAGCTCGGTGGCGCACGCTTTACCCGCCACTGCTGGCCCAAAAAGCCCGCCACTGAAGGCCCTTATTGTACTAGTGACTATAAAAGGTGATAGAAAGGACAGAAGACATGGCTAAGGTTTTCGATGAGATACTGCGTCTACGGAAGGCCATGCAGTCCTATATAAAGGGAGAATTTGCGATGGTGATGTTATTATTATGCTTGTTTTGTGGTTGTTGATCATACGTCTCATATGTGATAATACCTTGATGTGACTCTGCTAAAATTTTAGAATCTACTAACCATAGATTTTTAATGAGTTCTTTGGGTTTATTATAGGTATGTGGTAATTTGATTGTCCTAAGACTAATCGGTGCATCAGCTAAAAGGAGTTTCCACAGGAATATAATCGCCCATATGCATATTTTATTTGGCTAATTTATTGTAAACCAAAATAGTTGTAGACTGTTATAGCTTTGTTGGCTTGAGATAGGATTACAGATTTTCAAACTTTTTTTTTGTACTAGTGAGAACAGAAAGTGGCTGAAAAAAACTATATTTGCAAATTGCTCTATTTATTATAGAGTTCCATAAAGAATCAATCTCGAACATGGATAACATCACTTCATAAAGTTTTAGTAGAGCTGGTAGCTGGATCGTGTTGAAAGCGCTGCCATTTGCCTGTTCAGTATTGTCCACACGTAATGATATTTGTACAAGCTATATAAAGCTAAGGCGCGCGTATCCCACAATGTACATCCTGCTTGCCTTCAGAAATGTGCTTAGAAAGCCAAGATAGCATGCTTCGAATGATAAAAAATCAATTGGCTTTGGAGGCACCAGGAAATGCCAATTCTACTCCAGCCCACAGTAAAGGCCTAAGTAGCTGGCATGCAACTGGTCAGGTGAGCCTATGATTTCCTGGCAGTTGTCGCGCGACACCCGGAGGTACGCTTCCGCATACGTCACTAAGAAAACAAGGGCAAGGGGGTGTGCAAGAACCACGCCTTCCTGCTAACGAGACACTACCAGTACAAGAGCTGTGGCGATGTTGCGTGACGGGGCAGTAACCTGCTCAGGGATCCTCCCGGCATCCGCCAATCTCCCGCCTGTCCCTCTCAACACGCATGCCCGCAGCCGCCGTCGCCTCCTCACAGCACTGATGGTTCTGCAAGAACCGCAAGCTGACGGCGTCAAGATCTCCTTGCCAACCGGCGTCACCTCGAGCGGACCTCCAGTGCACCAGCCCATAGAACGGAGACGGCCTTTACTAACAGCTGTGCTTGCTTCGACTCCACACAGCAGCCATGGTCGTCCCCGGCCTTTGCGAGCGCAGCGCCCACACGTACGTCCCGGTCATCATTCAACAGGCTCTATTTGAAAAGGAGAACATTTGGAAATATTAATTAACGATTTTTTAGGTGAGATCATCACGAAGTTATTTATATCGAAAGAATTCCATCACGATGTCATTGAACTGTGCCACAATCCATACAAAAAAACATCACCTATTCTGATAGATATCGCCATGCCCACTTCAACCAAATGAACGGCCGCCATGAGCACGCTGTCGCTCGCCTCTGTCGGAGTATCAACAACCTTGCCTTTTCCATTCCAAATGATTTTTTTGTCAACTTTCTTCAAAATTATGCATTATTCCCATGTCTTAGACCTATCTCCACTTCCAGCTGCGTTGCACTCGTCACTCTTTCAGTTAATCTCGGTTGCACAGGCCACGAGTATAAACTACAATAGTGCATAAATATCCTCATAGAAATGACAGGGGACATGGCTGGGGTCTTCCATGAGGAACGTGTCCAGATGTGCCGGACTACGCACAGGCCACATGTAGCACAAAATAACACCAATCATTTTTCTGGCATTCTCATCCGGAAATCAAGTTCCAATATCTGCACGTCCATGGCTAGAGACAGGCTTCTAGCCAGGGACAGCAGTGCAATCCCTCAGTGCAGGCTCTAGCCACGCAAGCTGGGAACAGCGGTGACCCCACGGAGATGTGGAGCTCGGACATGTGTACTAAAATACTTGACCCATAATCCTAGAGCACTAGGAGCTCACAAGTGTCAATATCTGTCGCTGATTGCATTTTTCATGGGTTGGTCGCAATAGTTTTATTAGAGCCAAAAAATGTAGATGGTATGAGATAGGAATGTAGAACGCAGAAACTTTCTTGTTCTAGAGAATACAGATTGGAAGAACCAACTAAGTTCGCTTTCTTATTTATATTTTCGAAAGAATCAATCACCAACATGGATATCATCACAATTCATAAATTCTGGTAGAGATGGCAGTTGGAGGGTGTTGAAAGCGCTGCCAATTACAATCCATATAAAACTAACATGTAGCCCACAATGTACATCCTGCAGCTGGCTTCAGAAATCTCCTTAGAAAGCCAGGATGGCATGCTTTGAATGGTAAAAATCAAATTGGCTTTGGAGGCACCAGGAATTGCCAATTGTACTCCAGACCACAGTGGAGGCCTAGATAGCCGTGATGCAGCTGGTGAGGTGAACCTTTGGTTTTCCATTATGTTGAGTTCTGCTGCCGGAAGTCATCGTGCGACACCTGGAGTGATCATTCTGCATATTTCATGACGGAAGCCAGGGCAAGGGGATGTCAAGGAACCACGCCTCGGCCTGATTTGGCGCCTTAAAACGTGATAGGCAGTACGTGCGTGAGAGCTATGGTGAGGCTGCGTAACCGGGCATCAACCTGCTGTTGAATACGCACAGCTGCCAACCAACAATTTTTGTACGGTCTACTCTGTTATAAGCGCTAGGCCTAGGGGAGAGTGGATCAAAAATCCCTTTCGATCTATAACCATCCGCCAGTCGCCCGCTAGTCCCTCTCAATATGCAAGCCTGCTGCGGTCGTCGCCTCCGCACAGCACCGATGTTCGTGCAAAAACCGAGAGCCAGCGTGTCCACAGCGACGGTCGTGCACGGCCTTCGCTAGCGCAGCACCCACATCCCGGTCTTGATTTAACAGGCTCGATTTGACAAGGAGAACAAAAGATTGCAAGGCACCCATGTATACAATCTAGAAATACTATTCAGTAATCATTTTTTTAAGGAGAATGTCGTGGTTAAGGAGGCAGTCCATGTTGGCTACACGTTTTAGTGAATGAGCAAGCTCCGGGCCCTTTTGGTGTCAAATAATACAGTATTTAGAGCAGATGTTGCAACTTTATTTGTGTTTAAACTTTAGTCTTTTTCCAGTTTGTTTAGAACAGCAATGTGCAAACCGATAAATATGGCATCAACAAATCAGTTATCAACATGAAGCCAAGCTAGAGATTGGATAAAACTACCCTTTGTTGACCCAAAGAGGTGACAGCACATTTTGATTTGCTGTTGCATCGTTGTTAATTCCTGCCTGCTGCTCCCATTTATAGAAATTATTGTTTTCCCTGGTGGGAAAAAAGGCTCCTTTGCAGGCATGTCAGCTTGAACAAGTGCATGGGGTTAGGAGGTATCATGAATATGCAATTTGCAACTCATCAATAACAATGTTGAGTGTATGTACATTCTGGGAGGTGCAACCAACGCTAGCCCTCGTCTCTAAAAGGTTCCATCAAAAGGGCGTAATGAAGGTTTGTTGCTCCAAATATCTTCAATAATTTTCTGTTGTGTACAGAGCTCAAAAGTATCGATCCTTTGATAATTTTCTGTTGTGTTCAAAAGAAAAATTACTCTTTCCCGCTTAGGTTACCTGACTTGTGGGGACTCCAATTAACATATTGTCCTCACTGAATGATGTTTATACAAGCTATATAAAGCTAACGCGTATCCCAAAAGGGACAAATTAATGTGCTTATAAAGCTAGGACAGCATGTGCTCTAAAAAAAAAAAGATAGGACAGCATGATTCGATTGATTGTGGATCCTCATGTAAAAAAAGCCTTGGACAGCAAGCTTTGGAGGCACCAGGAATTGTCAAATCGGCTCCAGCCTTGAGTGATGTCTCAGCCAGTTGGCATGTACCTGCCGAGGTGGGCCTATTGTTACTCTTTCTTATGAGATATGCTGCCTCATGAGCCAGTCGTCGTGTGACCCTGGGAGAAACCGATGCTCCATGCATGAGCGCAGGGTTTGCATTGAAAAGACATGCCAGGAAAAAGCAAGAGCAAGCGGAGCATGAGCACCTGGAAGAGAACCATGCCTGACATGGCGCCCTCTAGTAAGTGACACTGTTGGACGCTCACGTCTTACCATCAAGAGACATTCCATGCCGGCGCTCACGTCCTGTTGGGAAATGCTTTTTTTTTCTTTTTTGCTCTAATACGATTGTTGAGTACTGCATATCAGTTATTAATATACTTGTTTTATGGTTGTGGATCGTACTCCTCGTGTCAATATTTTCTTGGGTGACTATGCTGAAATTCTCAGAATCTAGTAACCATATAATTTTAATGAGTTCTTGGGAGTATTATGGGTACGTGGGTAATTGGATTGTTGTAATCACTAATCAGTGTTTCCACTAACAAATAGGTACTGATTTGCACAGGCCAATAACAGGTGTATCCTTAGGAATATTTTATTTCGCTAATTTTATGGTTTTCCTAAATTACCATGAACTGTTAGTTTTATTAGCATGAGATAGGATTATAGATTTCTGAAACTTTTTTGTACTAGTGAGTTCATGAAAGAATCAATCTCCATTCTCCAACATGTATATGATCATAATTCATAAAATCTTAGTAGAGATGGTAGCTGGAGGATGTTTAAAGCATTGCCATTTGCTTCGTATTGTCCACAAAAATGATGTTCGTACAAGCTATGAAGCTAACACGTAGGCTACAATGTACGTCCACCTTGCTCTCAGAAATGTGCTTAGAAAGCCAAGATAGCCAATGTATATGATCATAATTCATAAATTTGTGTGATGTTACACATTGTCAACTTTTCCTGTCAATTTTCTTCAAAATTACGAATTATATATACCCACGTCATAGACCTCGCTCCATTGCCTTCTGTGTTTCACTCGTCACTCATCCAGTTAATCTGGTTTCCAGGCCACGAGTATAAACTACAATAGTGCAATAATATCGCTTGAATTGGAATTACATACGTAAGAAACGTAAAAGGTGGGAGAAATTAATGACACAGGATATGGCTGAGGTCTTCCATGAGAAACATGTCCAGACGTGTGGGACTATGCAGAGGCCACATGTGACGCAGAAGGAGGGTGTCTTCTTCTCAAGTGACTGAGATTTTGCTAACCTCTCAGCCACTTTTTTTTTCAGTCATTGGATTTTAATCCAAGCACCCAAAACTTTTACTCACTTGTGCAAAAAAAATTTCTTTAGAAAAACAAAATTATTCCACCTAAAAACTAATTGTTTTATCAGTACAGTTACATTGCACCTAAAATCGGCAGTGACAACAGTGCAGGCTCTAGCCACGCTGCTGCGAACAGCGGTGACCCAATGGAGAGATTGAGCACACACACCAATCGCACATGTGTACTTATAGACTTCACGCATAATCACTGCTAGGAGCTCACAAGTGTCAATATCTACATGATGCTCGGTAGTGGCATCTTTCATGGGGTCGGTCGCAGTAGTTTTATTAGAGAGGAAAAATGTAGAGGGTGTGAGATAGGAATGTAGAATTCAGGAACGTTATTGTTCTAGTGAACACAAAGGGTGGCAGAGAACCAACTAGGTTGGCTTTATTATTTATATTTCATCGCCAACATGGATATCATCGTAATTAATAACTTCTTGGTAGTGCTGTGGTAGTTGGAGCGTGTTGAAATCGCTGCCATTTACATCTTTCATATTATCCACACAGAATGATTTTTGTAAAATTCATATAAAGCCAACAAGTAGCCCAGGCCACAATGTACATCCTGCTTGCTTCAGAAATCTCCTCAGAAAGCCAAGATAGCATGCTTCGAATGACAAAAATCAAATTGGCTTTGGAGGCACCAGGAATTGCCAATTGTACTCCAGCCCAGTGCAGAGGTCTAGATGTCTGTTATATTGCTGGTGAGGAGAGCATCTGGTTTTCCATCGTGCTGAGTTCTGTGCGGGCAACCGTCATGAGCCACCTGACGGGATCCTTCTGCATATTTCATGAAGGAAGCCAGGGCAAAGGGATGTCCAAGAACCACGCCTGGGCCAGATGTGACGCCATACAGCACACGAGGCAGCAGCGCTGTCCCTTGGCTCCGTGTGACATCCGGTCAATGAAAAGTGCTACCGTGATGATTGGCCCCGGAAACTGATAGCGATACTTAGATCCATGAAGGTGTGCAGGGAAGTAAATCGAGCGCTAGCAATGCTGCATGGACATGGACGACGCCAGCTGGGGGTGGATGGTGGCCGGAAGGTGGTGAGAAACGCTTGTTGATCCGGGTTCCACACGAGCCCTGAGTTTAACAAAGTAATACAGTCTCTAACGAAGTTATGAACAGATTATGCTTATTTTCTTTGAAATTGGTGCCCCAGTGTTTCTGAAAAGCAAGAGGGTGCCCAGCGACCGACGCCCCAGTGTTTCTTTGAAATTGGCTGGACGGTACACCCTCCAGCGACCGACGCCCCAGTGTTTCTTTGAAATTGGCTGGACGGTACACCTTCCAGCGACCGACGCACTACATGGAGGGGACTGCTGGATACTCACGGCTTCCAACCAACTAATAATGCCTTCACGACCTTATATTTTGTAGGACGAGTTAGATTACTAATTCATTTGTTTAATCTCTATTTTTGAAATTTCCAGTAACTACTTAGTCACCATGCATGTGTATTCTGATAGCGGTAGCACTTATCCACCGCTGCCACTACAGTGATCACTATTCTGGCCCTTACGAAAGCGATTCAATAGTTACTAATGCGTGATTTTAACTTGTAATAATAATTTTTTTGAGCAAATTCTCACATTTATCAAACACGAAATGAAAACATCTGTAGCCACCATCTGATCCCGGTCCAGGTTGAGTAACTTTGGCCTACGGTCAGTCTTTTCAGCACCAGAGATTCCTCGATCCTCCTCCTCTCGGTCGGCCCACAATTCTATACCTTGGAGCAATCAAAGAAACATCACAAAAGGAGAAACAAAATGAAGTAAAACAGATGAGATGGCATTGTAGCTCCTGCTTGAACTTCTTGGGGTTAGTTCTAGTACTTTGTTAGATAAGAGAATCTATTAAAACTCAGCTGGAAGTACAGAATGCTGAACGTTTGTCGTTGTAAAGAGACAGAAAGTGGCAGAAACAAATAATTAAGTTGGTTTTATTGTGATATTTGAAAAGAGAGAATGACCAACATGGATACGATCATAACTCATAAATGCCTCGTAGGACTAGTAGTTTGACCGTGTTTTATTTAGTCCCCACGAAATCATTTTTGTACAAGCTATATAAAGCTAACATATAGGTAGTCCATGGTGTACAAATTCTGCTTGCTTCAAAAATGTGCTGCCAGAAAGGCATGCTTGGAATTTTTGTGAGCGCGACATGTTTTAATTACATGGCTTTGGAAGCACCAGGAATAGAAATTTCAGTCCGCGCTAAAATTGCAGTCTTCGGGAGTTGCGGTGTGCCACATAAAGTCATCATTCCACTATTCTTTCTGCTGGGGGTGGCCACGTGCATGGCAGGCGTATTGTAAGATTGGGAGCAACCTCTGCTGAATGTAGCACCATGGGCGCAAGCTCCAGCTTCAAGTGAACGTGCATGAGGATTGGATGTATAGCTTGAGATGTTTAAATTCGTTTGCTTGATGAAATAGAATCAGGTTTTGTCTCTAAAAGAACAAAAAAGAAAAGCTAGTAGCTAGGAAGTTTGCGCCATACTTATGTACTCTGTTTTTAATGACATAACACATATGAATTCTCAAGGCACAGTTTATGTCTATGCGTGAGTAACTTAATTTCTTTGGACATGATAATCTATGAAAAATGGATTCACCAAACATTTTGTTGCATCCTCCATACTTCTACTGAATTGGATACGTGCATATTAGTACACATCCTGATCTGATAGAGGCGCTGACCCGGTGGTGGTCAGCAAAGGCCAATGCGGATGTGACGGTGATGGCAGTAAGGCACAGCTTTCTTCGGGAGACCGATGCATGCGAACACCGCCCCCCCCCCCCCCCCCCCCCCCCCCCCCATCTCCCGCGTCTTTAAGAGGCCAAAGGCAGCCAATCCACTGCAAAGCTAGTATCCCGCAGATCCAATCACAGCAACCGGAACATCCAGTATACTCTGAAACTTTATTTAGGTAACAAGTAAATGTCCTGTTACAGGTTTTATATATGGAACCAATAACTTGATCAAAACATGTTTTAGATTGACTTTCACATGCCAAATTCTCAAACGGACTCATGTCCAGCACACACGAGGATGCACTCAAGATAGAATAAGAAAGAGATTACCAACGCACATTACTTTGACGAAACATAGTCTATTTCTGCGATTAATTCACAACATATGTACACAGAATCCTCAAATGATTAATGAGAAATTCAAAGGCTCAATTTCTCTGTGTCGAAAATGATCTCCTGTCTCTGCTGAACGTACCGTAGAAACACATACGAACCCAGCAGTGTTGGTATTCGTTTTATTTCCATCAGCACCAACCACTGCTAGAGCTAGCAGCTTTCTTGTGAATATTTCCTAATGGAATTGCGGAATAACTTGCTAGTTATTGTGAGTTTATACAAAGATAGTAATTGATACGGATGCGACGAAATTTTTTATTTATTTTTTAGGGAATATTCATATTGAAGTCCCTGTCGAAGCTATTAAAGCTAGAGAAGTGCTTTAAAGCTTTCTTAAGAAATAGAAGCGTGAATCTAAAAGAATCTTCATCAAACTTCCCTGTTATGTTTTCTGAGGAGCTTCATATAGATTTTGAGCCCGTCATGATCTGGGATGGAAGCACATGTTGGCCCGCACTATTTATTCCTCGCCTAACTTCTCATAACCCCCTTCCGTCTAGTACCATCGTCCATTGCTACTGCGTCTGATGAATCAGGCTGTGAAGCGAGTTGGCTCTGCGTTTCTCTCATCACAATCAACGTGTTCTCTGCACCTGCGTCCATCGTTGCACTCGGAGATCTATCTCAGTTGACGGGCAACCGGGCAGCAGGAGACATCGCTCCCAACAGTCTTGATGTGCTTTGCGATGAGCTCCAAAGGTACGATCCATACAGTTGTGTTTCTAGAAAACCAGATAATGGGCTTAGGTGGTATGGGGAATAAGGACATGAGATCGACACAGTACTGCTACTGAAAAGGATCGTTCTGTGCACAAATCATAAAAGTTTCCAGCAGGATCTGAACCACAACTGGTAAGCTGATCAAGTTTAGTGCTCCCGACAATAAAGTAATCTTGTACGTACTCCCTCTGTCTCACTATATTTGGCATTGTGGGTGTCGACACAGGGATTAAAAAGAAGTGAAAAGGGTGAATGTAGAGAAAACAAGGAGGAGAGAGACAGAGATAGAGATGCATTGGGAAGAGAGAAAGGTTCATTGGAAAGTGAGAATGCCAATTATTTTGGGAAAACTTGAGTAGGCTAGAATTCCAATTATTTTGGGACAGAGGGAGTAGGATATGCTGAAGGCTTGGGATGAACTGTCGTTGCGTATGCACAGAGAAAAAAGACAAATAACTGCTATTTCTGAAGTATAGATGCGATTTCCAGCATTCTCTGGCTATATATAAGCAGAATGCATACAATGCTAATGTCTTCTAAATATAATGTGCCTTGTCATTCTCTGTGGGAGGCCAGCACCTAAGACGATGAGGAGTCAGTTTTTGCTGAAAGAGTAGATTTGTTTGGGAAGCGTAGAACCCCGTTAGGGGCCGCACCTTTGTTAATATAGGCTGGAAAAGCCCCAGCCGTGGCTTACAACAGATTGGCGATAACACCAATGATCTTGACATGTACGTCAAGTTTACAACAAGAGATAAGAACAAATCTAAACTAATTCCAGATTACATCAGCCACGTTTATCTATTCTAACACCCCCTCTCAATCGGAACCGTTCTAGATTGAGATTGGTCTTGAATGCTTCGATCCTGTTGAAAGTAAGTGGCTTGGTAAACCCATCAGCAACTTGGTCTTCTGTAGATACATAACTTATCTGTAATTGACGTCGTGCAACTCTTTCTCTCACAAAATGATAATCCACTTCAATATGCTTCATGCGTGCATGAAAAATAGGATTAGATGCTAGATAGGTAGCTCCGATGTTATCACACCACAAACGTGCAGTCCTCGGTGCACGAATACTCAACTCAGCAAGCAACCTTTGTATCCACATAATCTCAGCAGTAGCATTTGCAACAACCTTGTACGCAGCTTCTGTGCTAGAGCGAGAAACAGTAGCCTGCTTCTTTGCACACCAAGAAATAAGATTAGACCCAAGAAATATGGCAAACCCTCCTGTAACCCTTCTATCATCAATACATCCTGCCCAATCAGCATCAGAGAATCCATGGACAAGAACAGAAGAAGATTTTCTAATGTAAAGTCCAGTATCTATGCACCCATTGACATATCTCAAAATCCTTTTAACAGCCATCCAATGATCAAGTGTAGGTGCATGTAAAAACTGACAAACTTTGTTGATAGAAAATGCAATATCTGGTATAGTAAGAGTAAGATACTGAAGAGCACCAACAATACTTCTATACCTCGTGGAATCTTCTGGACCCAATAATGTACCGACATGAGCAGAAAGCTTCTCTGAAATTGAGAGTGGAGTACTTACAAGTTTGCAATTCACCATGTTTACTCTTTTAAGCAAGTCTGCTGCATACCTCTCTTGAGTCAACAATATACCATCTTTATGTTTCTTGACTTCTATGCCCAGAAAATAATTTAACTCACCCAAGTCCTTTAGCGCAAATTCTGCTTTTAGATCCTTGAGTAGAGCTGTAGTTGCTTCCTGACAAGAACTAGCAACAATAATATCGTCCACATATACCAGTAAATATATTGTTACCTTGCCTTTGGAATATATAAACAGCGAAATATCTGCCTTTGATGGCCGAAACCCAAGAGCTTGTAGTTTTTCACTCAGCATGGCATACCACGCTCTAGGAGCCTGTTTCAACCCATATAATGCTTTATCCAGTTTACAAACAAACTAAGATTTACCTTGATCAACATAACAGGTGGTTGGCGCATGTACACATCCTCCTCCAGAACACCATGTAAGAACGCATTTTTTACATCCAATTGGCGAAGACTCTATCCTCGTGAAACAGCACTAGAGAGAACAAGTCGAATAGTTGCAGATTTAACAACAGGACTAAAAGTATCTTCATAGTCAATACCATAGCGCAGTTTAAACCCGTTAGCAACTAATCTAGCTTTGTACCTATCAATCATGCCATCTGGTTTCCGTTTATATAAACCCATTTACAATCTATGATATTTCTACCAGAGGAACAAGATGCCAAGTTTTATTTTTCAGAAGTGCCATAAATTCTGCATCCATAGCTTGTTTCCAATTTTTATCAGCTAATGCTTCAGCAAGATCAACTGGTTCTCCCATTTGTGTTAACAGCCCTTGACCTTGACCACGACCATACCTGATTGTACCATCGGAGTAGATCTTGGGCTTGTGAATCCCTGCCTGTGCGCATGTATGCGGCCGTTCAACAGGGGCAGCCACATCCGCAGCAACAGAGAATTCCTCCGCACCCGATCCAGACGAACCCGATCCCGGAGGTGATTCTCAGCGCAGGCGAATGTTCCCCCATTGCCGCGGGAGCACCAGCGCCACGTGGCGAAAGTGGGCTGGAGGCGACGCGTTGTGATGGGCCGTGCGGGCCCGGCGCTGTCCTGGCTGGGCTTGACGTGGAAGCCAGGGACACGCGCGGGTCGGAGCAGCGCGCACGCTGTGGAGACGTGGCGGCGCGAGGTTCGGCCGCAGGCGAACTGCTGGCAGGCGCCGATCCTAGAGGCGATTCGCCTGGGACAGAAGCGGATGGAGATGGCAGATCTTCCTCGTGTCTCGCGCCAGAGTTGGGTGACATGAAATGACGCCCATTTGTGCTGTAATCTGCATTGTTTTGCTCAGAATTTGCTGCATCATGACCAGGATTAGTTGGACAGTCATCAATATGATCATGTACTGTAGTACCCCTAGTGTTTTCTGGAATAAGAAGAGTCTCGGATCGAATACTTCCGGCATTTGAATGCAACTCCGAAAAGGGAAAAACATCCTCATCAAAGACTACATCTCGCGAAATGTACACCCGACCAGTGGGTATATCTAAACATTTAAACCCTTTATGCATGATGCTATATCCTAGAAAGACACCTCTTGGAACGAAATTGAAGCTTCCTAGAATTGAAGGGACGCAAGTTTGGCCAGCATGCACACCCAAACGTGCGAAGAAGAGAAAAATCAGGATTAGTGCCAAACAATTTTTCCAACGGTGTCATGTAGTCAATGACTTTGCTAGGAGTTCTATTGATTAAATATGCAGCTGTTTGAAAGGCCTCATCCCAGAATTTCATTGGCATGGATGAATGCGCGAGTAGAGAAAGACCAACATCGACTATGTGACGATGCTTTCTTTCAGCAGATCCATTCTGCTGGTGGGCATTTGGACAAGATACTCGATGAGTAACACCAATCTTAGTAAAGAAGGAATTCAACCTCTCATACTCTCCTCTCCAATCAGATTGGACAAATAATTTTGCGATCGAATAGTCTCTCAACAAGCTGCTGGAATTCATGAAAACGTTGGAATACTTAAGATTTGTGTTTCAACAAGTAAATCCAAGTAAATTTGCTGAAGTCATCAATGAAACTAACATAATATTGATTATGACCAACTGAGTATTGCACGACCCCAAACATCAGAATAAATTAACTCTAGAGGGTGACCAGAGACATGGGACGACTTTCCATAAGGAAGTTGATGGCTCTTTGCTTGTTGACAAGCATCACAAACTGAGCCTTTATTCTCATCACTAGAACAAGGAAGCTGAAAATCACAGACTACCCTATCAACAATAGTGAAAAAGGGTGCCCAAGACGACTATGCCATCGCTTGACCGTTGGCTTTATTGTACTAAGAGCACGGCTTCTGATCTCGGTGGTTGGAAGGGGATAGAGGCCATCTCTACACCTTCCTTGCAGCAGAACCTTCTTCGTGACCCGGTCCTTGATAAAGAAAACAAAAGGATGATAATCCAAAAAAATATTGTTATCAACGGCAAGACAATGAACGGAAGCAAGGTTTTCAGTGGCTTGTGGAACATGTAAGACATTATTGAGACGCAAAGAACGACTAGGGGTATGTACAATAGCATGACTAATATTTTGAATGCCCATACCTGAACCACTTGCCGTTTTGATCTGCTCCTCGCCATTGTAGCGTTCATGGACCGCCAGCTTGTCAAGTTCTCCTGCAACGTGATCGGTGGCACTGGAATCAGTGTACCACAGAGGATCGGTGGCATAGGAGTTAACAGCCGCCGACGCGCTCTTGTCATTGGCACGATCGTCTTCTTCATATCTATATCAGTACCTCACGGCAGAGTGGCCATCCTTGCCACAGATCTGGCATGGAGGATACTTGTTGCCGCCTTGACTTGGATTACGGGGCCGAGTGTTGTTGTTGTTGCTGCCTCGGCCCGTCTGTTCGCAGAGTTGCCGCGCCCAGGGCCAGGGCCGTCGCGACCACGACCACCGCGCGGCGCGCCACGGCCACGGCCCCGCTACACGGCGTCTGCCGAGGACGAAGATGACGCGCCTTGCAAGGCAAGACGCGCCTCGAAGCTGAAGAGTTGGCCATAGAGTTCACCAACAGAAAGCTGTTCCACGCGTGCCAGAAGTGCAGACACAACAGGATTGTACTCGTAGTCGAGGCCGGTGATGATGTAGGAGATCAGCTCGTCTTTGTCGAGCGGTTTGCCTGACACCGCCATCTCATCTGCTAGGCTTTTCATCTTGGCAATATACTTAGCCATAGATGATCCTCCTTTCTGTGCGGTCGCAAGCGCAATGCACGTATTGACCGAGCGCGCTCTGGTCTACGATGGGAACATCTAGCAGACCGCAGTCCAGACCTCTCCCGCTGTCTTGCAGGTGGAGACTTGGATCAGGATCTCGCGCGTCATGGATGCCAGCAGGTAGCTCAGAACCTGCTGGTCTCTAGCAACCCAGATTGCGTAATCTGGATTGGTCTTCTTGACAGGCTTGTTGTCGATCATTTCTTCAATTTGCTTGGGCGGCGCAGGAACATCTTGGTCGAGGAACGACTCTAGTTGTGCACCGCGGATCGCCGGCGGCACTTGGGCTTGCCAGATGCTGAAGTTGTTCTTGGTCAACTTCTCAGAGACAGGCAACGCTAGCAATGGCGTGGCCGTGGAGGAAGAGCTCGCCATTAGGGATATGTGGAGGAGCGGCTCTGATTACCATGAAAGAGTAGATGTGTTTGGGAAGGTAGAACCCGTTAGGGGCCGCACCTTTGTTAATATAGGCTGGAAAAGCCCCAGCCTTGGCTTATAACAGATTGGCGATAACACCAATGATCTTGACTTGTACGTCAAGTTTACAACAAGAGATAAGAGCAAATCTAAACTAATTCTAGATTACATCAGCCACGTTTATCTATTCTAACATTTGCAAGTCCTTCATGATAAAGAATTGGCATGGCTTCTACAGCCGACCACCAAAAGAATAGGAAAAAAAAGCTCGAATAGAAAAGTAGAATCAGACTCAAGTTCCACTTGTTGAGATACCAGTGTCATAAGAACTCGTGTACAGTCCACGCTTTTAATGGAGAGGATATGAAGGGTGCAAAAGCTTCGCTACACAATCCGAAGGCATGGAGGGCTCCTATACCGAGATCAACAAATTAACTAAACGAAGTAATAAGATGAGGGGGTGTTCGTTTCTTTGGCAAAAATTTTAGTCCTATCACATCAAAGAGAATTTTGCTATTTAAAAATATTAAATAGAGTCTAATTACAAAACTAATTGCAGAATCCTGGGCTAATTCGCGAGACGAATCTAATGAGAGTAATTAACCGTGATTAGAAGATGGCTATTATAGCGTCACTGTAGCAAAACACAGATTAATTAGGCTAACTAGATTCGTCTTGTAAATTAGCACCCATCTGTAAAAAAAAGTTTTTTAATTAGAATTTATTTAATATTCTTAAATGACAAGATTCTCTTTGATGTGACAGGGCTAAATGTTTTGCCGCTGAAATGAACACACCCTGAATTCATAAATTGTAAAGGGAGAGGTTAACGCGCGTACAGACGCGCTATAGGCAAGCGCGCGTCCCGTCTAAACAGTTACTACCTGCCTTCAATCTTAATCCTTCGAACCAGAAGCCAACACGTGTCCTCATTCACCGGAGAAAAGAGCAGCCCACGCACACAATGCCCACGTTGTTGTCCAGTGACGTCATCGCATTAATTACCCAATCTAGAAACTTTAAAATGCCATAACTCTTTCATACGATGTCCAATTTTTATTTCGTTTTCACCGTTGCATTCTACGTGACAAGACGAACAAAACTAGATCCCACTTGGATAGGTTCTGGACTTTTTTAGCATGTATTACAATATCACAAAAGTTACTACTAGTTTTACAACATGAGTTGCTACCTTGTAAATTTAAAAACCTATAGCAATTTATATACTAGAGATAGTAACAACTTATGTTATAAGCATTGTAATAATTTTTAAATTGTACTAAATATAAAATTTTGTTCTGACTCGAATCTTGTAGCAACTTATCTTGATATGGTAGTACCCACAAACTCTATGTGGTAGTGTTTTTTTGCATCTCGTACATAGACATAATAGATATTGTATACGAGAGCTATATTTAGACAAATTGTAACTTTTGGTTTTATGATTGATGGCAAGTCATATGTATACTTGTGTCAACTTCCAATTATATTATGATTTAATTTAGTTACACTACCATCTCAATGTAAGTTTATACTATATGCTATGAGTTGGTTTTATGGTTGATTGTGCAAGTCATATGTATACTTTTGTCTTCTAATTATAATATAATTTAATGTAGTTACTACTATCATCTCTATGTAAGTTGATACTAGTCATATGCTATGAGTTGCTACAGGTTCTCTATAGCAACTTATATGATTAAGTTACTATCGGACATATAATATAAGTTACTATCATATGTAACTTGTTTTGAAACATAACTAAGTGGGGTCTAGTTTTGTTCGTCTCATCGAGGAACACAACGGTGCAATCGGAATAAAAAACTTATTCAAAAGATATAGTGATTTAAAGTAAGTAAAACTTCATTTATTGCATGATGACATCAGTCTTGGTGGACTGAAAGCGATGTCGCATAGGACTCCCGCATGAGCGCATCTCAAATTTTTTATTGGGCCACGTGAGGTGCCAGGCTCTTTGATTGGCTAGCCCACCCGCAGCAGGCCAGGCTACGCGTTTGACGGACGCGCGCTAACGCGCCAGCGCGTCCGTACGCGGAATAGACTTATCGAATTGTAAATGTTTGTCATCCATTTTCTATCGTTTCTAAGCATCCTTCATTGTGGCGAAACCAGAGAATCCGTTAGATATGTGTGTGGCAAATACTAAAGAGGTGGCTACCTACCGGTGCATTTGAGTGGCTAGTTTTTCTTTAAGAAAAATTTAAATTAATACATTTAAAGATGTGGACCAGGATGGTGCCCTTGTGTTATCTAATCCAATCAATCTAACTAAAATAATGCCAAAACCTGACCCGCCAAAAGGGACACAATTCCCTTCCTTTGCTATCTCGATCTATGGCAAAAATGTATTTTTTTAGATAATAGGAAAAAAGAATACAGCCAATTATTACAAATGTTGCAGCACATCGTTCTGCACTTACATAAATCGAGTAAATCAATTTAGATGACACAACCAACGTAGTTTGATGGAGAAATTTATTAAAGACCGATATGAAAAAAATGTGTGACCTCTTACTTTGTCTGACTAGTGACTGCTGAATTACTTTGTGCAATAAGCGTATGGATGAAAAGGATCCCTTCACGAAGGCATTATTTGTGTATCAACATAGAAAGTTGTGTGGATGTGCGCCAGTGTTATATGCCATTAAACCACCGCTAGGAGATCATAGCATTCCCATGCCCATTATACTTTTCTGCCGAACAACACGAGGGAGGAGCACACCACTGACATTTGCAGTGGCATGACAGAAATTATATCAATGATACATCGTTAAGTGTTATACTCTATCCATCCAAAAATATATGTTTCAGTCATTCTAGAATTGGTCCTAGTCAATATTATGTATGGCCAAGCTTATAGATAAAAAAAGATATTTAGAACATCAGTAGCACTTCATATCCTAAATTCGACTCCCTGTAAGAGCATTTTTTTTACGATTTAACGGCATTGTGCTTTCAGCGATAGGTGACATGGCCATTGACAGCGAGGCGCTAGTGGTGACCGTCAATCCGGATGATTTGCCGGCTCCGTCTTCGAAGATGTTCATAAGGGTTTGCGTATGTGCGTTCATAGGGGTGAGTGTGCGTGTGTTGTGAGTGTCTGAGTTGTACTATGTAATCGCAAAAAAAAAAACAGAACATCAGCTCACCATAATTAGGTGACTCATGAATTTATTAATATAGTTTACTTATTTTATTCGTAGAAATTGGTCTTTTAAAAAAAAAAACTATTCAGCTGTGAGTTAGCTTTGAGCAACTTAAAATGTCACTTATTTTTATACAGGTCGTTACTTATAATCGATATAAGTCCAAGCTACTTATGGCTTAGTGTGGGAAGTATCGCCTTTAACTCTAACAGAATCCATGTACTGCATTTAACTCCAATCCAAGTTGGACAGCGACGGCATTTCAATGATAGTTGGATCTTATTGAGCCTTCTATATACCTATTTTGATACTGTCCTCATAGAATGATGTTTTCACAATCCATAAAAATGCTATCACACAGCCCATGCATTTTACATTCTGCATACCCCAGAATATGCTTAGAGACATAATATAGCTGCATCAACAGATTTGTGAATCCCACATAAGAAAAAAAAATATTGGCTTTGGAGGCACCTGGAAGAGCCGATTAAGACACAGGGGAAATTGAATTACATGTGACTTATCTTGAGCCTGCAGATGTGAACCTATGGTTATTTTTCCTGAGGAGTTCTGCTTCCTCACACGCCGGACCGAAGCAAGGGCTTGCAAAGCTAGTGCAACAGGAACCGCTCGTGGTGCCCTCCCCAACTGACACAATACATGGATGGTATAGCGACGCTGCTGGATGATCAGTGCGAGCACAAACTGGCATGAACGCCTACACGCGGTCACGTCTTCTAGAGACGACTAATAATCTATAGCGCTGAACTTCTTGATTTGTTTTTAGAAAAGGGCTGAACCTTATTTCGACCCTTTAGTAAACATATTTTGTGCATTTCGTTTTATTTCCGTTAGCAGCAACCACTACAATTCCTAGCGGAATTGTGGCCTTCGGAAGCTGATGTTGTCAAGCTGTCAGCGAGCTGAATTTTGAGCTTCCGTGACCTTCTTCCCTGAGTATGGTTTTAGATATCATATATCCACAACAATGATTTTCTAGAGTACGCAAAAGAAATCCTCTTACAGTTTCATATTTGTTCCTGAACATAATTTTGTTGCCAACATTTGGTACCAACCCATTCTCATAAACAATCAAAATGACTGCACTGGAACGACATCGGAAATTTTGCTATGGAAATATAATTTCTTGTTTTCCCAAATTGTTTTTGGGAATTTCAGCAGAAATTCCTTTTTGGTTAAAGCAAAGACCATGTCAGCTACTTCTAATACTTATGCATTTGATTTTGCTATTATTTGCTTTTTTTTTATTGCTCCCATGTCTTTCTACAAGCTATATAAGCTAGAGAAGTGCTTCTATGCTTTCTTTGAAAATAGATGGGGACTAATCTCAAAGAACTTCATCTAACTACTCTGTTAAGTTGCGGGGGACTATATCTGGTTTTAATGCCAATTCATCTATCAGCTGGAAGCCCATCTTGGTCCGAATAAGTTCTAACTTCACTTCACTGGTGTCTCTTTCGGCAACCAGAAACCTCCCCATCCTGCAGGGGCTGTTCGACAGGCTGTTTTGCAGCTGTTTTACTGTAACGGATGCTGAAGAAATAAATGCAAATACTGTAGCGGCTGCAGAAGAAATAACTGCGAACACTGTAGCTGCTGATAAGCAGCAGGCCAAGCGAACAACGACTTTGTGACTTGGTGAGAGAGTTAGGGTTCGGGTAGCCTACTTTTTATACCGTGTTCAGATTTGTGGGCTGCAAAAAGGTAATGGCCCATGACCTTTTAAACTGATTTATAGTTGTGTTTCTTTACATGCACTACTGGAATTCACGAGTTTCCCTAGGTATGAAATAGTAGGGAAAGACCCCAAAAACACTAGGGAAACGGTTTCCCTAGTAAGTTTCCTAGGGAATGATTCATAGGGACAGTATTGACCGGAAATCATCACCGCCCAATGGTTTTTGTCAGAAACTGTAGGGAAACTCCAGCGCTCCCAAGAAAACCGAGGCTCTAGGGAAACAGCTCAGGTACAGAAAAAAAATATAAAATAGCCCTCGCTCGGCCACTGCTCAAGCCAAGCCGCTGTTTGATTCGAGCTGATTGAGCAGACGCCCGTCGCCATTGCCGCAGCCCGCAGATGCCCGCCGGCGCCCGTCGGCGCTGCCACTAGAGACACCTCATGCCATTGCCAACACCGCTCGCGGCCCCCGTTGCAGCCCCGCGTGTTGACACCGGCCAGCCCCGCGCCGTCACTTGCCACTGCAATGGAATGACATGAATTGAAGTCACTTGTTGCTGAATGGAACAACACATATCGAAGTCTAAGGAGAAAGAACTCTTTATTACCTTGGAGCAAAATGGAAAACATGGATCCAACCCTGCAGTGCGAATTTGTGAGAGAAAAATGTGAAATCAAAGTAAATCTAGCAAGAACGTCAAGGAATTCCATTAGATTTGACGGGGAAACAACACAGTACTAGGGAACTAGCACCTGCTTGTTTCCCTTTGAAAGGCAATCCCTTCGTAGCTGCTTCAGCTGCCGTCCGCCGGCCTGCAAGACTGTGGTGAGAGAGAGAGGAGAGGTAGAGCGGATTAGGATGAGGAAAATCAGAACAGCTACCACAGAGCTATGGATCTTGGAGCTGCTCTTCCTTCTCTTACCAAAACATATTAGTACATCTGGTAAGATTAGGTTCGATGATTTTGTATCTGGACTAAGTGCTGTTATATCCCGCGAGAAGTTTTCTTGAATAATAAACTGAATTTTATGCTGTTGTACCGCTGAATTACCAAATTCATACCTATCAAAACATTCCGTGAGAAATAACAGCCCGGAACTAAATTAACTAAGGTTTGATCTTCCCAGTGCGTAGTTTTTCTTTTCTGTGTCAAATTCATACATATCAGCAGACCAGACACTATGTAGTGGAACAACTCAATATATAGTATCTGGTCTTCCCAGTACTTAGTTTTTTTTCTGTTATCTTTTGGTATTGAAAAGCTAGGAAACTGAGCTGTGATCAACTTCTTGGAGAGAAACATTGGAAGGCCTATATAAATTTCTGGACTAATTTGCACATAAAGAGATGGGAGCCAATTAGAAACCAGAGGGTTACTATTGCATCCATAATCTCATTGTCATGATAAATTTGAAACCAATAAAAGCAATACCATCTAATAATTTTCAATTAATCAATCATCGTCATTCTGAAGTTTGAAGCTTGAGCATGAATTTACAATACGACAAAAGCTTACTTTATTGAATCATATGGTATCCATGTAAATGGTACTTTTTCTTAATGTACTTGGGGCAAGCTTTCTCCTGATTTCGAGCTCCTTTTTGCAACTTCAGTGAACTTCATGATTTCAAGTCGATAATATCACATATATAAGACATCTGATCCTTATATGTGCCCAGAAGCAAAACTACAAAAATATATATGTAACGTTATTAAAATAGTTCAATGAAAATCATACATGTTCAGACACATGACTCGTGTATAATTCAGAAGTAAACTAGAATCAAAAGTGAAGGAAAACTACAAAAATATATATATGTAACGTTTCATTAAAATAGTTCAATCAAAATCATACATGTTCAGACACATGACTCGTGTATAATTAAGAATTAGAATTAAAAGTAACATTCCATGAAATCATTCAAAAAGAAACTTACATTAATGTAGGTCAAACAATAACAATAAAAAGAAAGATTTATACAAGCTTTGAAGCTAGTGAATCAAATATAATCTCCTTTCAGAAATCTATGCAGACTCTTCCCCCAGTAGATTGCGTTGTGGGACACCGAAGGAAGGCAGAACTGCGTACTGTGACTGATGGCAGGAACACAGTTACGCCATTCGGCTTTTTCAGCGAAATCCTTCCATTGCTCAGGTCCACTGCATACGTGGTGTACCCTGAGCTGTCGTTGGTCATACAATGGCGCACAAGGAGCATTCCACAGTAGATGTTACCACACCACAGAACGGCACGAGGAATGAGCTCATATTGAAGCCGCTTCGTCGTATTTGGAGGTCGGTCATCCTAGCCACGTACTTGAGGTGTGGCTGGGGATCGAGCTCCACCTTGAGCACATCACCTGTGCGTGTCGGGACGTAGAATTGACCCCGAAAAGAGAGCCTGCCTTTGATGATCGGCAGCTCTCCCTCAATGTCATCTGTGCAGCTCATATTCACAGCTCTCCAGGCGTCGTCGCCGGGCTTGGGCAGACAAGAAGTACCGTTTTGCTTTCCTCTGTCAAGCTGAGAACCACGGTGGGCACCCTCCGTGGCCACCCTAGCGCATCAACGTCGACGACAAAGCCGGTAGCGTTGACATTGTGTGCGAAGAACTCGTCCGGGTACTCGACATCAGGGCGCGCCACGTCGGTCAAAGCTAACATGGTCGGTAGGTTATAGAATGTAGTTGCAAGGGGATTGAAGAGACGGATGGTGTCGGGGTAGGTGTTGTGGAGAACCAGCAGGCCCTCCGCATTGCCTTCGTGCATGTGGTTGTCTGGGATGCGGATCCGGACGGTGGCACCGGTGCGCACGTTGACAAAGCGCTCCGGAACACTCAAAAGTTCTGTCACGATGTCCAATAGAGACATGTGTTAATTCTGAATCTGTTTTGTGTGACTCCCTAGAAGTGCATGTGGCTTATCATTTTTTTTTTTTTTGACTAGTTGGATGCCCGTGCACTGCCACGGAACACTCAAAAGTTCTGTCATTAGAAATATCACCCAACATTATAGTTTTATGAACAATAATTTGATTATGTCTGAATCAGATCCCTGCCTTCATTTGCTTTTCTGAATAAGTTAGCTTGTTGAAACAATATTTGAGAGGTTGAGGTTTATCCCTGTTTATGTTAATGTTTGGAATAATTGTGGATCTGCATGAATTTTCGGATTCATGTGTGTTCTCTTAGATAAGATTTTTATTTGAACAATTTTTCATAGGAGTAAATTGACCAGGTGCTTTGACACCATTTAATTCTGTTCTATCCGTTACTCATATGATCATTTGCTTCATCACCATACCTGGACTGCGTTTTACATTGAATCGCCTACCTCTTTTACCAAACGATGTGCACACGTTTCTATTAGCCTTGGAAAAATCCATGGAGAATTCTTGTAAGTTGTAACAGAACTCCCTTCTACTAATCAAGTGGCTTGTTGGAAGCTAGCACAGAAGAGCGAGTTCAGATTTTGCCCGACTAGCAGATATGTGATGCCAAATCCCCATCTAAGTAGAACATAGAACATGCTTGGCCAATTCTTATTAATATCATCTGATTGTATTCTGAGTGTGATTGGGATGATACCTTCTCAAGTGTACATGACACTTAGGGATATTTGACATCCTAATAAGTGGCCTTCTCTTGTTGTCAAGGCAAATCTAGCTTGCCATTTCCATGATGGTTATTGAGGAACTCGAGATGCCACCTGCCTTTCCATCTCTCCAACTCCTTTCCCTCTCCTTCCCCTCTCAAACTCTATCTATAGGCGTGCAGAATGAAGAGTCACCTTATTCCATGCAAATCACGGCTGCGCACATTGCACTCAGGGTCATCCCCGCCGTTTCCTCTGGTGCCCTATCTCCTGCGTGCCTAGATCTTCACGAACTGCTCCAAGGCCTTCGGCTGCATGCACCTCCAGCAGACAATTCAGAGCTCGAATGGATTGTTTCGCACCACTACAGTCATGCGAATTCAAGCCTTCCTATGTATTCTGGGTTCCTCACTGAACAAATTCAGTAGTGCATAACTTGTTTTACATGCATTACTTAATATAAATAAAATGTTATACCAAAATGCAAGCAACATTTTTTTTGCATGTTAGGGATGATCAAGCTATGTATTTCTTGTAACTTGGTTCCAAGTTTGGACGTCTCGTCTATTCCATATATATCCCTGTGTGTCATCATCTTTCAAACACATATATTGGATGGCATCTGGACTTAGTGTCATCTATCATATCAAATAACAGGCAGAGATGTCAATAGCTACGGAACTACAGTGGCCCTGTTGTAACATGTAAATATGCCTTGAAGCAATAAGCAGAAAAAATCATTAGAATCTATAAATAGGGACCCTAAAATTACGTCAGAATAAGAAGAGAGATAGTAAGAAGGTACAATCAATTGCGTCAATCCTTCACAATCGCATGTTAATGGGCGCGCATGCAGTTCATCAGATGTGAGCATTCTTTTAGTCTTGTTTCTTGGAAGCTACAGGAATTTGTCAATTCAGACAAGAGTTCATCGGCTTATTTTATAGACACATAACCTGGTACGGGTGGCACTTTGGAAAATCACCTGGTGAAACAAGGATCTGAGGTATCATCCAGTATATACCTGAGAGATAGATGAACTTAGCAGGACATGTTCGGAGTTCAAACTTTTGTTTTGTAGCGCATGATCTGTGCGTGAAACAAGTTTCAGGTAACCGGGAATGTGGTGAGCTGCATATACTGAAGCATCCAGAATTCGGTTGTAACCTGTTCCGATTGAGTAATGAACCTTCTGGACTGAAAGCAAAAAGAGGGATCCTTCATATGAAACGACAAGATTTATAATTCTGGAATCACCATATCCGATTATGATGTCGACCCATATGATCGTTGTAGCTGAACTAAATAAACTCCAAATTCCCACTGTAACTAACAATCATAAATATATATAATGAAACTAATAGATAATATCATGTGATTGTAAACGAAACCACATGGTAATTAATAAGGGAACAGAAGTTCAGATTACAGAACATAATATGTGCACAAGTCCATGATAGCATCTGAACAACAAAAACTCCAAATTTATAGTAAAACAGATAAATAGATTGGTGTTACATAGATTAGATCCGGTGTCACAGGATTGATAATACATGGAAGTCGAAGAGCGTCTAATTGCTGAGGTGCGACCTAGAGTCCCTCCGCTGCTTCCGGCGCCTGCACTCCTGTGTGCCAGGGTCGTCGCTGCCACCAGCTCCAAGCCCGCCGGCTGCCTGCAGCTCCGCCAACCGACGACCTGAATCTTGCAATATGGCTAGAGATCTATTGTAGGATGCTTGGATATCGCGCAGATGCCAGATGGCTTGAAGATGTGCCTTGGTTGTGGTTGTCAGATGGGCCAGGCACTGGTCCACGTACTCCTGATGAGTTTGGAGCGTCGTGGCTGCTGGCGCTATGGGAACAGGGGCAAGGAAGAAGGCCGGTGGTGGTGCCATGGCATTGGGGAATGCGAAGGTGAGCGGTGCTGGAGCGAGCACGGGTGGTGGAAGCTGTGAGGCGGACCCGTTCGCCACCAGAGCCGGGGTAGGAGGCGCTGGTGGAGGTGCAAATCGGTTGTCCAAACAAACGGATGGACGACATGATTTTTTTTTCAAAATAATATTATTTTATTTGTAATTTACAAAAATAATATCGAAATCAACAAAATTACAGAAAATAATACCATGTCGTACGTTGAACGCACGAAAATTCAGTTTTTGCACGTTGAATGCACGAAAATTCAATTTTCGCACCCTAAACCTGCGAAAATATGAATTTTCGTACTTTGAACATACGACAATATAAAATATGCTATAGAATCCTATTTTCGTGTGTTGGTTGTTCGAAAATTAAATTTTCGTGTATCCAATTGCACAATAAAAAATGAAAAAATGATGAAAATAGGAATTTTTTTCCAACATGCAATATCGATTTTACCTATTTTATGATGCAAGCCTTTACTTTGTTAAGTCACACAAGTTTTTCTAAACGTTAGGAAGGGGGATTCTTGCGCAATGGAATAAGGAAAAGTGTTGTCTATTTTTCGATGAGATAAGTTGCATATTTTTTAATTTTTCAACACCATTTTTGTAGATTCATGCTAGGTTTTCAAAGAGAAGATGTGATTACATTATTTTAATACCTGATCCAAAAATTATACAGCCTATTACTTGAAAAAATATTTTGTTATTATACATCTTATTGCTTGAAGAAAAAATATTTTGTTACATATAATGTAAACACATCTTCTCGTTTGACATCCTAGCATGAATCACCTGATTTGTGTTAAAAATAGAAAAATATGCAACTTATCGCATGCAAAAATACACAACACTTTTCCTTGTTCCGGTGCGCAAGAATCTCCCTTCCTAACGTTAGAAAAACTTCTGTAACTTAACAAAGTAAAGGCTTGCATCATAAAATACCTAAAATCAATTTTGCATGTTGGAAAAAAATTAATTTCCTATTTTCGTGTATCCAACGTATTAAAATTATTAAATATGTATTTTCATCATTTTTTTAGTTTTTTATTGTACATGAACCTATTGTCGCACATTGGATACTCAAAAACTTAATTTTCGAACAACCAACACACGAAAATAAGATTCTATAGCATATTTTATATTGTCGTATGTTCAAAGTATGAAAATTCATATTTTCGGGTGTTCAATACACGAAAATTATATTTTCGTGCGTTCAACGTGCGAAAACTGAATTTTCGTGCGTTCAATGTACCACAGGGTGTTATTTCTGTAATTTGTTAATTTTGACATTATTTTTGTAAATTCTGAATAAAATAATATTATTTTGAAAAAATATTCTGGACGACACGCCCGCCGGAGCCGGAGCAGACTGGGAGCCGGACGGGTCGCTCTCGCTGGCACCGCGTCACCACGCCGTCCCAATGCTTCAAACTTTACTATTTGTGTTGCCGGGTTCGCGTTTCTTGCCTCTTCTGTCTGCGCGCTGGCAGTTGTGCGGTCTTGTGGAGCGGGGAAGAGGAACCAGTGAAAACAGAGAACGGGATTACGGGCCCAGTAGCCCACAAACGTGCAGACACAATAGTAGGCCCTGCATCAGTTCTCTTTTCTGGCGTGTGTTCCATCGATCCCCGGTCGGGGACACACACACACAGGCTCCATTGTTGTGTATCTTATGTAACATTGCAGTGCTCAAAAAAAAAAAAATGTAACATTGCAGTTTGCGGGGGCTTCACTTCTTGAAATTTGCACGCTTGCGCTTCACCCGGGCGACCATCTTCTTCTCCTCCCCTCCGGCTCAGGAAGTTGGTTCTGGCATGCGGCCGCAAGGTCCGCGTGGCTTCGCGCACGTGGCGTCCTTGCTAGTGTTTCGGGCCGACTCCCATATCACAACCTCCAGTGGGTCTCGAAGGCTCCTGATCATCCACCCTTAGAAAATAATCGAGACCTCTTACATCGAAATAATGCCAGAAAATTATACTGCAACACTGATTCAGGAAATAATGATCGGTGGCTATGTCAAAAGTAGCCATCAGCAACAATTCCACTCAGGGAATTAAAGTGTATCCCCCTCAGTGTGTTGATTACACACAGAAAATTAGAGGTATCTCTGAGTGCTGACTCCACAAAGAGGATTTGAAGTATCTCTGAGTGTCATTGGGACGGTACCTTCTCCACGTGTACATGACACTTAGGAATACTAGGACTGAGGGGCGCGCCCCGCCACGCCTGTGCTGGCTCGGTGGTCGTGAGCGTCAGGCTAGTTTGCTCTAAGCACCATGTTACATAGGAAGAACGCATAGTACCATATGTTCCTTTCTTCTTGATAGTGAGAGTTGGTCACTTAGGGATCCCCTAATTTTGTTCTTTTTTTTAAACCAGAGTCTGATGGTCTGTTGTCATGGTCTCGGTTTGCTTTTGACTTAACACGAACTAATCTTTTGCTATGGCAAACGTTCAGGCTAATTGACAGAAGAATTGATGTGACTTGCCGGTAAAGCTAATTGATAGCACAGAAAAAATGATGTAACTTGCCGATAAACATAGGAAACACCGGATATTTTGTCTTATCTTCCCATGTTCCGCCTCTTGTATGGCATCAGTCACGATATGTGGTATGCGATGTCTTGAAAGATGGATGATATCGGGAGTCTCTTGGAAAACAACTTTGTGCAAAACAAAATTAAAATTGTATTTCTTGCATTCTTGCTGCACAGAACTCTAGAATACCAGCAATGGCGAACGGGAAACATGAACAAATGGTAATTCTTCTTCCAGGTGCAGCTTCGCTGTGATGTTTCACCACTGTCAGTACATGAGCAATAGAAATGAAAACACAGGCATCATAATGATTCATTTTACAAACTTAATAGCATCCAAACGGAATTTTAAAATAAGAATGTGGACTCGTTCACTTGGTGCTAAATAGCGGGGAATGAAAGACGTAGACATGATTCACCAGTATAATATTTTGAGAGCCTAATTATTGGTCCATAGTCTTTTCCAGGGATGATTCATATGCAGTGTACAATAGCAAGAAAAACTTGAGATGTAGGGAAAAAAAACGAATACCAATCAAAGCAAAATGAACAGGACAGTCTGAGATATGGTACCTTTATTGTGTATTCTTGTTCTCTTAATAAAGGAAGGGCATCAGCGTCATCATCTTCATGAGTCAGAATTGGTAAGATGGAGCGAAGTTATCAAAAGATGTATTGGAATAAAATTAAGGCCCGAAGCTTGTTGAGAAATTATCAACTAAACATGCTCATGGGTAGTACCTCGGACCTCAATCCTAAATGTGGAGCATCAGTACTACAGGTAATAATGTTTCTCGAGAAAACAAAAGTTCTCATATCAATTGCATTTTCTGTGCATATTTGAGACGCCAACAACATACAGACACATTCAATATCGGTGACATGGATAAGAAAGAAATGATGACATGAAGAATTATATTTAGATGTCGAACTGTACCCACTATAAACAGTCAAACAAACAAAAAGAGTCACTATCATAACTGATATGTAGTCACCTAAGATGAGAGTTTTTTGTAATATCCTAATATGTGTGGGGTAACCTGCACCCATTTTCAGATGTCCTTGACTGTCGTAATTTGGTGTCCCTATGATAATCGCCAGTGTAAAAGGCGAAGCAAAGCAAGCTGAATATTCCCTTAACGACCTGTTAAAGCACCAATTGACCCATTTGAAATGGTTTCTCTGACCAAATATCCCAGAGTTCGTCTAGGTCCATCTCGATTTCCAAAGTCGAAATCTTCCTATATGGCACATGATGTTTCTCCCATTTGTGCTTGACTTCCAGAAATGACTATGCTCTCTTGTTGTAAACTTCTACTGAATTTCTGCATCCACAACTGGTTTCCAACAAACCAAAGGTCTACCAGGAACTCTAGACTTTCTAATTTCTACCATTTGCATTCTGCAATCACCAAATCGGAAGAACGAATGGGCGGACGAACGAACCTGTGACAGCACCGGAGAAGGAAACCGAACAAATCGATAGGACCAAGCCGACCTAGGATTGAATAGTAAGAGCCGACCCAGGCTGCCGCCGCCTTGCCAGGCTGTAGCCACACCGCACTGCCCCACCGAGCAGTGAGAAGTATAGTTCATGATGGGTTTCACCACTGGACACAAACAAATTACAAATATAAAGAATGAGCTGCAATTTTTTTCCACCGATGACATAAACAACTAACATCATTTTGGGATGAGAAATCTGAAGAATTATGACTTACCGATATGTTGTTCATGTTTCTCACAGATTATGCAATATAGAAGAACAAAATCTAGATTATTATGGTGCTTGATTGGGCATGGGAGAAATCAGTAAACAGTCACAATACCTGATTGGGCATGAGAGAAATCAGAAAAAAAAATCATGACAAAGTAGCACATTAGTTCACAAGGAAAACATGAAAATACGATTGCAAGGAAAGAAAGGCAATAGCTAAACATTAATGGGAAACATGGCTTAATATTGATGGGTGCTTTTCTCGATCTGCAGAGGCTAAGGCTTGTAATCGGTACAGGCTAAGGCCTGTAATCATTCATGTAACTAACAATGAACTTGAATCGAAAGGAGTGCAAATAATCCTGCAATATTTAGAACTCTTGAGCTGGAAAAAAAAAAAAAAACCAAAACAGAAGGCTGGAAGGAAACAGAAGTAGAGTCACCTTCATCACCTAAAAAAGAACCCGGTGTTACCTGTTAGTAGGAAGAAAATACTGCAGTTAATACCAGTAATATGCAGCTTGGATAGTGGGGAAAAAGCGACCAGAATTGTCTAACCTCCAGTACAATTTATTTGATTGAGGATAACTAACTAAATTACTTAGATGGTAGAAGAAACGAAAGGAAAGAGTGCTACCAGTAACCTTTTCCCTCTGTACGTATTTTGATTAGGAAAACATAACATTAATTTCTCATCGACGAACTTTCTAATTTTGCCGTAGATGTGAAATGGCGAGACACACACTATCTCAGCAACGAACTTGCAAAAAAGATCACAAGCCATAATAGATAGACCACTAAATCCTGCAATTTCTGAGTATAAACTTCTGATTCATCAACGAAACTGGAACAGAGAAAAAAAATCTACCTCACCGGCATTTTGTCAAACACCATGTGGGTGGGCTGGACAATCTCTTCACCCTTGAAGTAGAGGGCTGCCATGACCACCGAGATTAAAGAAGAGGAGGAGCGGGCAATGCTTGCAAGGGAAGAGAAGGACTGGGCGAGGTGCAACTTTTTTTTTTAGAAAAGGGAATATGCATTAATATTCCAGCCTCTGTATCGATTGATACATATAGCTGTCCATTATTACAAACAGGGTCCAAAAGAGAAACACGGCAAGAAAGGAAGCATTCATGACATCCATGACATCCATATAGCTTATTCAAATAAACGGAAGTCTATTACTAAAGCGCCAACCATTTTTGGCAAAAATGTCCATCACCGTCGTCTCAAGCACACGGCACCCCAAATTTATTTGAGGTATTTCTTCCTCTTTTTGTAGCAGGGCCCAGAAGCGAATCCAATGCGTTCCTCGGAACACCACCTGCATATAAGAAAAAGCTCGTGTATTGTTAAAAACTTGATCATTACGGCTAAGCCAAATTGCCCAACAGATGGCACATGCTCCTACCAAGGATTGATGCTTCAATTTCTTATCTACCCCTTGCAACCAACCATTAAACATGTGATCAACATTAATGGGAGGCGGTAAATTAAAAGAAACATGCACCAGTCTCCAAATAAATTTAGCATTTGTGCAATCAAAAAAGAGGTGTTGTATAGATTCTTCTAAGTTACAGAAACAACATTTGACACTCCCTTTCCATCGCCTCTTGCCAAATTATCCTTGGTCAAGGTCACTCCTTTTATCATGTACCACATAAAATTTTTTATTTTAAGCGGTATTTTGAGCTTCCAAATAATGTGGTTATGGGGCACAACATTGGTGGCAGCTACCGCTCTATACATAGAGCGTACTGTAAAGCAACCATGTTGATTCAAAGACCAAATGAATTTATCCCTCTGATCTGTTAGTTGAGTATTCATGACCCGACCAACTAAATGGTGCCATGCGATCAAATTTTCACCCACTAGAGATCTCCTAAAAGATACATTCAAAGGTAAGGTTTGAAGAACCACACTAACAGAAGTGCTCTTCTTTCTTACTATGTTATAAAGACTAGGATATTGATACTTAAAAGCAATGTTGCCGAACCAAGCATCCTCCCATAATCTTACTTGAGATCCATCACCCAGTCTGAATTTGCCTAGTCTCAAAAAGTCATGTTTAACTTTCATTAAACCGGACCAAAAATGAGAATCCCCTGGCATATATTCAACCTGGGTTATTGTTTTATATCTCAAGTATTTTCTCCTAAGGAGTGATTGCCAAACCCCATCTTCATTAATTAATTTAAACAACCACTTACTCAATAAACATTTATTCTGTAGGTCTAGATTAAGAATTCCTAAACCTCCTTGGTCTTTTGGTGTACAGAGTATACTCCATTTAGTGAGCCTGTATTTCTTTTTATGTTCATCACTTTGCCAAAAGAACCTCGATCTATAAAAATCAAGCTTCTTAAGTACCTCCCTTGGTATTTCAAAGAACGATAACATAAAAATCGACAGGTTACTAAGTACAGAATTTATTAAAACAAGCCTACCCCCCACCGAGAGTAACTTTCCTTTCCAACAACTAAGTTTCTTCTGAAACCGCTCCTCTACTTCTTTCCAATCTACATTTCTAAGCTTTCTATGGTGCATAGGTATACCCAGGTACCGAAAAGGAAAGGAACCCATCTCACAACCAAAAATTTGTGAGTATTCACTCTCCAGCTCTTTTGCCTGACCATAGCAAAATAACTCACTCTTATGAAAATTAATCTTCAGGCCAGACAATTGTTCAAAAGCAGAAAGTAAGACCTTCATGTTCTTAGCCTGTTCAAGATCATTTTCCATAAAAAGTATAGTGTCATCTGCATATTGCAAAATAGAAAGACCGTCATCGACTAAATGAGGAACTACTCCTTCAAATTGGCCGTTTTCCTTTGCTCTGGCTATTAGAACAGCAAGCATGTCTACTACAATGTTAAACAAAATAGGAGAGAGTGGGTCGCCTTGTCGTACCCCTTTCCTAGTTTGGAAGAAATGACCTACATCATCATTAACCTTAATGCCTACCGATCCTTTAGAAGTTACTTGATCTATCCAAGCACACCACTTAGATGAAAAACCTTTCATTCTCAACACTTGTTGGAGAAAAGGCCACTTCACCTTATCATATGCTTTTTCAAAATCTAATTTTAGAATGACACCACTTTTCTTCTTTTTGTGTAATTCATGGATGGTTTCATGTAAAATAACAACACCTTCCATAATATACCGACCAGGAAGAAAAGCGGATTGTGAAGGTCTAATTACTTTATGAGCTACTTGGGTGATCCTATTAGTGAGAACCTTTGTGAAAATTTTAAAACTAACATTAAGCAAGCAAATAGGTCTAAATTGTTGAATGCTAACTGCCTCTGCCTTTTTGGGAAGTAGAGTGATCACCCCGAAATTGAGACTATGAAGAGGTAGGTTTCCAGAATGGAATTCATTAAAAAGCTCTACCAAATCTGGTTTGATAATGTCCCAAAAATACTGATAGAATTCAGCTGGGAAACCATCTGGACCTGGTGCTTTATTATGCTCCATCTGAAAAATAGCCTCTTTAATCTCTTTCTCGTTAAAAGGTTCCGAAAGCAACTCATTCTCTAGTTGAGAAACTTGAGGGATGTCCTCCCTATTCTCTTCATCTAGAGAAAAATCATTATTTTCGGGTGCCCCAAAAAGACCTTTGTAGTACTCTGTAATATAATTCTTAAGGTTCTCATGCCCTACTACTGTAGCTTCATCTTGTTCTAATTGAAAAATCCTAGTCTTGCGATGCCTACCATTCGCCAGCAGTTGAAAATATTTAGTATTGTCATCACCTTTTAATAACCTAGTCGCCTTAGATCTTTGGAACCAATAGAGTTCCTCTTCTCTTAGCAACTTAGTTAACTCAGTTGTCAGACAATGCTTATATTCTAACTCCGCTGAATTTAGAAGAGTAAGCTCCGCCTTTCTATCTAGAGCATCTAGTTGATCCAAAAGAAATTTCTTTTTCTTCCTAGTTGCCCCTACTTGATTTTTCGCCCAACCCTTCAAGTATCTACGTACTGCTCTAATTTTATTTTGCCACCGGATGATAGGAGTCCTACCACGATTCTCATTACACCACACATTTGTAACTAAGTCATAAAAGCCATCCTTAGTGAGCCACCCAAGTTCAAACTTGAACAGAGCATTATTGCCTCTATGTGATGCTTGACCTGTATCTAACAAAAGTGGGGTGTGATCTGAAATTTCCCTGGTAAGAGCTTCTACAGTAGACAGTGGGAATTTTTGTTCCCAATCAGTACTAATTAAAATCCTATCTAGCTTTTCAAAAGTTGGAACTTCAGCTGAGTTAGCCCATGTAAATTTACGACCAGAAAGTTCTAGCTCTCTCAAATTAAGAGTTTCGATACAAGCGTTAAAATGCACTGGCCATCTACTATCATATCTATCATAACTTTTCTCCGTCGGATTTCTAATAATATTAAAATCTCCTCCAACCATGATTGGTAGAGTTTCAGCAGAGCAAGCCCTTACGAACTCAGCGAGAAAGCGATCTTTGTGTTCTGGTTGTGCCGCGCCGTACACAGCCATAAGAACCCAACGAAAGCCATCACTCTTGTTCGTAAGTTGTAACTTGACATGGAACTCACCGTCATGTATGTTTTCTATAGAGAACGACTGCAAATTAACTCCTAATAAAATTCCACCCGATCTGCCCTTAGGAGGTAACCAATGCCAAAAAAAATCTCTATTACCACAGTACGTATTAAGATTATCGTCTGAAAAATTCCTCCTATGAGTTTCAAGTATAGCAATAAAATCTAGGTTTTTTTTCTAAAGATAAGTCATGTAGAAAATTATGTTTAGCCAAGTCTCGAAGACCTGTGCTATTCCAAAAAATTCCTCTCATTGAAAAATTATTTGTTTCTTAGCAATTTGTCCTCTACCAGACCCTGACTTTTTCTTTTGTTTTGGATTCAGAGTTTTGTGGAAATCAGCGTTAACGCGATTAACAAAATCGCTGCTGTCATCATCCACCCCTTCATCCACAAGATCTCCACATAACTTGTTAATTTCTACCAAGTCTAATTCTGGATCATCTAAATCTAAATCAGAATGGCTATCCTGGCAGGTTTTAACAGGAGAATATTTAAACCTATCCTTTTCAACCTTCTTCATAAGAGCAACAGATGATTGAACGGTTTTAGCCTCTAATCCCATAGAGATGCCTACGTTCTTAACATTATCCATTACCGACTTATCTGAAAGCGAGAGAAAAGAATTTTTGTATTTCATACCATCCATTTTCCTCCAGATTCCTCTTCGCCACCAATCTCGAGGCTTTTGTTAATGAGTCTTCATCTGCCGAACCAGCTCTTCTTCTACTCCATCGTTCCGGAGTGGTCAAGGAACCCACGCCTTAGAGATCGAAGGATGGATTGAAACTCCTTCCTTGTCCCCAGAAGCCTGAATCTCCGCCAAAGCTTTTTCCAGGAGAGGACCTAGTGGTGGTGTCGGGTCCTCTCCTGCAGGAAGGGAGGGCGGCGACGCCAGTGGCTCCTCCACCGGCACCACCCTCCGATCCTCCGGCTCCGCTCCTGCATGTACCACGCGTGGCCCGTCCATGCCGGGTTCTCCACCAAGGGTCGCGCCCTGGAGAGAACCCGACGCCTGCTCTGCTGCAACGCCGGGCGCTCTAGCCTCCTGCCGAGCACCCGACTCCTGTACCATGCTGGGTGTACCAACCGACGGCGTCGCCACCGACAGAACACCCGACGTCGAAGACCCTGACGCGCCTGGAACAACCACCGTTGGCTCCACCGAATTGAGCTTGTCCTGTTCCGACGACGCCATCAGCTTACCCGGCGCCGACAATGTCATCACATTGCCCTGTCCTGGTTCCTTCTCCGGTAGGTTGCGTGGTCCAGTGTCTGAGTGCTCCATTGGCACATAGTCATCAAGAAGATCATCTTCGTCTAAATCAGATGAGATATCCTCCACCTGACCATCCTCCTCAAACATTTGGCCATCCGCCACTCCAGCTGGTTTTTCTTGTTCAGAAGCATTTGAAGGCCCTGTTACATTATTTGCTCTTGTTCCATTCCTATCTTCCATATGCTCATCCTCCTTTTCCTTGTCATCGTTTCCATCATTGCCATTGTTATTACCCAATATTTGAGAGGGTGCATCTGGCTGCAATGGCTCAATAACAAATTTGAGGTCCAAGTACCGCTTCCCAATAACAACTTCATTCTGTTTAGGTACTACAGCCGGGTTCAAAACTCCCACCTGAAAGCGACCAAAATTACTTTTCCTTGTTGTTACCATGTCGACTTTCTGAGTCGCTCCAAACATTGTCCCGATAGCCCATAACACTTCATACTTTCTAAAAACCCTCGGCAGATTAGTAACATGCATCCATATTGTTGGTAGCTCATGGCCAAAATCTTCTTCCTCCTCGTATTCCTCAAATTTGAGTGACATACCATTTTTAAGATCAGCCGTACCAAACGTAACAGTGCGATGTAATTCTGCTTTAGACGGGAATGGGGCTGTCCAAGTGTCAGGCGCTAGGAGTTGCACATCCCAATCAAAGCGACCGGGCACAAGCCGCTGCAGATGACCTACTATTGCTCCTCTGTCAGATGACCGCCTCTCACTTTAATCAGTGCCGTAGTGCTGTCTTTCTTATTCATTGGAACAGGGCCATGTGGAATGTAAAAAAATCCTAGATGATCGTGAGCATACCCAACCATATAGGCTACTGGTTTCGGGTTTCTCTTCTGAGGACACTTGGCAACCACATGATCATCACCTCCACAAATCTGACAACAAATCTCCTTAGAGCACTCAGCAGTCGAATGTCCTCTAATGCAACACTTGTGACAGTAGTCCTTGTTCTTGTTTTTAGTACCCTTACTTCCTTCACCTGAGGTACCTGCTGCTACCATTTTTCCTTTCGCCTTTTCAGTTTCCTTTGCCACATTCAGATGCTCCTCTACAAGTTTTTGTGCTGCCAGTTCTATCCCCACATCTTGAGATGTTGCAGACTGCACGTTTTTCGGACCCTGTGATGTCTGAGCTGGTGCCATATGTTGATCATTGACCACTGTCACCGAGCTTTGTACTGTTGTCACAGCATTATCCGTTGTGCCACTAGTTCCTTCTCCCAAGGTCTTAGTTGAGTTCAGCACTGGTTGCACCAGAAGACCCGTATGCGCAGCTGCAGTATTCGCATGTCCACTGCTCTGCCCAAGTGCGTTGTGTTTCTGCAGTCTGTGTCCACGGCCATGACCTTGCCTTCCTGTTCCACGGTCTCTTCCGCGACCTCTCTGCCTAGGCCAGCCACGACCGTCATGCCCACGACCACCACCATATCCTGGATCGAAGCCTTGATTCTGCTGAAAACCAGTAGGAAAATGATCATGTCCGCCATGAGCATTCGGCGGCACAAAGTGACAGAAATGACCAAAGTTCCCTTCTGCCCTGTGACCACCATGTGCACCATGTCCTGGGATTGAAGGGCCAAACGCCGCTGATCCATTTGCCATGTTGGCATTGAAATTCCCAGCCGGACCTTGAAAGCCACCATGCATCCCCCCGAATCCCGGCTGCATTCCGTGACCATGGAAACCACCATCACCAGCACCTTGACCTCTGCCCATGCCAAACTGATTGCCGTCCCCATAGCCCTGGTGCCCAGGACTACCTTGCCCACCATGTGGCCCGCCCATGCCGTTGCCGTTGAAGAAATTACCTTGATCAAACTGACCCCGTCCTCCTCCACCGTGGTTTCCTCCGCCAAAACCACCATGCGCACCTCTCCCAAAGCCGCCGCCGCTGTCCATCTCGCTGGATCGCAAGGCGTCGGCGTACGTTCGCAACCCTAGTTTGGTAGCGATCGGGATCGAGGGAGGTTTGGGAAGGCGATACACATCAGGGAGTTTTCCTCTTCGTGACATAATACGGCCCACACTTGAGCTTAATCTAACCTTGGCCCACTCTGATTTGAACTTGACCCAAACATGCTTATGCGGCCCAGTTGATGTTGGAGACGTTGAGCCCTTGGATTTCGGAAAGGAAATCAAATTTGAATTACCGTCATCCACTCCGGATCGCCGGCGATCACCGCCGTTCTGTTTGCCCTTGTTGATGAGTGTTGCTTTATCTAGGCAATCTCCCAACGTCAGCTGCGGTGAGACCCTTGGAGGTGGTAGCGGACCCTTCCACCCTTCTTTCGGCTTCCGCCTCCCATCAACCAGCGCCGTCATCATCCGCCGCGAGGTGCAACTTGAATAAGCCGACATCAATTTCGACAGTCTCCACTGATTAGTCTAAGAGGTACTGATGTTTAGCTAGGCATGGGCCAAATCCTCAAGAATCTACATCGACAGTTGGAAAAGAATATTAAAAAAAAGCAGGCGTTGTATCTATTAGGCAATGGAACCCTCAAATTGTCAGCGATCACTGTGATAAGAGAGAAGTAACCAGCACCATAAGATGGAGGAAAACATGATTGGAGAGATTGAGTTTTGCATATCGTAGAAAGTACGAACGAACCTGGGAAAGAAACCAGCACATGGACCTGCACTTCGATTCCCAAGAATAGCAGCACTGAAGCAAAGAGAGGAGGAATACCTGGAATGGAGGTCTAGGTCGACAGTGCTTGGAGTTGGGCCTGCTCGTCATTCACGCTGAGGTCGCCCTGTCTGCTCGCCGCCACCCGCCTACTCGCCATCCACGGCAAGGTTGCCGACAGTGCCTAACTAATTTGGTCAAATAAATCAACCAGAAGACCAGAATGCATCACAAAAAAGGGAAAATCATGCCGATAGGAATTTTCCTTAGCCCCATCGGGGCTAGGTTGCAGGACATGCTTGGTTGATGGATCTTGAGCAACTCATAATGACGCAAATGAGACCCGCAAGATTGCTCCTGATATGAGATAGGAAAATGATTAATCTTGAAAAATAAAACCGAATCAGATGGAATCCAGAATGAGAGAGAGAGAGAGAGAGAGAGAGAGATTGGCTGACCTGGCACATCCGCCGGCCCGCTCTTGTAGAGCGCCGCCGCTGCCGGCGCAGCACTTGCCGGCAGCGCTCAGGCTGGGGAGAAAAGGGAGGACCGGGCGGTGGCGCTTGCGAGGGAGAAGAGGAGCTGGTGAGGCGAGGAAAGAGGAGGCTCGCAGGGCGCGGACGAAGGAGGAGGTGAAGGAGCAGGCAACGCTCGAGGACCTGGCGAGGCGCGTCGCTTGGGCTGGGGAGAGAGAGGAGGAGCGGGCGACGGCGAGGCCGTGGGGCGTGTGGGAAGCGGCACGGGGCAGGTGCGGCGGCGGCGCGGCACGCGTGGGCGGGCGAGCGGCCTGCAAAACCAGGGTCGGCTTCCATCAAAAGGGGAGCAAAACGAACTGGCTTGGTTTGGAGGCCACGTGTCGGTCAGGAAACTGGACACCGTAGGCCAAAACGCTCTGGTAAGCTCTTTCCTCCCATGTATAAAGATTAGTATATATATTCGACATCCTAGTGAGTGGCATTCTCTTGTTGTTTAGGTTAAATCTAGCTTGTTGAAATTTCCATCACGGCTATTGAGGAGAGCGGCAGAATGCCACCTGCCTTTCCATCTCCCAACTCCTTTCCGTAAAATCTAGCTATAGGATACACTATCACTGCCTGCCTCCTCACCAGGTCTACTAGACAATCATGACGGCCTGACATGCGATGGGGATTTAATTAATGACGCGGCTAGCATGGCACAAAGGGCGTGCTTGGTTCCTGACCGTTACTCGCCACGCCGCCGCCGTAAGCGCCACACTCGTCACACTTTGCCACACCCGATAGTGTATAAGACGATCCCACAGCAGATGCTAAACCATTTTATGACATGTTGGCCGCCTCAAAAGAGCCGCTCCTGACATGTGGTGCGTTCCGTCCACGTAGCTTTTATGGCATCGACACATAGATAGCTTCATTTAGCTTGAAGCTTGGCCAGTTCTGAATTTGTATATATATAAGCTTTGGTGTTCATCTCTAAATTTTGCAGACCAGTTCAGTTTGTCCTGATGTTTACTTCTGTTTCAGTCATATGATATGCACAGCTTGTAATTTAGATCATGTTAGACCAGTTCCCTGGACTTTCGTTTTTCAGTTGTTGATACAGTGTTGGTGAAACAGTGATAGCAATAGGCTCTTAGGGTTTTCAGGAAAAGATGATCAGATTTCTGGTAGTGAAACTTGTGTTGATCTGACTTAACGAACACACACCACCTCTTCTATCTCTTAGCCCTTTCCTGAACCGAGCACCGAGGACGCCGTCCCCTAAACTTGCATCCAATCAAACTTTACTTATAGCACACAGAAGAATCGCAGCCCACCGCCAGATGCCGCGTTACTCTTCACGAACGGCCAAGCTTTCTCCCCATTCCCCACTGGCACTGACCCTGTCCCGAGGGGATTTACCCACATAACCCTAGTGTTAGAGATAGAACTGAATCTCAACCGTACCATATCTGATCATGTAAATCTTGTAGATTGCCTTGCAAGTCAAGGTATTGTAAACTCGTGTTGTAAGCCATGCGGTGGGCTGTTCACCGCCTATATTAACATGGAACCGTGAGACCGAGAGGTCAGCACGTTATCGCCAAACTTACATGGTATCAGAGCCCCTCTTCCTCAATAGATCCAATCCAATTTCATCCATGGCTAGCTCCTCCAACCTCGGCATGAATCCCCTCTTCACCAACCCCATCACGGAGAAGCGGACCAAGCTGAATCACGCGCTGTGGAAGGCGCAGGTCCTCCCTGCCCTCCGCGGCGCGCAGCTAGAAGGGTTCCTAGATGGGACCACTGCTGCATCGCCGAAGGAGATCAACGCCAAAGACTCCGACGGCAAGGATGTGAAGACTCCAAACCCATCGTATGCACGGTGGGTGGCGCTGGACCAACAGGTCCTCAGTTTCCTGATGACTTCGCTGTCTCGGGAGATTATGACCCAGGTGACCGCTGCAAGGACGGCGGCGCAGTGCTGGAGCGCCATCGAGGAGCTGTTCGGCTCCACCACTCGCGCGCGGTCAGTGAACACGCGCATCGCCCTCGCCACCACCCGCAAAGGCAACATGACGGTTGCAGAGTATCTCGCTAAGATGAGAGCTCTCGGAGATGAGATGGCGGCGGCCGGCAAACCACTTGACGATGAAGAGATGGTGTCCTATATCTTGACCGGCCTTGACTACGACTTCAACTCGGTCGTCTCCGCTGTCATCGCGCGAGTCGAACCGATCACCGTGAGTGAGTTGTACTCGCAGCTCACCAGCTTCGAGCAGCGGATGCATCTGCTCGCCAACTCCCAGTCCGGCTCCGGCTCCTCTGTCAATGCGGCATCACGTGGCCGCGGGTAGGGTCGAGGTCAAGGAGGCCGGAACTCAGCAAACCGTGGAGACGGTCGCGGTCGCGTCAACACCAACAACAGCGGCCGCGGCAATCGTGGTGGTCACGCGCACCAGAACTACGACAACAACAGTCGTCCCAAGATCAAGTACCAAGTGTGCGACAAGCCCGGCCACTCGGCTCTTGATTGCTGGTACCGGTTTGACAAAGACTTCGCGCCACCAGAGAAGAGTGCTGGGTTGGCCTCTCATGCACACAGAGACCCGGCTTGGTATGCAGATTCGGGAGCGACAGACCACGTCACCGGAGAGCTAGACAAGCTCACTGTTCGGGACAAATACAACGGCAGCGAGCAGGTTCACACCGCAAGTGGTGGAGGTATGGACATACATCATATTGGTCATACTGTTGTTCAATATCCACTTAAATAATGTTCTCCATGTTCCTAAAGGAACGAAAAACCTTGCATCGGTTCATCGTATTACTTCTGACAATGACGCTTTCTTTGAATTTCATCCAAAATTTTTCTTGCTCAAGGATCAGGCCACGAGGACCACTCTTCTTAGAGGGAGATGCCGCAATGGATTCTACCCCTTGCCGTCGTCAACCCACTTCCTTCCGCGTCATCAAGTTTTTGGAGCGTCCAAGCCGTCTGTTGCAAGGTGGCATAGTCGTTTGGGTCATCCCCGGTCCCTTAGTTCAAAAGGTCATTAGTCAGAATAATCTCCCTTGTTCAGGAGAGTCTAGTCACTATGCTTGTCAAAAAGCCAAGAGTCATCAATTACCATATCCCAAGTCTACTAGTGAATCCAGTTTTCCTTTAGAACTTGTTTATTCTGATGTTTGGGGTGCTGCTCCAGATTCTGTTAGGGGCAGGAAATATTATGTCAGTTTTATTGATGATTATAGCAAGTTCACTTGGGTTTATCTCCTTAAATTTAAATCTGAAGTCTTCCAAAAATTTTGAGATTTTCAGAACCTTGTTGAAAGATTGTTTGATAGAAAAATCATCACCATGCAAACTGATTGGGGTGGTGAATACGAAATGTTGAATTCGTTTTTTCAACAAATTGGCATCACACATCATGTCTCATGTCCCTATGCACACCAACAAAATGGTGCCGCAGAAAGGAAACATCGACATATAGTTGAAGTTGGTCTTGCTTTACTTGCACATGCTTCTATGCCTCTTAAATATTGGGACGAGGCATTTTTGGCAGCCACTTATCTCATTAATCGCACTCCTAGCAAAGTCATAAATTTTTCTACACCTCTTGAGCGCCTTTTCCATGAAAAACCTGATTATTCATCTCTACGCACTTTTGGTTGTGCTTGTTGGCCTAATCTTCGTCCCTTCAATGATAGGAAACTTCAATTCCGCTCTAAAGAGTGTGTGTTCCTTGGCTATAGTAATTTGCACAAAGGCTTTAAGTGCTTAGATGTTTCTACGGGACGCATATACATATCAAGGGATGTAGTATTTGATGAGAATGTTTTCCCTTTTTCAAAACTAAATCCTAATGCTGGAGCTCGTCTCAAATCTGAAATTCTTCTCCTTCCTCCAACGTTGCTTAATCCTAATTATGGGGTTGAACATTCAGTTGATCAATCTGATGGTAGTCCTGTTAATTCTGCTACTAATACAGTGGAGAATGCAGCAAATGGAAGTCACAGTGCAGGTTCAGAAGCTCCAAATCAGGCAAGCACGCAGCCAGAAGGAGAAAATGCGCCACTGCAATCTTCTTTGGGAGCCACACCGACCGTCCACCCATCTCCTGCTGCCGCGGATGCTGCGGAGCCTAGCGCGGCTGTGCACGCTTCTGCGGGCACGACTCACGGGAGACAGGCAGGACCAACCGTGGTCGCGCCCAGCGCGATCGCGCATGCACCGATGAGTCCGGCCGACACGACGCGACAGGCGGGAACTAGCGCGGTCGCGCCCAGCGCGGTCACGCATGCACCAACGAGCGCTGTTTCGCCTGCTGCCGCGGCAACCGAGGCTGATGCGCTGCCTGCACCAAGTACTGCCCCAGGTGCCACTTTGGGATCTTCTGCGCCGTCTCGCCCTACTACCAGACTACAGCGAGGTATTCGGCAGGAGAAGGTATACACAGATGGTACAATTAAGTACAATTCTAAATTCGGTTTCTTTACGTCTACTGGTGAACCTACTAATTTAGAGGAAGCCTTAGCAAGTAAAGATTGGAAAAATGCAATGAACAATGAGTATGATGCTTTAATGAAGAATAAGACTTGGCGTCTCGTAGCACCTCAGAAAGGGAGGAATGTCATAGATTGCAAGTGGGTTTATAAGATGAAAAGAAAATCTGATGGTAGTATTGATAGATATAAAGCCCGACTGGTTGCAAAAGGATTTAAACAACGGTATGGGATAGATTATGAGGATACTTTCAGTCCTGTTGTTAAAGCAGCTACTATCAGATTGGTTTTGTCTATTGCTATGTCCAGGGGATGGAGTCTTAGACAGTTGGATGTTCAGAACGCGTTCCTTCATGGTGTTCTGGAGGAGGAGGTATATATGAAACAGCCACCAGGTTATGAAGATAAAGCTCATCCCAGTTATGTATGCAAGCTTGACAAAGCTCTTTATGGTCTAAAACAAGCTCCACGGGCTTGGTATTCACGGCTAAGTCATAAATTGTGTGCGCTTGGTTTTAAAGCTTCCAGAGCTGATACATCTCTATTCTTCTATAACAAAGGAAATATTACTATCTTTGTATTAGTTTATGTGGATGATATCATTGTTGCTAGCTCTACACAGGAAGCTACTTCAGCCTTGTTGAAGGATCTTAAGGAAGAATTTGCACTCAAGGATTTAGGTGAGCTACACTACTTTCTTGGGATTGAGGTGAACAAGATTCCGAATGGAATTCTATTAACACGAGAAATATGCATCAGATTTGCTGAAGAAAGTTAATATGATAAACTGCAAACCCGTGAGTACTCCTTTGTCTACTTCAGAGAAGCTCTCCGTGCATATTGGTAATCGGCTAGGTCCTCAAGATGCAACACAATATAGGAGTATTGTTGGTGCTTTGCAGTATTTAACATTGACAAGACCTGACTTATCTTTTCCTGTGAATAAAGTTTGTCAGTTCTTGCATGCACCTACCACAGATCACTGGACAGCTGTGAAAAGAATCTTGAGATATTTGAAGCACACTCTTAAGCTTGGTTTGAAGATTTGTAAATCTAATTCTATGCTTGTGAGTGGTTTCTCTGATGCAGATTGGGCTGGCTGCTTAGATGATAGAAGATCAACTGGTGGCTTTGCTATTTTCCTGGGTTCTAATCTTATTTCCTGGAGTGCTAGAAAACAAGCAACTGTTTCTAGGTCCAGTACTGAAGCAGAATATAAGGCACTTGCAAATGCAACTGCTGAAATCATGTGGCTTCAATCTCTATTGAAAGAGTTGAGAGTTAAAGGACCACGTCATGCTAGACTCTGGTGTGATAATATTGGAGGTACATACTTATCAGCTAATCCCCTTTTTCATGCTAGAACAAAGCATATAGAAATTGATTAACACTTTGTCAGAGAAAGAGCTTCACAGAAGCTGCTCGACATCAAGTTTGTTCCTACGGGAGATCAAATAGCTGATGGGTTTACAAAGCCTGTCACGGCTAGACAATTAGAAAATTTTGTATATCATTTAAATCTTGGTACGGTTTAGATCAAGGGAGGATGTTAGAGATAGAACTGACCGTACCATGTAAATCTTGTAGATTGCCTTGCAAGTCAAGGTATTGTAAACTTGTGTTGTAAGCCATGCGGTGGGCTGTTCACCGCCTATATTAACATGGAACCGTGAGACCGAGAGGTCATCACGTTATCGCCAAACTTACACCTAGGTGACGCAGAACCATACCCTCTCCGTCCCACCCACTTTCGATAGCATCGCACGCTAAATCCTCTAGGGTTCTGCATTTGGCACCACCACAGCACACGCGAGAGGAAAGGATTGGGGAGGGAGGCGATTAGCTAGGGTTCGCGTCTCCAGCAGTGGTGGTTCAACCGGAACGGCGGCGCCTCCCGGCGACTCTCCAGTCGAATCCCGCCCGAAACTCCTTCCTTGCTGCTCAGCTCGTCCGTCGGTGAATGGCAGTCTGACTGCTACTCGATCAACGCTGGAACTCGTTGCCCCAACCTGCAGGTACGCGCCAGGAGGAATAGGTGAATGTGAATCTCTATCCTCGTTTCTATTTTGATGGTGCTATTTCGGTGGATCTAGGCATCTCCATGGCCTACTTATCATTACTAGAAAGTTAGGAAATGTAGTCGTGGACAGATCTCGCTCCTACTTAGTATCAGATCTATTGTGGTATGATAAATAGATCATCCCCATTCGAGCGCTGGCACTTGATCCAATCGGCAAGTAGTATAATAAATGAAAAAGTGGATTCGATGTACCTGCACATGCATGTATGTGTAATAACACTACTATATCTGCCTCTTCAACTACTTGTGTTCTACTGTTCTTCTTCCCAAAGAGCTGAGTGCTTTAGGCTTGTTTTGTGTGTGTGTGTGTGTGTGTGTGTGTGTGTGTGTGTGTGTGTGTGTTTCCATTCAGCAGAGAGAGAGAGTGAGAGATGTGGGTGATCATGGAATGCAGGCAGGATTGGGAAATGGAACACAGCGGTGAAAGTGGGTACCTAGGAAAACTATTTCGGAAATAAAAAAATTTTGGAGGTCACCGATAAACATGAAATTTCGGGAATTTTGGAAATTTCGACGAACAAAATTTGAATTTTTCAAAAGAAAATTTACATGATTTCACAAGATATTGTCTCAAATCTATAAGACATCACGATTGGATACATAAAGAAGACAATTTGCACTCATGAAGGTGGTCAAGAATAATATTTCGTTGGTACTGTTCATTTCAATTTCATTTCGGACCTCACCTAAAAAGATGAAATGTCAGATATTTCAGTGAAGTTTCGATTTCATTTCGGACCTGGGACTGGGAGGAGGTGATGCGGTGGAAACGGCGAGGTCAGCCGACCTCAATGGCCTTCTTCTTGGGTTTAGACGAGACCTGGGTCCCTCTTCCTCCTGTACAAGACCCTCCCTTCAGCTTTTTCCCTTCGACCTCGTCTGGGACTGGGAGTCGATCGATGTCAAACATCAGAACATGCCACCCTCAGGGCGGGTGCAGCAGGCGGCGCTATGGCCGCAACCGCCACAGGTGGTGCAGTGTCGGAGGCTGATCCATCACCCCCAGGAGGCGGTGCGACAGAAACCGCTCTGCATTGGCGGTGTCCATCTTGCTATGGGCTTCTTGCATTAACAAAAATTGTGTCAGTCATTTCTCGCATTAAAAAAAAATGTGTCAGTCACTACTCGCATTAAAAAAATTTGTGTCACGGTCACAAGATTTGGCAACAAGAAATGCCGATGTGAATACACCAGTTACAATGGAGGTTCCCATGATAAAATGGAGCTGACCCCAGTTACAATCTAATCTGTTTTTGCTTTTCATTTACCATGATGATATTCATACAAAAATATATGAATCATTCTTTTGTTGATGGAAAATCTCACGTTAACAACTCTTTGATTTGCGGGTGACCAACACGAGAACTCATTGCGGGTGAAACAAAAGCAACAAGTCACACTATAGGAAGACACAAGCCTATTACAATAACATCACAAGTGACTAACACGATAACACTTCATGTACGTTTCTGATCAGATCCAATGTCTTGCAGCACTGCAGTCTGCGGGGCATCACACTCGATGTCGCCGACTTGATCTGCAGGTCTCATTTTGTACTCATGAAGAAGCGCCGACAAGAAGCAGCAGCAGACGACAAGAATGGGCCGATGTCAGTGAAGTTGTCCGCTCCTGCAGGAAGGGAGGGCGGCGACGCCAGTGGCTCCTCCACCGGCACCACCCTCCGATCCTCCGGCTCCGCTCCTGCATGTACCACGCGTGGCCCGTCCATGCCGGGTTCTCCACCAAGGGTCGCGCCCTGGAGAGAACCCGACGCCTGCTCTGCTGCAACGCCGGGCGCTCTAGCCTCCTGCCGAGCACCCGACTCCTGTACCATGCTGGGTGTACCAACCGACGGCGTCGCCACCGACAGAACACCCGACGTCGAAGACCCTGACGCGCCTGGAACAACCACCGTTGGCTCCACCGAATTGAGCTTGTCCTGTTCCGACGACGCCATCAGCTTACCCGGCGCCGACAATGTCATCACATTGCCCTGTCCTGGTTCCTTCTCCGGTAGGTTGCGTGGTCCAGTGTCTGAGTGCTCCATTGGCACATAGTCATCAAGAAGATCATCTTCGTCTAAATCAGATGAGATATCCTCCACCTGACCATCCTCCTCAAACATTTGGCCATCCGCCACTCCAGCTGGTTTTTCTTGTTCAGAAGCATTTGAAGGCCCTGTTACATTATTTGCTCTTGTTCCATTCCTATCTTCCATATGCTCATCCTCCTTTTCCTTGTCATCGTTTCCATCATTGCCATTGTTATTACCCAATATTTGAGAGGGTGCATCTGGCTGCAATGGCTCAATAACAAATTTGAGGTCCAAGTACCGCTTCCCAATAACAACTTCATTCTGTTTAGGTACTACAGCCGGGTTCAAAACTCCCACCTGAAAGCGACCAAAATTACTTTTCCTTGTTGTTACCATGTCGACTTTCTGAGTCGCTCCAAACATTGTCCCGATAGCCCATAACACTTCATACTTTCTAAAAACCCTCGGCAGATTAGTAACATGCATCCATATTGTTGGTAGCTCATGGCCAAAATCTTCTTCCTCCTCGTATTCCTCAAATTTGAGTGACATACCATTTTTAAGATCAGCCGTACCAAACGTAACAGTGCGATGTAATTCTGCTTTAGACGGGAATGGGGCTGTCCAAGTGTCAGGCGCTAGGAGTTGCACATCCCAATCAAAGCGACCGGGCACAAGCCGCTGCAGATGACCTACTATTGCTCCTCTGTCAGATGACCGCCTCTCACTTTAATCAGTGCCGTAGTGCTGTCTTTCTTATTCATTGGAACAGGGCCATGTGGAATGTAAAAAAATCCTAGATGATCGTGAGCATACCCAACCATATAGGCTACTGGTTTCGGGTTTCTCTTCTGAGGACACTTGGCAACCACATGATCATCACCTCCACAAATCTGACAACAAATCTCCTTAGAGCACTCAGCAGTCGAATGTCCTCTAATGCAACACTTGTGACAGTAGTCCTTGTTCTTGTTTTTAGTACCCTTACTTCCTTCACCTGAGGTACCTGCTGCTACCATTTTTCCTTTCGCCTTTTCAGTTTCCTTTGCCACATTCAGATGCTCCTCTACAAGTTTTTGTGCTGCCAGTTCTATCCCCACATCTTGAGATGTTGCAGACTGCACGTTTTTCGGACCCTGTGATGTCTGAGCTGGTGCCATATGTTGATCATTGACCACTGTCACCGAGCTTTGTACTGTTGTCACAGCATTATCCGTTGTGCCACTAGTTCCTTCTCCCAAGGTCTTAGTTGAGTTCAGCACTGGTTGCACCAGAAGACCCGTATGCGCAGCTGCAGTATTCGCATGTCCACTGCTCTGCCCAAGTGCGTTGTGTTTCTGCAGTCTGTGTCCACGGCCATGACCTTGCCTTCCTGTTCCACGGTCTCTTCCGCGACCTCTCTGCCTAGGCCAGCCACGACCGTCATGCCCACGACCACCACCATATCCTGGATCGAAGCCTTGATTCTGCTGAAAACCAGTAGGAAAATGATCATGTCCGCCATGAGCATTCGGCGGCACAAAGTGACAGAAATGACCAAAGTTCCCTTCTGCCCTGTGACCACCATGTGCACCATGTCCTGGGATTGAAGGGCCAAACGCCGCTGATCCATTTGCCATGTTGGCATTGAAATTCCCAGCCGGACCTTGAAAGCCACCATGCATCCCCCCGAATCCCGGCTGCATTCCGTGACCATGGAAACCACCATCACCAGCACCTTGACCTCTGCCCATGCCAAACTGATTGCCGTCCCCATAGCCCTGGTGCCCAGGACTACCTTGCCCACCATGTGGCCCGCCCATGCCGTTGCCGTTGAAGAAATTACCTTGATCAAACTGACCCCGTCCTCCTCCACCGTGGTTTCCTCCGCCAAAACCACCATGCGCACCTCTCCCAAAGCCGCCGCCGCTGTCCATCTCGCTGGATCGCAAGGCGTCGGCGTACGTTCGCAACCCTAGTTTGGTAGCGATCGGGATCGAGGGAGGTTTGGGAAGGCGATACACATCAGGGAGTTTTCCTCTTCGTGACATAATACGGCCCACACTTGAGCTTAATCTAACCTTGGCCCACTCTGATTTGAACTTGACCCAAACATGCTTATGCGGCCCAGTTGATGTTGGAGACGTTGAGCCCTTGGATTTCGGAAAGGAAATCAAATTTGAATTACCGTCATCCACTCCGGATCGCCGGCGATCACCGCCGTTCTGTTTGCCCTTGTTGATGAGTGTTGCTTTATCTAGGCAATCTCCCAACGTCAGCTGCGGTGAGACCCTTGGAGGTGGTAGCGGACCCTTCCACCCTTCTTTCGGCTTCCGCCTCCCATCAACCAGCGCCGTCATCATCCGCCGCGAGGTGCAACTTGAATAAGCCGACATCAATTTCGACAGTCTCCACTGATTAGTCTAAGAGGTACTGATGTTTAGCTAGGCATGGGCCAAATCCTCAAGAACCTACATCGACAGTTGGAAAAGAATATTAAAAAAAAGCAGGCGTTGTATCTATTAGGCAATGGAACCCTCAAATTGTCAGCGATCACTGTGATAAGAGAGAAGTAACCAGCACCATAAGATGGAGGAAAACATGATTGGAGAGATTGAGTTTTGCATATCGTAGAAAGTACGAACGAACCTGGGAAAGAAACCAGCACATGGACCTGCACTTCGATTCCCAAGAATAGCAGCACTGAAGCAAAGAGAGGAGGAATACCTGGAATGGAGGTCTAGGTCGACAGTGCTTGGAGTTGGGCCTGCTCGTCATTCACGCTGAGGTCGCCCTGTCTGCTCGCCGCCACCCGCCTACTCGCCATCCACGGCAAGGTTGCCGACAGTGCCTAACTAATTTGGTCAAATAAATCAACCAGAAGACCAGAATGCATCACAAAAAAAGGGAAAATCATGCCGATAGGAATTTTCCTTAGCCCCATCGGGGCTAGGTTGCAGGACATGCTTGGTTGATGGATCTTGAGCAACTCATAATGACGCAAATGAGACCCGCAAGATTGCTCCTGATATGAGATAGGAAAATGATTAATCTTGAAAAATAAAACCGAATCAGATGGAATCCAGAATGAGAGAGAGAGAGAGAGAGAGAGAGAGATTGGCTGACCTGGCACATCCGCCGGCCCGCTCTTGTAGAGCGCCGCCGCTGCCGGCGCAGCACTTGCCGGCAGCGCTCAGGCTGGGGAGAAAAGGGAGGACCGGGCGGTGGCGCTTGCGAGGGAGAAGAGGAGCTGGTGAGGCGAGGAAAGAGGAGGCTCGCAGGGCGCGGACGAAGGAGGAGGTGAAGGAGCAGGCAACGCTCGAGGACCTGGCGAGGCGCGTCGCTTGGGCTGGGGAGAGAGAGGAGGAGCGGGCGACGGCGAGGCCGTGGGGCGTGTGGGAAGCGGCACGGGGCAGGTGCGGCGGCGGCGCGGCACGCGTGGGCGGGCGAGCGGCCTGCAAAACCAGGGTCGGCTTCCATCAAAAGGGGAGCAAAACGAACTGGCTTGGTTTGGAGGCCACGTGTCGGTCAGGAAACTGGACACCGTAGGCCAAAACGCTCTGGTAAGCTCTTTCCTCCCATGTATAAAGATTAGTATATATATTCGACATCCTAGTGAGTGGCATTCTCTTGTTGTTTAGGTTAAATCTAGCTTGTTGAAATTTCCATCACGGCTATTGAGGAGAGCGGCAGAATGCCACCTGCCTTTCCATCTCCCAACTCCTTTCCGTAAAATCTAGCTATAGGATACACTATCACTGCCTGCCTCCTCACCAGGTCTACTAGACAATCATGACGGCCTGACATGCGATGGGGATTTAATTAATGACGCGGCTAGCATGGCACAAAGGGCGTGCTTGGTTCCTGACCGTTACTCGCCACGCCGCCGCCGTAAGCGCCACACTCGTCACACTTTGCCACACCCGATAGTGTATAAGACGATCCCACAGCAGATGCTAAACCATTTTATGACATGTTGGCCGCCTCAAAAGAGCCGCTCCTGACATGTGGTGCGTTCCGTCCACGTAGCTTTTATGGCATCGACACATAGATAGCTTCATTTAGCTTGAAGCTTGGCCAGTTCTGAATTTGTATATATATAAGCTTTGGTGTTCATCTCTAAATTTTGCAGACCAGTTCAGTTTGTCCTGATGTTTACTTCTGTTTCAGTCATATGATATGCACAGCTTGTAATTTAGATCATGTTAGACCAGTTCCCTGGACTTTCGTTTTTCAGTTGTTGATACAGTGTTGGTGAAACAGTGATAGCAATAGGCTCTTAGGGTTTTCAGGAAAAGATGATCAGATTTCTGGTAGTGAAACTTGTGTTGATCTGACTTAACGAACACACACCACCTCTTCTATCTCTTAGCCCTTTCCTGAACCGAGCACCGAGGACGCCGTCCCCTAAACTTGCATCCAATCAAACTTTACTTATAGCACACAGAAGAATCGCAGCCCACCGCCAGATGCCGCGTTACTCTTCACGAACGGCCAAGCTTTCTCCCCATTCCCCACTGGCACTGACCCTGTCCCGAGGGGATTTACCCACATAACCCTAGTGTTAGAGATAGAACTGAATCTCAACCGTACCATATCTGATCATGTAAATCTTGTAGATTGCCTTGCAAGTCAAGGTATTGTAAACTCGTGTTGTAAGCCATGCGGTGGGCTGTTCACCGCCTATATTAACATGGAACCGTGAGACCGAGAGGTCAGCACGTTATCGCCAAACTTACATGGTATCAGAGCCCCTCTTCCTCAATAGATCCAATCCAATTTCATCCATGGCTAGCTCCTCCAACCTCGGCATGAATCCCCTCTTCACCAACCCCATCACGGAGAAGCGGACCAAGCTGAATCACGCGCTGTGGAAGGCGCAGGTCCTCCCTGCCCTCCGCGGCGCGCAGCTAGAAGGGTTCCTAGATGGGACCACTGCTGCATCGCCGAAGGAGATCAACGCCAAAGACTCCGACGGCAAGGATGTGAAGACTCCAAACCCATCGTATGCACGGTGGGTGGCGCTGGACCAACAGGTCCTCAGTTTCCTGATGACTTCGCTGTCTCGGGAGATTATGACCCAGGTGACCGCTGCAAGGACGGCGGCGCAGTGCTGGAGCGCCATCGAGGAGCTGTTCGGCTCCACCACTCGCGCGCGGTCAGTGAACACGCGCATCGCCCTCGCCACCACCCGCAAAGGCAACATGACGGTTGCAGAGTATCTCGCTAAGATGAGAGCTCTCGGAGATGAGATGGCGGCGGCCGGCAAACCACTTGACGATGAAGAGATGGTGTCCTATATCTTGACCGGCCTTGACTACGACTTCAACTCGGTCGTCTCCGCTGTCATCGCGCGAGTCGAACCGATCACCGTGAGTGAGTTGTACTCGCAGCTCACCAGCTTCGAGCAGCGGATGCATCTGCTCGCCAACTCCCAGTCCGGCTCCGGCTCCTCTGTCAATGCGGCATCACGTGGCCGCGGGTAGGGTCGAGGTCAAGGAGGCCGGAACTCAGCAAACCGTGGAGACGGTCGCGGTCGCGTCAACACCAACAACAGCGGCCGCGGCAATCGTGGTGGTCACGCGCACCAGAACTACGACAACAACAGTCGTCCCAAGATCAAGTACCAAGTGTGCGACAAGCCCGGCCACTCGGCTCTTGATTGCTGGTACCGGTTTGACAAAGACTTCGCGCCACCAGAGAAGAGTGCTGGGTTGGCCTCTCATGCACACAGAGACCCGGCTTGGTATGCAGATTCGGGAGCGACAGACCACGTCACCGGAGAGCTAGACAAGCTCACTGTTCGGGACAAATACAACGGCAGCGAGCAGGTTCACACCGCAAGTGGTGGAGGTATGGACATACATCATATTGGTCATACTGTTGTTCAATATCCACTTAAATAATGTTCTCCATGTTCCTAAAGGAACGAAAAACCTTGCATCGGTTCATCGTATTACTTCTGACAATGACGCTTTCTTTGAATTTCATCCAAAATTTTTCTTGCTCAAGGATCAGGCCACGAGGACCACTCTTCTTAGAGGGAGATGCCGCAATGGATTCTACCCCTTGCCGTCGTCAACCCACTTCCTTCCGCGTCATCAAGTTTTTGGAGCGTCCAAGCCGTCTGTTGCAAGGTGGCATAGTCGTTTGGGTCATCCCCGGTCCCTTAGTTCAAAAGGTCATTAGTCAGAATAATCTCCCTTGTTCAGGAGAGTCTAGTCACTATGCTTGTCAAAAAGCCAAGAGTCATCAATTACCATATCCCAAGTCTACTAGTGAATCCAGTTTTCCTTTAGAACTTGTTTATTCTGATGTTTGGGGTGCTGCTCCAGATTCTGTTAGGGGCAGGAAATATTATGTCAGTTTTATTGATGATTATAGCAAGTTCACTTGGGTTTATCTCCTTAAATTTAAATCTGAAGTCTTCCAAAAATTTTGAGATTTTCAGAACCTTGTTGAAAGATTGTTTGATAGAAAAATCATCACCATGCAAACTGATTGGGGTGGTGAATACGAAATGTTGAATTCGTTTTTTCAACAAATTGGCATCACACATCATGTCTCATGTCCCTATGCACACCAACAAAATGGTGCCGCAGAAAGGAAACATCGACATATAGTTGAAGTTGGTCTTGCTTTACTTGCACATGCTTCTATGCCTCTTAAATATTGGGACGAGGCATTTTTGGCAGCCACTTATCTCATTAATCGCACTCCTAGCAAAGTCATAAATTTTTCTACACCTCTTGAGCGCCTTTTCCATGAAAAACCTGATTATTCATCTCTACGCACTTTTGGTTGTGCTTGTTGGCCTAATCTTCGTCCCTTCAATGATAGGAAACTTCAATTCCGCTCTAAAGAGTGTGTGTTCCTTGGCTATAGTAATTTGCACAAAGGCTTTAAGTGCTTAGATGTTTCTACGGGACGCATATACATATCAAGGGATGTAGTATTTGATGAGAATGTTTTCCCTTTTTCAAAACTAAATCCTAATGCTGGAGCTCGTCTCAAATCTGAAATTCTTCTCCTTCCTCCAACGTTGCTTAATCCTAATTATGGGGTTGAACATTCAGTTGATCAATCTGATGGTAGTCCTGTTAATTCTGCTACTAATACAGTGGAGAATGCAGCAAATGGAAGTCACAGTGCAGGTTCAGAAGCTCCAAATCAGGCAAGCACGCAGCCAGAAGGAGAAAATGCGCCACTGCAATCTTCTTTGGGAGCCACACCGACCGTCCACCCATCTCCTGCTGCCGCGGATGCTGCGGAGCCTAGCGCGGCTGTGCACGCTTCTGCGGGCACGACTCACGGGAGACAGGCAGGACCAACCGTGGTCGCGCCCAGCGCGATCGCGCATGCACCGATGAGTCCGGCCGACACGACGCGACAGGCGGGAACTAGCGCGGTCGCGCCCAGCGCGGTCACGCATGCACCAACGAGCGCTGTTTCGCCTGCTGCCGCGGCAACCGAGGCTGATGCGCTGCCTGCACCAAGTACTGCCCCAGGTGCCACTTTGGGATCTTCTGCGCCGTCTCGCCCTACTACCAGACTACAGCGAGGTATTCGGCAGGAGAAGGTATACACAGATGGTACAATTAAGTACAATTCTAAATTCGGTTTCTTTACGTCTACTGGTGAACCTACTAATTTAGAGGAAGCCTTAGCAAGTAAAGATTGGAAAAATGCAATGAACAATGAGTATGATGCTTTAATGAAGAATAAGACTTGGCGTCTCGTAGCACCTCAGAAAGGGAGGAATGTCATAGATTGCAAGTGGGTTTATAAGATGAAAAGAAAATCTGATGGTAGTATTGATAGATATAAAGCCCGACTGGTTGCAAAAGGATTTAAACAACGGTATGGGATAGATTATGAGGATACTTTCAGTCCTGTTGTTAAAGCAGCTACTATCAGATTGGTTTTGTCTATTGCTATGTCCAGGGGATGGAGTCTTAGACAGTTGGATGTTCAGAACGCGTTCCTTCATGGTGTTCTGGAGGAGGAGGTATATATGAAACAGCCACCAGGTTATGAAGATAAAGCTCATCCCAGTTATGTATGCAAGCTTGACAAAGCTCTTTATGGTCTAAAACAAGCTCCACGGGCTTGGTATTCACGGCTAAGTCATAAATTGTGTGCGCTTGGTTTTAAAGCTTCCAGAGCTGATACATCTCTATTCTTCTATAACAAAGGAAATATTACTATCTTTGTATTAGTTTATGTGGATGATATCATTGTTGCTAGCTCTACACAGGAAGCTACTTCAGCCTTGTTGAAGGATCTTAAGGAAGAATTTGCACTCAAGGATTTAGGTGAGCTACACTACTTTCTTGGGATTGAGGTGAACAAGATTCCGAATGGAATTCTATTAACACGAGAAATATGCATCAGATTTGCTGAAGAAAGTTAATATGATAAACTGCAAACCCGTGAGTACTCCTTTGTCTACTTCAGAGAAGCTCTCCGTGCATATTGGTAATCGGCTAGGTCCTCAAGATGCAACACAATATAGGAGTATTGTTGGTGCTTTGCAGTATTTAACATTGACAAGACCTGACTTATCTTTTCCTGTGAATAAAGTTTGTCAGTTCTTGCATGCACCTACCACAGATCACTGGACAGCTGTGAAAAGAATCTTGAGATATTTGAAGCACACTCTTAAGCTTGGTTTGAAGATTTGTAAATCTAATTCTATGCTTGTGAGTGGTTTCTCTGATGCAGATTGGGCTGGCTGCTTAGATGATAGAAGATCAACTGGTGGCTTTGCTATTTTCCTGGGTTCTAATCTTATTTCCTGGAGTGCTAGAAAACAAGCAACTGTTTCTAGGTCCAGTACTGAAGCAGAATATAAGGCACTTGCAAATGCAACTGCTGAAATCATGTGGCTTCAATCTCTATTGAAAGAGTTGAGAGTTAAAGGACCACGTCATGCTAGACTCTGGTGTGATAATATTGGAGGTACATACTTATCAGCTAATCCCCTTTTTCATGCTAGAACAAAGCATATAGAAATTGATTAACACTTTGTCAGAGAAAGAGCTTCACAGAAGCTGCTCGACATCAAGTTTGTTCCTACGGGAGATCAAATAGCTGATGGGTTTACAAAGCCTGTCACGGCTAGACAATTAGAAAATTTTGTATATCATTTAAATCTTGGTACGGTTTAGATCAAGGGAGGATGTTAGAGATAGAACTGACCGTACCATGTAAATCTTGTAGATTGCCTTGCAAGTCAAGGTATTGTAAACTTGTGTTGTAAGCCATGCGGTGGGCTGTTCACCGCCTATATTAACATGGAACCGTGAGACCGAGAGGTCATCACGTTATCGCCAAACTTACACCTAGGTGACGCAGAACCATACCCTCTCCGTCCCACCCACTTTCGATAGCATCGCACGCTAAATCCTCTAGGGTTCTGCATTTGGCACCACCACAGCACACGCGAGAGGAAAGGATTGGGGAGGGAGGCGATTAGCTAGGGTTCGCGTCTCCAGCAGTGGTGGTTCAACCGGAACGGCGGCGCCTCCCGGCGACTCTCCAGTCGAATCCCGCCCGAAACTCCTTCCTTGCTGCTCAGCTCGTCCGTCGGTGAATGGCAGTCTGACTGCTACTCGATCAACGCTGGAACTCGTTGCCCCAACCTGCAGGTACGCGCCAGGAGGAATAGGTGAATGTGAATCTCTATCCTCGTTTCTATTTTGATGGTGCTATTTCGGTGGATCTAGGCATCTCCATGGCCTACTTATCATTACTAGAAAGTTAGGAAATGTAGTCGTGGACAGATCTCGCTCCTACTTAGTATCAGATCTATTGTGGTATGATAAATAGATCATCCCCATTCGAGCGCTGGCACTTGATCCAATCGGCAAGTAGTATAATAAATGAAAAAGTGGATTCGATGTACCTGCACATGCATGTATGTGTAATAACACTACTATATCTGCCTCTTCAACTACTTGTGTTCTACTGTTCTTCTTCCCAAAGAGCTGAGTGCTTTAGGCTTGTTTTGTGTGTGTGTGTGTGTGTGTGTGTGTGTGTGTGTGTGTGTGTTTCCATTCAGCAGAGAGAGAGAGTGAGAGATGTGGGCGATCATGGAATGCAGGCAGGATTGGGAAATGGAACACAGCGGTGAAAGTGGGTACCTAGGAAAACTATTTCGGAAATAAAAAAATTTTGGAGGTCACCGATAAACATGAAATTTCGGGAATTTTGGAAATTTCGACGAACAAAATTTGAATTTTTCAAAAGAAAATTTACATGATTTCACAAGATATTGTCTCAAATCTATAAGACATCACGATTGGATACATAAAGAAGACAATTTGCACTCATGAAGGTGGTCAAGAATAATATTTCGTTGGTACTGTTCATTTCAATTTCATTTCGGACCTCACCTAAAAAGATGAAATGTCAGATATTTCAGTGAAGTTTCGATTTCATTTCGGACCTGGGACTGGGAGGAGGTGATGCGGTGGAAACGGCGAGGTCAGCCGACCTCAATGGCCTTCTTCTTGGGTTTAGACGAGACCTGGGTCCCTCTTCCTCCTGTACAAGACCCTCCCTTCAGCTTTTTCCCTTCGACCTCGTCTGGGACTGGGAGTCGATCGATGTCAAACATCAGAACATGCCACCCTCAGGGCGGGTGCAGCAGGCGGCGCTATGGCCGCAACCGCCACAGGTGGTGCAGTGTCGGAGGCTGATCCATCACCCCCAGGAGGCGGTGCGACAGAAACCGCTCTGCATTGGCGGTGTCCATCTTGCTATGGGCTTCTTGCATTAACAAAAATTGTGTCAGTCATTTCTCGCATTAAAAAAAAATGTGTCAGTCACTACTCGCATTAAAAAAATTTGTGTCACGGTCACAAGATTTGGCAACAAGAAATGCCGATGTGAATACACCAGTTACAATGGAGGTTCCCATGATAAAATGGAGCTGACCCCAGTTACAATCTAATCTGTTTTTGCTTTTCATTTACCATGATGATATTCATACAAAAATATATGAATCATTCTTTTGTTGATGGAAAATCTCACGTTAACAACTCTTTGATTTGCGGGTGACCAACACGAGAACTCATTGCGGGTGAAACAAAAGCAACAAGTCACACTATAGGAAGACACAAGCCTATTACAATAACATCACAAGTGACTAACACGATAACACTTCATGTACGTTTCTGATCAGATCCAATGTCTTGCAGCACTGCAGTCTGCGGGGCATCACACTCGATGTCGCCGACTTGATCTGCAGGTCTCATTTTGTACTCATGAAGAAGCGCCGACAAGAAGCAGCAGCAGACGACAAGAATGGGCCGATGTCAGTGAAGTTGTCCGCTCTATGAGATGGCTCCAATCTGAGGATGGCTGACAGTTCTGGCACCCCATTAGGGGTGGCCGGGCGGGCCTGAGAAGCATCCAAGGACTACCCTGCGTTCCATCCCTCCAGCCACCTAGCTGCGCGCGCGCACACACACACCGAGCACTGGTGGGTGTACTAGCTGCAGTCTGTCAGCCGGTGGCTGTGGACTGGATCTGCGGCTTGCGTAGAGGTTCATGTAAAAGTGGCAAAGAGCAAGGTCAAATCTCAATTGGGTGGGAAAGCTTTCAGGAGCAGTGGACTTGATACAATGGGTGATAAGGTTCTAATTATGGATTGCAGCAGACAAGAAGAATCTTAATGACATTGAGAAATTGATTCCTCAGAATAAACATCAGTACTCATGAAGATTGCCTTGAGGCAGTTCAGCTCTGAGAGAAAAACTGATTTGCCAAGTATTACTTTGATGTTTGTCTTCCACGATGATTGGCACGATTGACTAGGGCAGAGGCTACAAATGCCGTGGATCTAAGTACAGGTGACGAAGGGAATGATCAAGATAATGACAACAATAAGTGCAGTTCTTAACAGAAGAGTGACAAACCTGGATCATCATCCGAAACGTATTAATATTACATGATTAAAACATTTTAGTTACTGCAACATGGCCTATCTACCATATTCCATCACAATATACAACTCTTTTTTGAATCATCATAATGATATTTCTTTATTTCACTAGTAAATGTTAAAGTCCTCATAGACAGGATGCCTATGACACGGCTGTTTTTTTCTCTACACAGTGATATTTGTTTTGCTCACAAACAGTAATATCCCATATATATACTGGTTTCCCTCATTCCAAATGGTTATTGAGTGTTTTAGAATGCGGCGGAAGTCATGTTGGTGATACCCACTAGTACGAAAAGAGCCTTCAGTGGCGGGCTTTTTGGGCCAGCAGTGGCGGTCAAAGCGTGCGCCACTGAGCTTCCGCCACTGCTGACACGTCTAGAGCGGTGGCGCACAGACCATCCGCCACTGATATAGAGAATCAGTGGCGGACAGTGACGTCACCACGTCCGCCACCGCTACCACTACATCAGTGGCGGACAAGCTGACGTCAGCGCGCGCGCCACTGCTGTTTCCACACTAGTGGCGGGCATGTGAAGTCATCATGCCCGCCACTACAATGGGTTTTTCGAATTAAAAAAAAGGACCCCTTTCTCTCTGTTCCTCCCTTGGTGTTGCTCTGAAACAACACTAAGCATGGAGCAGAGAGAAATCAGAGAGGTTCACCAGAACAAATAGCCCAAGCAAATGAAAATCAAGATCATAATCAGAGAATATTAGATTATACATCAGAATTACAGACTACTGCTGCTACCAACAAACATCAATTGAAGACTTGAATCAGATATGTTACTACTGCTACCCAACAACATCGAGTCACATCTGATTCTGAACACATTTTCTTGTATGTTTGTACAGAGGACGAGCAGCTCGACCATCAACCCGATCTGCTCCGGCTTGTTCTGCTGCTGGCTCCATAAGAAAAAAACTGTAGAATTTGCAAATTCAAAGAAATTTTGGTAAGAGATACAAGCATGGAAACGATGGAATTACATTCGAATGAAAACACATAAACGCACCAACCCTCACGGAAATGAACATGTACCAGGCAAATCGCAAGATGCTCTGCTTAGCTACTTCAGGAGAAACAAATGAACCTTCTCGTAACAGATCAAATAAGAAGTACAAGATGAAGCAACAGGACACACCTTTCAGCCTTTAGCGAACAAGCAGAGGCGCTCCGTCATGTCGAGGCCCTTGGTGGACGTGAAGACGAGCGGCTACGCGACGACGAGCGCCTGAGCGAGGCCCTGCGCCTTGGTGGACGTGAAGGGGATCCATGCAGCGACGAGGGGCTGCGTGAGGCCAGCCCGTGCTGTATCACACAACGGCGAGCTCGAGTAGGCGGATACGCGTCTCAAGGTCACCGGATCCGCCCAGGCGACCCCGCCCTGCCGCATCCACCGCCTTGACTTGCTCCTCGGCACATGGCAGGGGAGCAGGGCACGAGCGCGCCGTTCTGGAGCCGCCGTGCTGGATCTGCGAACAAAAGCAGACGTGAGGGAAGGGGAGGGAGGCCGCCCCATCCGGAGCCGCCGCGCCGCGCCAGCTCCAATCCGGAGCCCCGGATCCACCGGGCCGAGGGAGAGGATCAAGGAGAGGAGACGAGATCCGCCAGCTCCCCGGCCGGATCCGCCACCTCCTGGCCGGATCTCGCCGTCGCACGGGCTACGAGGGGAGAGGAGGCGGCGGTGTGTGGAGGGGAGGGGAGAGGAGGCGGCAGCGCGTGGATGCGAGGGAAGGGTAGTGGCGGCGGCGGCGGCTCGGGGAGAGAGGTGAAGACAGGAGAGAGGGGAGGAGACGAGAGGTGAAGTGATAACCCTAAGTGCCATATATATATGATGAAGCGTTGTTCAGGTTTAAACAGGCTGGTTTTGGGCCAAATAAAGTAGTGGCGGGCTGCTGACATCACTTGCCCACCACTGGAAAGAAAAATACTAGTGGCGGACGCGACGACATCACTGATTTACATCTTAGTGGCAGATGAGCTGACGTCAGCGTCCGCCACTGATTTGCATCTCAGCAGTGGCGAACGCTTGTGACGTCACGTCAACCGCCACTGTTGACTCCTTCTCGGTGACGGACGCATGTGACGTCACTTTGACCGCCACTGGTGCGTCCTGTTGGTCCTGTAGCCGCGATGACGCCAGCCCGTCCGCCACTAATAGTTGCTACAGTAACTGGTGTCGGGCTAGCAGTGACGGATCGATTGGTGTGCGCCACTGTTATAAAATTTCAAGTGTCATATTAGGCTCTTTTTGTACTAGTGACCTTCAATCAATCAAAGGGTTTATAGTTTCCTCAATCGAAGGTTTTATAAACGTATGGAAACTGGCCAAGCCTTCTTAATGCTGTTCCTTAATCACAATATCATTTTGTACTTTCCAAACAAGGGAATGAGTGTCCAAATTTTGTTCAATTAATACCCTAAAAATGTGATGATACATTACATTACTTTTCGTGGAAATATAATTAATTTTTTTGGTACAATCATCTGTTCATAAGTGCATATTGACTGGTACAAGAATGCAAGAAGCCCAGCTGCCGAAACTTTACACATTTCTAAGCAACAAAAAAAATGGCTGATATAGCCCATTTTTTTGGTCAAGAGCAGCGCCCGGTACATGGGTGAGATAGGAGGGAGAATGAGAATGCAGATCTATTGTGATGGAAGTGTATTTTTGTTAGTGATTTTTCATCTTGCAAGTGGCAGTTCATTGACCTTACGCTATGTCTTGCTCTTCTTCTTTTAAAATAACTTTACTCTTTTGTTTGTGGCAATCTCATCTTATCATTGTTTTTATCGAGTTGAATGCGCCAACCAACTAAGCCAAAAGTCTAAACTTTGCTCCATTTTTGTAATAAGGATGATGATCTATACGTGACACGAGAATGAAAGACAAGGAATAGAGAACTGACCACAGACATTTTGGTCACAGTTAAGAAGTGTTTTGCCATTGTTCTTTCCTGGAATTGAAATTTGTGCCAGGCTACTTGGCGACTGCTGAAAATCATACGCTTTCTGATTAAGAAACCTGCTCAGAAATGCTTCACGTGTCAGGGGCACCTGTTCCATCATGGGAGCGTATGACGGTGGTGCTCCTTTCACAGCCGGTGCCCCGGCGTAGAAGGATGGCATCCTTTCTCACCAGCTTAAGCTAGTGCCAACCTTTGGCTGAGGAACACAATGATGCCTTGCTCGAATACGTAGAGATCTCAGTTTGTCTATAAAAATTTGTACGCACGTACGTGGGATCGAATACGTACCCAGAGAAGTATAGGTCTACGTAAAACGGCGCTCTGCTCGAATACTGTACGTGTGCGTACATGGGATCGGTTGAGGAGCCACCAACTTTCCTTTCTTCCTGCCTGATCGATCCAGCCACCAACCCCTCCCGAACCCTAATTTTCTCCTTTAATTTCCCAGCCCTGCCCCCATTTTGGCATCCGAATTTTCCAAACCCTCAGCACCCTATCCTCCCCAAGAAACCCTAGCTCCTCAACCCCATGGCGGCACCGCCTCCGGCACATCGGCCACTCCCCGCACCGGCGCCGTCGTTATCCTCAGGTCAGCAATATACATGCATCGCGACTTCTCCAGTCTCGAATTGTAACCTTCTCTCCATCTCGATTGTTCCTGATGTTTTCCTGCTCGGTTACTCCTCCAGGACGGAAGACATGGTCGGCGACGAGCTGCTGGGAGTGCAGATCGTCGACAGGTAAGATCTGGCTCGTTCTTCTTCATTTTTTTCGTGGAGGTTTTCTTCTAGATCTGATGGTTTGTTGATTTATTCAGGTTGGAGCTGCCAGACTGGGCGGGGCTCCTCCCAGAACTCGTCTCCAAGATCGGCGACCACGTCCTCGCCGGCGACGTCACGGACTACATCCGCCTCAGGGCGGTCTGCACGCCGTGGCGGAGCACTACCATGCATCGACCCGCGCGGCCTCCAGCACCGCGCTTCTTCCCCCGCAACTGGCTCACGCTCAAGGTCGACGAGGAAAACGTCGACTTGGATGCAGACGCCGACGAGAACGAGGAGGATTTGGTGGTGGCGCCAGCGCCGGAGGAGGACGACGGGAAGACCCGCTTTGTGAACGTGCGCTCGGGCACCACGCTCCACATCCGGCTGCCGCCGGTGGAGGAGTACGGCAAAGTCCTCACCACCAGCGGTGCCGAGGGGCTCCTGCTCCTCCCGCACAGACACGGTGCGGCTCTTCAACCCTCTGACCTCTGCCATGGCCGTGCTCCCGGGCTTGCGCCGGGTAGCGATCTGGTCCTGCCACCAGATCAGGAGGTCTTCCATGGGATACAAAGTAATACGCTTCCCGTCGCATTTCATCTCGGCCGGAGTCGTCTTCGACGGCGAGCAACTCACCGTGCTTCTCATCCGTTCCCACGAGAGCAGCAAGACGCTGCTGTACGCCAAGCCCGAGGACGACGGCTGGGGAACCGTCGACACCTGCTGCGCCCTCCGCGACCGGCGGGATTTCTTCTTCCACGGCGGCCTCTCCTTCTGGGGCCTGTTTTATGCCTCCACGCGCCATGGGGACCTGCTCAAGGTCGTGCTCGTGCCCCAGCCTCACCTTGTGTACCTGGCCAGGCAGCATGACCCTCTGCTGCCTGTATACATGCTGTACGGGCTTCCATTCTTACATTGTGCCGTCCCACGACGACGACGCTGCCACCATCGACAATGACGGGATGCTCATGGTGCGCCGCTACGGCTATGGTACAGAAGCTGAGGTCTTGGGCGTGCATGTCGGCAGCGGCACGTTTATGCCTCGCTTGGTGCTCGGCAACCGCGCCATCTTTCTGCCCATGGACACACTCTGTGCTAACAAGTTTCCCAAGCTTGTTCATGGAGGTCTGTACCTCGGGTATCAGCAAATTCAAGAATTTATCTAGTCGGAATGGTTTCCGTTTGCTTCTCTAACTAATTCATCAGCTTGTAGAAACAATCTTTGCAATTTATCTGTCCTAATTGATATAATGTGATGTCAAGTTTGCTTGGATTAGTATTGAGGTTTATCCCTTTTTTATGTCAATGTAATGTTTGGTATCCCCTGCAGATTCGTATCCATGTTTTGATGTACGATTCATGTGTGCTCTTTGATAAGATTTTTTTTTTTTTTTGAACAATGTTTCATATGATTAAATTTCCCAGCTGCTTTGACATGTTATTTCCCAACAAAACTGCTATACATTACTGGAAGTTTCTTCGGGTTTAATTCTTTTTTTAAAAAATTATATTCATACGATCCAATAGGCTTCCATTAGCATAGATTAGTTATTTGCATATCATGTGCTCGCATCTATAGAATAATCCTACAACAATATCATATGTTATTCTATCGGCCGAATCCAACAGCAATGTCCTATGTCTGAGTTGCCATTTTCAATTCACTGAACCATTCAAGATATATGCTATATATTTGTAACAGAAAATAAAAACGCTGGTTATTTAAACATTTGGTAGGACATTTAGAATCTGTTTAGTGAACCATACCTCTTTCACCAAACTATGTGCACACATTTCTATACTTAGTGTTTCTTCAGGTTCAAATCTTAGTATCTTACAAAAGAAACATTCTGGCCATAGAATCCAAGAGGCTCTCATTTACATAGATCACGTGCTGGCATATTTGGAATCCAACAGCAATACCCTGTTATTCTATCCATTACTTAAATGATCATCATCGTCGTCGCCATGACAGAATTGCAATTTTGATTTCATTGAACCACGTTTAAGCCTCGCTTGGTGCTGGCATCCAAGCTGACATAGTTTTGAACATTGAGCTTTCAATTCCAATCAGACACGGATGGCAAATGTGCAGTTACCTTAGAATTTTTCTTGCGGCTGATCACTATGTGAGCAACACTGGTAAATCGGAAAGTTTGGAATATACGAAGTTTTTGTTGGATTTAGTCATGTAGTGCTCTTATGGAGCTAGAATCGAAACTGACATAGCTTTTGAACATTGAGCTTTCAGTTCCAATCAGAACTGATGGCAAATGTGCAGTTTCCTTAGAGATTTTCTTGCAGCTCACTGCGTGAAAAACACTGGTTAAAAAACGGAAAGTTTGGATAGAGATGACTCTATTGGATTTTGTAATGAAGTCATTATCCTAGGTATTTGTCTGAATTATAATATTTCTTATCCTTTTTCATGGCATCTAATAAATTTGTTAAAGTTTAAATATTTCTATGTTGACTAGGCAAGTGCCACACCTATGACCAGAAGCCAGCATAGTTGACCAAGTACATATATATTCCAATTAATAATGAGCAGTGGCCTAGCTCACCACAATTCATGCATTTGGCAAGAATTTCACTTGCATAATAGCAGAAAATTTCATTTACATAATCATTCAATTTATGTACTCTTCGATGTTCATGAAAGTTAAATTGAGATATTTCATGAGTGGCATAGATAGAATTTGTCTGTCCCTATGGTTATCATTTGATCCAACGTTGTAGGGGACAGCAATGCAGTGCACTTGACAACAGTGCGGCACAGAGCTGAGGAGCGCCTCCTTCATTCTTTGCTGGCTGCTGGATCTTATCGCTGAGTAGATCAAAATTGGGAGAAGCTGCCAGCTGACATCGCAGCCGTGTCTCTTTGGCAGCTCCGGTACTCCCAGCAAGAATAAAACAAGGCATCATTTGTTGTCTTACATCTGAATCTTATCTAGTCATAAGGTGAGGGATTGTAATGCGCTCGGCAGAATGAATTTAATAATAATACTCCTTAATGATTAAAGGTATTTTGTGATTCGGATGCAGATTTTAGAAACAACTTCACTAGAGCACTTATCAAAATGGAGTTCTAAAGAGTAATACATTACAAGATGGAGTTGCTGCTACCTTCCTATATTGCGCTACATTGGTTTGGTGAAAATATCCAGACTGGTAACTCCGAGAAGACACGGGCGCCAATAGGCAATCTTTTTATGTGATGAGAGGAACGGCAAGAGTATTTCATATCTATGTATATCCATTATTTTGCGGGTGTACACCCCTTGCGTTCCTAACCAAGCAGTAAATATGATTATTAATCAACAGTCATGATCCATCGTGACGGTTACTTATTCCTTATCGGATATGTCAGATTTCTTTTGTATTTATTGGAGAAAAATAATCTGGTTTATCGTTCAGCTTTATTCATAGAAGGGATGATTCATCGGTAAACTGCTCGCAGTGTGCAGCGAAGGTTTAAAGTTTACTACAAGAGAGACATTGCGTGAAAAAAACTCTCCATAGGCTCAAATAAGAGTAATCGGCAATGAAGACTAAAAGAGAGTACAAGAAAGCTCACCTGCACAGTCAAATTAAACCAAACTTCTAGCACCTCAGCACGTCCCAGTACCTCCCATGCCAAGTATCTAACAATTATCCAAACAAATATTTGCAAGATCAATCTCTCCAGAAAAAAAAAAGAAAAAGAAAGAAAGAAAGAACAATCTCTCCGCATATCTATGCATGTGCAAGATCCACGTATCAAGGTACATGCCAGGAATCACACATTTACATGCTTGTGTTAGGAGCTACGATCACCTCTTATGTAATTAACAGGACGGGAGGGGGGATAGAGAAACTATATAGAAGCTCATGTGGTTGCAATTTAGTATCGACCCTTCTAGCAGCTGAGGTGATCGCAGTAAATAAAAGTTTTGATATTAAGTGAGCACTATGTGTGCATGTGCAACGGATAGTGTGGGTCACTGAAGACCTGATCAGGTTTTCATGATGGCATAGACACATCAATGGACATCTTTGCTTTCATTTGTGCACCTAACTAAACCCACGTAGCACGAACCATTACTATTTCCTGTCAAGCCATTCCAGATAGGCTAAGGCTTAGTACGCATATATGGACAAAACAGGCCGGCCAATCGACCAGACAACATGTAGTCAGATGCACGGAAAGTTATTCCCTTCCGTTTTTTCTTTTTTTTTCTTAATGCAACCAACATCAACCCAAAAAAAAATCCGAGACAGTACCTGGAATACACGTTCAAACCTTGTACAATATATTTAGAACATTACCTGACGCGTTTAGTCAAAATCTGAAACTAGTATGGGATGCTAAGGACTACCCTTTCTGGCCACACCAATTTAAACATGGTGATAATTTTGCTGCGGATTAACCAAACAACACTTGATGCACAATTGTTGGAGTATAAGTGAACTGCCCACATTTCATCGTCAGGTTAAGTTAGTTGGTGCATGCAACTCAATGTGGTATCAGAGCCAAAGGATTAGAGTTCGAATCCTGGCTGGCGTGATTTATCAAAATAAATTGCAGCTCACTATTCCACGTTTACTTTCTGAGGGAGCCTTCACGTGAGGGGGGTGTTGGAGTATACGTGAATTGCCCACCTTTCATCATCAGCTTAAGTTGGTGGGTGCAACTTGTTGATGCATGCAACTCAATAAGTACTACCTTGGCACCTAGACTCGGAAGAAGAGTGAGTGCCTTGCCGTTAGAGTAGGCGTATAATTTAGGGCCCACACAGAAGGTAGCACCAACAGGTACTTCCCTGCCGTTCGATCCACGGGGTGAACAAGTCCAAGAAGGTCACCACGGGCAAGTGGGACGGACCGATGCTGTCCAAGAAGCCTATACCTCTCATGGCGCCTTGGCGACCACCTGCACAGCTAATGTTCTTTTGTTTCTGTACTGACTTTCTCCTGGTGGTACTGTTTGTTATTCAGACATGCATAGCTGCTAGTAGCTTTGGTCCTGTTCAGCCTCAGTCGTGTTTTGTTTGTCCACGATCTGTTCAGAAATTAGGAAATCAGATCGTGCAAGGTGTTGGCCGAATGAATTCAGAACTGAAGGGTTGTCTGTTTTTGCCTCTATGTGCCAAGGGCAATGCATGCAGTAAGTTGTGTTCAATCTAATTATAATGACTGGTTGACGGGTTGAAATAGCACTGGTTATTGGTTATTTGTTTCAGTACAAGTGAACAACATGCTGCCATGTTGCGCTTAATTCTGTTGTGTACTGTAGAATAGAAGCAGCACGTTTCAGTACAACCTTGCACCAATATGGCCAAAATCAGTAGTGCCATACTGCCATTCGATATCGGCACTCTCAAAGGAAGATATTAAGAATAAATACTTTTGGAAAGTACGTGGATACAATGTGAACTTTTTTTTTTGACCTTGTGCAAACAAGAGAAGAAAATGTGGTTGTACGCTGTACAAAATCAGCTTTTTTTCATCCATGTTTTGACTTTTCTATATGTATAAACCCGAAGTCCCCTAGCTAGCTCACAATCCCTAGCAGAATACTCCAATCTTTAGAGCTCGGATTGAGAAAACATCATTTTCTGGGCGAGGGGTTTCACTGCTACAAGATGAAAAATCCAGATCTGAGACAGATAGTGCCGAAGCAGAAATCATCGTCAGTAAAGGAATAACAGGTGGAACGTAATGCGTCCTGCTCCTATTCCTAACGCCTACCATGCCCATTGTTTGCGTTAGATTGAACGAAACTTCGGACTAGAACCAATCTCTTCTCAGGCATGCATATATTTATATATCATCGACATAAATCCCAAGAATACATCACTTCATCAACCGTTCTTTAATGCCATGTAATTGGCAATAGGAACAAATAGTTTTAGGACAAGTGAAACGATTCCTAGGCTGCACACTAAATTGCCCCACCTAAAAGGTGAACTGATCATTTGATCTCAAGTCATGTACAATGAATTGATGATATATGGTGTATTGGCTGTCTGGCTCCTGCCCACTTGATTCCGATATTCAAAACTTTTAGCCTTGAAAAAAGAAGCAAGCCCCAATGCAGTGGATCGATGATTACTTGATCATATATATTCTGCTTGCATCCTTGTCCTATTTGAATAGAATTCTCTGTTTCCTTTGAGGCTTTTGTGTCAAAAGTTCGAGGCAACATTTACATATGAGTACAAATTTTCTGGACATGTATACAATTTAGAAAAAAAACTGAAAAAAATATACACAAAAATAATGCCAAAGTATGCTGTAGACTGTAAGGGATATAAAACAGGCCATATCACTCTCATTATACACGGCAATTATTTCCTTTTTTTTTTGGTATTCATATATCATAATTTTATACAATCCATCACACCAACTGGAACAAATCATCAAAGTACCGGGAACAGTCGATCACATCAGATGGAAGAAATCATCAAATCAACAGGAACAAGTGGAGAAGAGGCACGGGTCCGCGGGGGCGGGGGGGGGGGGGGGGGGGGGGGGGTGTGGAGGCAGGCTTCGACCATGCTCCCGATAACTAAATCGCGCGCACAGCCTGCCGGATCACATGCATCAGCTGTGGAAAATTACCTGGCATTGCCACAGTCCACAGCTAGCAGGGCTTTGCGATGACGGACAAACACATCTAGCATAAGAGCTCTCAGGGAACCAATACACAAGGAAAATCGAAAAAGGTTGCATTTTCGTGATGGTAAAATTACTTCAGTTAATCAAGGAAATGCAGCATTGCTGACTGTGCATGTGCTGCTGCATCGGTGCAGTTTGTCACAAACAATTTTCGTTGAACATGGCCACCGCGGGTGATTTTATTGTAGAATATCCTAGGCTATCTGGCTGGAAACGCAGTTTCTGAGGATGTAAGAAAAAACCCAGAAGAGCAACGGAATAGACGGCAGGACAAATATTGTTCTTGCAAGGACCAGTTATCCATGATGTGACAGTTGAATCAACTTTGACGCTAGGACCTCTGCGTATCCCGGTACCTCCCATGCCAATCCAACGATTATGCCAACAAACGAAAATAACATACACATAAAAAGAAAGAACTAGAAATCTCTCGTCATCTCTATGCATGTGCATGATCATGTATCAGCCTACTTTATCAGGAATCACGCATACACATGCTTGCACAGGTCTTTCTTATGGTGGAAAAAGGAGGGAGGGGGGGGGGGGGGGGGGGGGGGGGGGGGGTTTTCTATATAGAAGCTCATGTGGGTGGGTGGGTGGGTGGGGGAGGTCGTGCATATAATAAAACTAGCAAATACCCCGCGCGTTGCCGCGGGAGGGAGTGAAGACATAAACCACATTTAAAAAAAAAATCAAATTTCAATCCACATATATGTTTAGTTCAATAAACGATTACTTCATGAGAGAAAAATAAACATGATACATCAAGCAGATTCATTCAGGCATCATATAAAAGAGATATCACATTTTGGCAAAAAAATGATTCATAATATAAATCAATAATCACTCAAGTAGTATAGGAGAAAAAATAGAAAATGCTGAATCTAATTGGCTGATGTAAAGATGTAGGCTGTGAGGTACATATATTTAGGAATCAAATATACTGTACTACACGAATGTCGGACATGTTTGTTACAAATAAGATTAACTAATAGTAACCATATAGTACATGTATAGAAAATGGGAAAATGGGCTGTCATTTAATTAGAGGTATAGCAAAAGCTTCAGTTCTTGGGTGTGTCAAAGACCAACAGAATAGCATTCGTCCATACAGCTTGTTGCTTCACCAAAGGATAAATATATATCTCCAAACCAACATGCTGAACAAAACTGTATATAACATGAACCATAACATACCTAGAAAAGGAGGACAGAGCCGTTATTGGTAACCTAACTTGTTTTATCTTGAGTAACAGAATCATGCAAGGGCGAACGTAGATCTAGATCACACAATGAAGATGAAGGCTACATATGTTGCATCAAGAATTGAAAAAATGAATATAAACCAGTTGATCTCTGAACCAAAACCCTTTGATCTCTGAATCAAAAACAAAAATATGGTTTCCTTAATCTTGTATTCTAGTATTAGACAAACCAATGAAACAATATAAACATCTAGTACACAAGAATTGCAAACGCTGTGATGGGAAAGGAATCATACCTATATGGACCATAATAATATCAGTTTGGCAGAATCACCATATGAAGACGAGAGTATGAAAGTGGAAACATCAAATTAGTGCCTACTGTTCAATTAAGGAAAGCTGAGTTTAAAGGACCGAATTGCATGGACTTAAGTTGGAAACAGTAATCAATAGGAACTGGCATTGGAGAGCATGGCTAAGGAAGCTGCAGCCAATATACTACTATCAATTAGGTCAGGGTAAGCAAAAAAACCTTGATGGACTCTATGGGCTCATTAACTGGCATGAAAATACACTTAACTCTCTCGGATAAGTCTATCTGAAATAGTATGAGGTCCCCGTACAAATCTTGACCTATCATTGAACATATTTCTCAAAATGAAGTACCATCTGCACACCAAATAGCACAATTGGTTAGGTGAAAATAGAAGAACGATGTTAAACATTAATAGGATAGCTCTGAATATCAACAAAACAGGCAGTAGTCATTTCTAAATGATGAATCTTTTAATATGTGTGAACATTTCAGAATTGTCCATTCAATGGAAAAGGCGTGGCAGATTGAAATATATGAAAGAGATTATATCACTATATATTAATACACGCACACGATCTGAAGTTGTAATCTAAAGTTGATTTAGTCCACTATCTAAGACAGACAGTGAGTAATCTGTGAGACACTGAAGGGAACATATCCTACAAAGGTCACATGGAAGCAACTTCTATTTAAAAAGAAGAACAAATAAATAGCAACCTCTCTTCCGATGATTGCGCAGATCCTGCAGGCTAACATTCTGTTCAAATAATTGTGTAGGACTCATTTCTCTCAGCATTCATCCTCTGAAATTAGAAGTGAAAAAAAAATCTGATTAACAAAACAATTCTGAAAGGTGTTATATAATAGTACTCGCAAAAAACAGCAATATATCAATAGGAGATTGGTACAAACAGAGGAGCAGCGAATCGAACCAATTCAGATCGAGAAGCTTGTTGTGCTGAAAGTTTCGCAGTGCAGGAAGGTTGGGCAGCGGGACACAGGAACGGTAGCCTGGGTGCGGGAAGGAGGGGTGGGGTGACGCTGTACTTGCAGCCGACGCCGGGGCGAGGACGCTTCCCTAGTGTACTACCGTAGCTTGAAGCGAGGAGACGCGGGAGCCAGTGTCGAATGGGAGGGGGCAAGGGAGGGGGAGAGAGGGCGGCGTCGATGGAGAATGGTGCGCGCGACGCCTCGGTGATACACTGATACTGGAGCTGAGTACGGGGATTTGGGATGAGAGGGATCGACGTCTGACCTGTGTGGCACCAGGCGAAATGCTGGTGCATGCGCACTGTGAGGAGGAAGAGGAAGCCGGGCGGGTAGGCAGCCGGCAGCGCAGGGGGAGGAGGCCATGGCCTGAGAGCTGAGATGCCACAGGGGCAGGTGGCTGAGGTGGTGGGGATGGAGCTTGAGCGAGGGCGTGGGCGTGCGGTCGAGCGGATGAGGAAGTCGCTGGACGCTTCGAGTCGATCTTGCGTGGCTGTGATCTGACGGAGCGCTGAAGGATCGGACGACCTGAACAGCTGCTACAGGACTACAGTAAAACAGTAACCTATCTGGAACAGTAGAGATGCGGTCCCCCATCGGCAAGAACTGAGAAAACATTATAATATCTACATTTGTACTAACGATGTTTTTAAAATGATGTCACCGTTAACTTTTTGAGTTACGTTTGACTACTCGTCTTATTAAAAAAGTTTAAAAATTATTAAATTTTTTGCTATGATTTGTTTTATTATTAGAGAAATTTAAACATAACTTATAATTTTGCATATTTGAGCTAATAATTTGAATAAGATGAACGGTCGAACGTAACTCAAAAAATCAACGGCGAAATCAATTTAAAAACAGAGGGAGTAGCAACAGAGGAGATCGAAGTAACTTAAAGATTTTTTTTTTGACACGTGTAACTGAAAGACCGAGAGAGAGCGATGTGTGCATTTTTCTTTTTTGAGGGGAGCGATGGGTGCATGTGCAAACTATACATCGCCAGCTGGGCCGGGCTAAATGGACTGAACCAAGGTCGATGGGTCCTAGCCTGGTCTAAGCTTGGTCCGAACCCAGTGGCCAACGGATCGTGTCGGCCCAAAGCCCTCTACAGGCCGTGCTTGGGCCGAGGCGTAGGCCCATCTTGTTGGCACGACACTTGTTTAGCGGCTGGCCCATTCAACATGTCGTACGGGCCATGTAGCAGGGAAAAAACTATTTCTGCCTCGGGAAGGCCTGACACGGCACGGCCCGTTTGGCATGTGGCCCTGGGCATTGCTATGCTTGGGCTTGGCTTATGGCCCGTCATCCTGGCTGTTAAGAAAACGGCCCGTCCTGTGATGGGCTTGGGCTATGCCGGCCCAGCCTGGCCCGTTGGGCAGCTATAGGTCCAACAGGATATGCGCCTGACAGAGCAAATGACTCCTTTTCGTTCATTTATGCATCTGCCTAAAGTTTTCTAGTAAACAATATAACTAGAACCTTGGTGACTACTAATAGCTTTGGACGCCGCACGGTGCGATATTGTTCAACAGGATATTACGGGCATGAAAACAACTTCAATATATTGTCTAGCCCGAAACATTAAGGAATTGTACCATTCTTATATTGTTCAGCCAAAAAAATAATAAGATGATGTTAAATATTGTTCAGCCAAAATAATTTTGAGATGATGTAATATATTGTTGAAACAAACATAGATAAAGATCATGTGACATATTTTAGAAACCAATACATCAGAGAATATTACATGCAACATATACTGTGACGTAGTCTTGTGATATCACACACAACAAATTGTATTCTAAAATGGCTTTGTGATACCACGATAAAGAAAATGTAACATATGATATATTAAATTAGTAAAAAAAAGTTTAAAACAGATCTCGTCCAATGACAATCATTTAAAAATACGATAATGGATTTTTATACCACCAAATCATTTCTTACGACTACTAGCCAGTTTTTTTCATAGGCCCGTGCCGTCAACTTTGTTCGTAGAGAACAGAAAACTTGATCAAAAAATGTATACACGTGACATATTTAATATTTGTGTTTTAGAATATTCAAAGATCTTATTCTTATAATTCTAAGCCACCATAAAAAGATAGAGAGTAGTACAAGGTTTACATCAGCTAGATGAATTGAACAGTCATGTTAGCACATGCTAAATAATTTGATGAAGACACCAATAATAACAACACCTCATTTCATTTAAAACAAAATGCTCAATCTTGTGTTTCGTGTAACAATATGTACTACAAGTGTAATAACAATGAACATAAATCTATCAGTATTCCAATAGAAATTAAATATACATATCATGCCCTGAGCAACAATCGTCTCAAATGCCTTCCTTCTTGTGTTCGGGGTCGCTTCTATGTCCCGACACGCGCCGGCGATGTGCTCACGGTGGAGTGAACACCCCAGCCACACCTGAGGTAAGTGGCCAAGATGACTGCGACGATGGAGACCTCGTACCAACGACGTGCTCACGGTGGAGCGGCTTTGACGAGACCTCGTACCTTGTGCCATCCTGCGATGATCAAGACAGTGGAATGCTCCTGGTGTGTGCCCGCAATAAACCAACGAAAAGTTCGGCTGTACCAAATATGCGTTCGACCTCTCCAATGGAAGCCTTTCACCGAAAGAGCCGAGTGGCGTCACTGTGTTCCTGCCGTCGGTCACAATTCCGTGGTTCTGCATTTCCTTCAGTTTTGCAGAACACAATTCTACTTGAGGAGTCCCATGAAAAGATTGCTGCGATCGAGGAGCTTATATCTGAAGCACGCCACGCCGAAGGTGTGGCCGCGCCGCAAGTGCGGTGGCCGTTTCGTCTGCCAGAGCTTTGGCGAGCTGTGGCGTGAAAAATGAACTGCACTGCTGCCTAGCAACTGCGGCGCGCCACAAGTTCGGCAAAAAAGCGAACAGCCACCTCAGTCAGTGCGGCGTGCCAAACCTATGGCGTGGCAAAGTTTGGACACCATCAAACAGGCCCACAGTTCATCAAAGCTTAGCCTGATTTTGTTTGATTGTTCATGCCTACATCCAATTCTTTTTTGATTGTTATTGCTCATGTTTTTCTTTATGAACATGTAAGAATAATCTATGTTCCCCAAAATGTTATTACTTGATATGCCTTAATCCATATTTCATTAATCATTAATGTTCTGGACAAGAGAATGTGTCCCTATTTCTGTATGGATAAATGTTTTGCCCACACTATATTTAAACATGCTCATCTACAACAACAATCGAGTAAAATTGTTTTTCATTCATATTTCGGATTGTTGCATAGGCAAGAATATTCCAAAACATATTACTCGCAATCAAAATTAACCCATAACACACTTTAACAACAGAACCATGTGGCCTAAGCAGCCATGCGCGTCACCAAGAAACCACGCTTCATGTGGTTTCTTGGTCATACAAGAATCAGATGTCTTATGTGAATTCTTTCGTATGCTTCATTTTAATGATAATTACTTGTCAATGATGTCATGCTAATCTGAATGATGGTAATTCATTGATTGAAAATGATTGGATATTGCTCTTATTTCTTTCAAATTTTATGTGGAAATGCAACTAAAAAATCATAGGTGTTCCGAAGTTTATCCCCAAGATGTTGATCACCGCTCGGCTTCCTAGATTTTGAATTCAAAAAAGGTTGATCATGCAGGTTCCTTCCAAAGCACAAAGGAACGCATGTAAATAATGGAACATATGCAGCATGGTTCTAAAGAACTTACATCTATTTGGACATTTGAATAAATTCATTGAAATTTTTAGTTGCACCATCATTTTTTAAAAATTTATGGAGTAACATTTGTCAATATTGATGTATCAAAACTAAGTTTCATAAGAAATTAAAGTTGTTGCCCATGTGATAGAATTCTCAGAATATGAAACGATGGAAATGTTGGTCTGCAAATATGAACAGATCAATATGCTCATTTCTGGATAGGATTATTCATGTAGAAATTTCTTTGTGCCATACGATGCAACACCTTTAAATTAGTTGCCTACCATCCAGAATGGCAGAAAGTCATGGTCGATACATATAAAGTGTGATAAGAAAATTATTAGTCATCAATTGTCTCAAAGTATATATAGAACTATGCTATCAGTAACTGACTTTGAATATCCAATGGTGACAGTGGTCATAACTTTGCAAGTTGCACCTTGGTTAAGGCTTGTGTAGACTTGCGCTTCTAATTTTTTTTTTATCATTTTGCATTTAGATTCAAGGATTCGCCACGACCATTGGACCAAATCATGCATGATGGAAAAGCTCAAGAGCAAAATCCTTGAACTAATCATCTCTTCATTTCTATTGAAATGTGAATAAGATGGAGTACTGAGGTCATCCGAATAGCACAATCATATTTATGGCTTGGCGGATCGTATTACCAGTAGTAAGCATCTAAGTTCAGACAAACTGTGGTATCATACCATACAGAGATATTTTTCTCTCTCCAAATTAATTCCATACCAGTGATGCCCTTGAGCCAGACAATGTTCTTCAGAAGGATAAGAGGATGAGAGGATTAGAAAGAAGCAAGTGCTTGAAGTTCTTCTCTCCAGAGAACGAAGAGGATGAGAGGGACAGCATCGTCATCTGTGATATCAGGTACCTGTTGGGACAAACGTGAGTCTCGAACAGCTCCATCCTTCCTTGCCACTGCCACAAAAGAATCACTGACAAAGTAAAAATAATAAAAATATTGTTGTATTCTACAGCTCTCCATATTTTGTGCCAGCCCGATGCAGCCAACAAGGACGATGCAGCCAACAAGGACGAGGACCACCCCCAAAGAGCCTGGAGCGATTTACTTTCCGTATCTGGTGGTTTCCATTTCTGCCTTCCCGATGCAGCCACCAACCCCTCCCAAACCCTAGTTGTTCGCTTTAAATTTCTACAGACGCGCCCCCATTTCGGCATCAAAATCCATCCGACCCTCACCAACCCATCCTCCCGAAAGAAACCCTAGCTCCTCACCACCATGGCGGCGCCGCCTCAAGCTGTGAACCCTCGCCGCCTCGCCGCCACTATTTCGCCACTCCCGGCGCCGGCGCCGTCATCATGCACAAGTCAATCAGCTACCTCGCTTCTTCTCCATTTTTCTGTATCCTTTATTGCCTCTCGATTCCTGTGACCTGAATCTTTCATGCCCGTTTCCCCAGGGCGGAAAAGAGGGACTGGTCGCTGCAGGCCCCGGACGCCGTCCGCCAGATCGCCGACAAGCTGCTCGCCGCCGACTTGACGGAGTACATCCGCCTCCGCGCTGTCTGCCAGCCATGGCAGAGCGCCACCGCTGACCCGCGCCTCCTGCACCCCCGATTCTTCCCCCGCAACTGGCTGATGCTACAGAACATGGACGACTTGGTGGTGGAGGCACCGGCGCCGGAGGACGGGAAGCACCGCTTCGTGAACGTGCGCACCGGCGCCACGATCCGGATCCGGCTGCCGGCGATCTTCACTATACGAGGAGAGTTTACAAATGCAGGGGAATAACAATGAGTCGTCAACTCTAACCATGCAGCATACAAGATGTATATATACGGTAGCTAACAATACAACCCGTAACGTGGGAGGACTCCACCTCTCACACCTCCTAGGCGTCCCTAGCAAGGATATAATTCGGATCATATTCCAACAAACTCCACCTTAAGACGAATTCCATCTTGTAGCAAATGAAGCATCATCAATCAACTCACTTCAATAATAAATAACACCACGCGCCAACAAATCACTAGGACTTAAACTTTAACACCAATCAAGCTTGAGCATAACTCAAACTTAGTAGTGGGAACTGGCTTTGTCATCATATCAGCAGGATTATCATGAGTGCTGATCTTGCACACTTTAATATCACCTCGAGCAATCACTTCTCGAATAAAATGATACCTCACCTCAATATGTTTTGATTTATCAAAGAACATCTGATCTTTAGTAAGGTAAATAGCACTCTGGCTATCACGGAATATAGTAGTGCAAGAATCATCTCCACAAAGCTCAGCATACAAACCTCTCAACCAGAGGGCTTCCTTTCCAGCTTCAGAAATAGCCATATATTCAGCTTGAGTAGTTGAAAGAGCAACAGTGGACTGCAAACATGCTCTCCAACTAACAGCACAACCACCAATGGTGAAAACATAACCTGTGAGTGATCTCCTCTTGTCCAAATCACCAGCAACCACTTGTTAGCAGATAATGCGTAAACTTGATCGAAACGAGACATAGATTTTTCCGTGGAAAACCCTTGCGGGAAAAAACCACGGGCGCCGACCGGCGATCTTCACTATATGAGAAGAGTTTACAAATGCAGGGGAATAACAATGAGTCGTCAACTCTTCCCGTGTAGCATACAAGATGTATATATATGGTGGCTAACAATACAACCCGTAAGGTGGGAGGACTCCACCTCTCACACCTCCTAGGCGTCCCTAGCAAGGATATAATTCGGATCATATTCCAACAAGTCCTCATCGCCGCCGGCGCCGAGGGTCTGCTGCTTGTCCACTGCAAGTGCACCGACACGGTGCGCCTCTTCAACCCGGTGACCTCCGCCATGGCCGTGCTCCCGGGCTTGGGCACGGTCGCGATGGAGTCCCGCTTCTTGGTCACAACATTTTCTGCCCGGACCGCCCCACCGTGCTGCTCGTCCTGCCCGGAGTGAGCAGCATGACACTCCTCTACGCCAAGCCCGGTGATGACGTCTGGGGAACCGTCGACACCAGCTGCGTCCTCGGCGACCAGGACTACTTCAACGGCGGCCTCTCCTTCCGGGGCCAGTTCTACGGAACGACGCGCCGTGGGGACTTGCTCAAGGTCGTGCTCGCGCTGCGACCTCACGTGGTGTACGTGGCCAGGCAGCATGACTCTGGCTGTACATTCCGTAGGGCCGTTAGCTCGTACATCGTGCCATCCCTTGACGATGACGACGCTGCCGACGACGACGACAACAACAACGATGGGATGCTGCTGGTGCGCTGCAATGGCACAAACGAACAAGTCGACGTGTTCGGCGTGCATGTCGGCAGGGGGATGTTTATGCCGCTCATGGCATTCGGTAACCGCGCCATTTTTCTGCCTTCTGTCATGGTCCGGGCTGACAAGTTCCTGTTGCTCGTTGATGGTGTATACCAACAGCATGACGCCATTGAAGACTTCATCTGATCTCAAAGCCTAGGTTCCATTTTCTTTTTGAATGATCAGTCTGTCAGCTTGAAAATATTCTTATAGATTGCTGCCACATTGTGAAATGTTGAATTTTCTTGGATTATTCAGCGGTATTCCTTTGTATGTTAATGTTTGCAGTATTCTTTGATTTGTATGTATGAAGGATGACTCATGTGTGTATGCTTTAACAAGCTTTTGAAGATTATGTGAACAAATTTTCAGAATATTCAACTGAAACTTTCTTCAGGTTTAAAGAATTGTTTTGTTGTCATCCAATCCAAAAGTCTCTGGAAACTACCATGGGATCTCTGTGCATGTTCATATTAGAATGAACGCACTAACCAGATGAACCCAAAAGCTTAAGCCAATGGGAGAAGGTAGGAAATTCACTTATACACTTCACACACCCCCACTCACATGCAGCCAGAGATGAAGGTGCAAATGTGGAAATATTGGAGTCGGCAGCAATTTATTTTAATAAATCGCGCCAGATAGGATTCGAACTCGAGACCTCTGACTCTGATACCATATAAGAATGAACGCACTAACTAGATGAACCCAAAAGCTTAAGCCAATGGGAGAAGGTAGGTAATTTACTTATACACTTCAACAGTTCAGACATTTCAAATATGTAATCTGCAAGACATTTCCTCATAACTTTAGAATGATATAGCAAGAGCTTGTTTTATTTGAAACATATTAGCTCAGCGCGTTATGGGCAAGCATATGCTTCTTCTCTTGTCTAGTAGTTGATTCATGTGCTACAATAGCCTTTTAATCCATTTAACTCATGAAACAGTGAGGATGCTGCTGGTGTGCTGCTATGGCATGAATGAACAAGTCGACGTCGTGGGCGTGAATGTTGGCAGAGGGACGTTTATGCCTTCTGTCACACTCCGGGTTGACAAGTTCCCGTTACTGGTCGATGGTGTGTACCAAGAGTACGGGAACATTGAAGACTTCATCTGATCTCAATGCCGTCCATTTTCTTTTGGAATGATCAATATCTCAGCCTGAAATACAATCTTTTAGATTGCTGTCACAAATGTTGAACTTTTTTGGGATTATTCAGCTTTATCCCTTTGTATGTTAATGTTTGCAGGATTCTTTGGTTTGTTTGTTTGAAGGATGACTCATGTGTGTATGCTAACAAGCTTTCGAAGATTTGATTAAATTTCCAGATGATTCAAGGAAGCTTTCAACTGAAAGTGCTGGTTTAAGAATTGTTTTGTTATCACACAATTCATAAGTATCACTGCTTACGTAGATCAGGTGTGGTTACTAGCCACATATTTTTGCAAAATATATGCTGCCGTCTATAGAATCGTATCACAAAGACAGGGGAAGCCCAGGAGGAGGGAGAGAAAGGTCTCATCGTCATATGCCGATGCTTCATTTCGAACACACATGCTTCTGTTGGTACTAATTAAGTACAGCCAATGCGTTCTAATAAAGCAGTAAAGATGGTTATTAATCTGTAGTTATGATCTACCATGACGGTCATTCCATATCGGATCTGTTAGATTTTATTTTTAATTTATTGCACAATTTTCCATTGTTTATTAATGTTCAGCTTCATTCATGCAAGGGATGATTTATTGGTAAATGCTCCGGGTGTGCTGTCGAGGTTTTGATGTTTTGTGTAGCACAAGAGAAACGTTGCACACACATAAACTCTCCATGGGCTTGAGTTTATAGGATGAGCAAGTGATTAATTAACACCACCGAGGACACGCACAGCCGGCCGGATCATCACATGCATTAGCCGAGGCAATTGCCTGGCATAGCCACAGCCCAAAGCTAGCAGGGCTTGGCGACGGCAGACAAATATGTCTAGCAGAAGAGCTGTCAGGGAACCAATCCACAAGGAAAATCTTACAAAAGATGCATTTTCCGTGATGGTCAAATTTATTCTCTTTTTTTGGGTGCGTAAAATTACTTTAGTTAAGCAGGCTGCTGCTCGCCGGAGAACTCGTGAACATTCACCGACGTAACCAGCTGACCATGTCATTCACTGATCTACGGACCATGCTCGATTTCGACGACATGGCGGCCCCAAGGGAAGGGTACCCGAACTACATGTACTAGCCTCTCTCCAAGGAAAGCGCCTGTCGCTGACCGCCGCCATGGCGACTGTGGAGTCGTTCTGGTGCTGACGCCGCTGATGGGCCTGGATTATTTCGTTGTCTTTGACGGCCATTCCGGCGTGGCCGTCCCAAAATACCTGAAGAACGTGCTGCACGGTGCCATCGACCAACTGATTCAGAGCGAGCTGCTCATCGAAAACCTGCGGTTCCAGACGTCCAATGATGTGGCTGCGTGGTGGACGACGACCATCCGGAAGGCATTCCGCATCGTCGACGATGAGATTGGCCTCTATGATGGCACCCTCAGAGACGAAGCTGACGTCGGCGCGATGTTGTCGCCCTGGTGAAAGAGAACTAGTTGATGTTTGCCAACTGTGGCTTCTCCAAGGCTGTCGTATCCCGCGGCAGCCAGGTGGTAGTGCTCACTCCCGACCACGAGGTAAAGCTAGTTTTTTTGCGGATGTTAAACCATGGATTTCAAAAGCACCTGATTTACTGAATTGCTTGTTAGAGTGACATTTTGCCTTGAAATGGATCTGAGATTCTTGCAGAGGCAAAACTCTCTCATGTTAGTTTTTTTTTTTTTTTTGACAGAACAGGAGGGGCTCGCACCCCTACTGGTTATAAATTAGATATAAAGGCAAAACTCTCTCATGCTCTCTCATGTTAGTTTTAGTAAAGTATGCACTAGTCGTAGTACAATGCTTGAATTAAATTTTTAGTTGGGCACAATATTGAATCATACGAAAACAAAGGAATGCTTAGGTGGCCAACAGCAGTAGTATGAGAACCAATAAATATTAACAGGTTGAATTCAGAGTTCAGAGCCAGGCCTGCAATTGAATGTTATTTGTTTCCAAAACGAAAAAAAGTTCATTGCACAAATTTTACAAATGTGCAGGGAAATATGTCAGATGAACAGGAGAGCAAGAGGAGGCCAACTCAAAACTAAGGAGATAGCGCGTGTATTTCGTACGTCTTAGCATCCAAACTACAGTTTTTCTCTCATCAACTTCGTGCACAGAATTTTTCTCTCATTTCATTAACATGATGCTCGTACGTAGACATTGAACCATTTGATGGCCAATCTTACTCGTGTCATGCAAAACTGGTTCCAGGGAGCTTCTGGTACAAGGAGGACCGCCTGAGGGCCCTGCCGGAGGTGGTGGCCGTGGACTGGCAGCTGGGAGACGAGCTCCTGATCCTGGCAAACGACGGGCTCTGGGAGTCCCTCATGCCGGCGAAGGCATGGATCTTCGTCTGGCAGATGCTGATCACCAAGCTGTGGCAGCAGGACCGTAAGAACTCGCCATCCAAGCTCGCTGAGGTGCTTGCCGAGCATGCCATCAGCCTTGGCAGCAAAGACAACGTCAAAGTTGTCATCATAATTTTCCGGGACTTCTGGAGCCGGTGCATCAGATAGCTAGTATGGAAAACTATTGAGTGGTTGATCCATCTCGCTCCATCGGTTCATCATCGATCGCTAGCTAGCTTCTTGTCGTTCGTGCTTGTGCACGGAGTTGAACTTTTTTTAGTCGCTAGCTGAACTTGCTATCGCGGGCACGTGGACGTGGACGGGAGAACGGCTGGGCGATGGAGGTGATCTTTAGTCCCGTACCGCGGAGCAAATGAGATGAGAACCATCTTAAATACCCAAGATCATGGTCCGATATTGGGATGAGCTCAAAAAATATTGGGAGTGGTTGTTTCCTCTCCCATTTTTCGTGGGTGCTCAGAGATTATTGGGAGCGGAGCAAATGAGATGAGAACCATTTCTTTTGTTGAATCTCTTTAAACTCATTTTAAGATCAATCGACCTGATGAACGGTGCTTGCCCATTTCGCATGGCCGCTTGTACCTATCTGGCTGGACCCCAGCGGTAACTACCAAAATCTCTACCATTACAAACAGTGCCTATTTTGAGTCAAAATCTTGAGCTCCTAACACCACTGCTTGTCTCATAATACCCAGGCCCGGCTCTGGGCCTAGGCCATGAGGGCGACGGCCTAGGGCCCAGGGCAGGGAGGGGCCCAAAATTTTTTGCTCCATGTATACTTGATCATGGCTTGAGCCCAATTCCTCAACAGATAAATAATATCTCCTGCGGCCCAGCAACTATCTGCAGCCCATGAATACGAATGTGCTTTAGGCCCTGCATTGCATACACTCGGCAGACTCTAGTTCAGCTGCCTTAGGCCCTTTTCAACTTCGCCGCTTTGTCTAGTCCTCCTCCAGTCGATGATCATTGAGACATGAACATAAACCGCAATTTCCAGAAATCTAGTCCAGCAAAATCAGGTTTGCCGTTCTTTTTTTTCATCAAATTCGCATCAACCGCCTCAAGGATCTTTGTTCCTCTACCTCTGTTTGCAAGTCAGGTCAAACAATAAACACTTGTGCTTGAAATTTTGAAGTTGGAACAAGCAAATCGAAATAATTAAGGCCAAGGATTGAAGGTAATTTTGGCAGCGTGGAGATTTTGTTTTGTATTAGTACATTCGTTAGGACTTTTATTTACTTATTCTTGTTTGCTAATGCTGAAGGAATGTTTTGTTTTCTACAAAAAATTTCATTATAATATTTTAATTAGTTTTTGATAAGTGAGAACCAGTTAGAAGTCAAACCTATTCGTTGGTTTATGTTTCAGAGTTCATTATCTGAATCTGAGTAAATTGTGAAGCATATTTACAGATAGCCTAAAGGGCCCCGGCACCGAATCCGCCTAGGGCCTTCCAAAATATAGAGCCGGCCCTGATAATACCATGTAGTGGTATTCTCCTTACCATTATTTTAGAAGTCAAATTTTCCATGATCAAGGTCCCACGAGAACATGGGCCTACAGTAGGGAGATAGAGAGATGCGTCACATCAAGCTGTCGTGTCCAAGCGATTGGAGTCTGCCAGTAGTCTTTCATCATGGATATCACAACGCAAACTTAAACATCCCATTTATTTAAAATAAATATTTATTATTACAAACATATAAATATAGATTATTCTACCACACACGAGTAGGCCGGCCCACAAATTCCTCCCATGAGCTCTCTAGGATGTTAATATGTTCCACACGGGTGAACGTGACTTCATCGGTTGACCAACGCCAACAGTGCATATGAAGCTTCTCAACATCACTGGGATCAGGGAGGTAAGCATACAACATTCCTATTACACGCTCGTTCACGGCTATAGTCGAAAATGGGTTATGTGTTGTGGTCTTTCACGAGCTTGAACCTGGAGTGCCCTAACGCGGCGCCGATGCAGACTGCAACGATGTCCATCGGGTTCCTCTCCACCGCTTCTTGAACGATGGAGCATGCCACCACTCGTCCTGGCATCCATTCCAGACACCCAACATTCCTATTACACGCTCGTTCACGGCTATAGTCGAAAATGGGTTATGTGTAGGAGGGGCCATTGGAATTTGTAAATGGACGCGCAGAGAAATATGTGGACACAAATTTCTGTAGAGCACGCCGGAAAAATAAAACTACGAACACAACATGAACGTGACACTATTCCCTTTTATAGACTCTCCATTTCTTAAATTAGCAATGTAATCAACTATTTTTATACAAAAGATCAACTTCATGCAACCACATGAAAGGTATTTACACACAGCGATTATATTGGATCATGCTTTGGTACTAATTTTAGGTGTACTCACCATTCACTGCCGGTTATTTAAAGGAACCAGCAGTGGTATTACATAACCACTGCCGGATCCTATTACGAACCGGCAGTGTTTTTTATCACTGCCGGTTTTTATCGCTAGCCGGCAGTGATTTCTCCTCCACTGCTAGCAAAAAATAACAGAAATTTGATTCTGAAAAAAAAGTACTTGAACTTACTAGAGTTGAATCGTTGTGATCACCAAAAGATCAGAAAATAATAGAAACTTGATTCTGAAAAAAAAAGTACTTGAACTTACTAGAGTTGAATCGTTATGATCACCAAAACATCAGACCGGACATGTGGAGGAGGCTTAACCCTAGCACCCTCTCAAGTCCCGGACTTGAGAGAGTGCTAGTTTTCAGCCTCCTTCAATAATATCCGATCTCATCCTGATAATGGCAAACCGATCCTCCTTTTTAAGGTGATTCTCTCCCCCTTGGCTCAGCGGTACGGGATTAAACATTGTCTGCAAAACCGTAAGAAGTTCTTTCCTACCGTTATTGGACTGTGAAGCCCATGGGGCCCAAAAAATCACTGCCGGTTATTAAAAGGAACCGGCAGTGGTATTACATATCCACTGCCGGATCCTGTTACGAACCGGCAGTGTTTTTATCACTGCCGGTTTTTATCTCTAGCCGGCAGTGAATTCTCCTCCACTACCAGTTCGACGGGTTGCCCCAGTTTTTTTTGGCGGGCAACCTGGTTGAACCGGCAGTGACGTAGGGTGACTGCCGGCTCTTGCCCAACCGGCAGTGATGAGCCGGCAGTGACCCCCTGTTCTGGCGTAGTGAGAGAGGAGAGAGCGAATAAAAAACAAGGCATCTTTGTAGTCCCCATGCTGAAAAGACCCTATAAGCACCCCTTGCAAGGGCTCTTGGTCTTATAGAGGTTTTATGAGAAGACCCAAATAAGACCTTGGGTGTTTGGATCCCCAAGGTCTTATAGAAGAGGGCTTCTTAGGTCTTATCATAAGACCTCATGAACCAAACACACCCTAATACTCCCTTTCACCGGCTTGCTCTTTGCTAAGATCAAGCAATGGGAGGCATTTCTTTATTCTTAATTCCGACCGGTCCATGCATGCAGGATGCAGATTCATCAACCCTTTATTGTAATGTAAGAACACAAAGTATGACTAGCACGGCTACCTATTAAATGTCGTCCTGCGTACACAGCCATGAGTCCACGACTGGAGGGAACAATTCTTTCGGCAACACATCTGCTACTCAACTCTGCCCAGCTAATCAATACTACCTCCGTCCACGAATAAGTGTCCTTTTAGCATTCGATTTTTTTTCACAAATAAGTGTCCTTTTAGCAACTCTCTCTCTATCTCTCTCCTCCTTCACTCTTTTTCGCTTCCTGTGCACTCTCTATCTCTCTCATCTTCCTTAATCCCCGTGCAAAATCCTAAAAGGAGGTAGTATCCCTCAAGATCAACATCATGGTAATTAATATTCCTCAGGTTCATCCAACTTGATAATGAATTAGGAAGCTAATTTCCTTGTTCAAATTCACATGTAACAAAATAATGACAACTGAACTGTTATTACACATAAGTATTTTCGAAACTGAGGCTCGAAGCTTGGAATGAATGCACATATATACCTTCGACAGAAAAAATGTAGAACTTTTTTTTTCCGGCTTCCGTGTATATATGGATAAGAAGGAATTGTAAAGCTTTTCTATTTAGGTTAGAGGCAAGCAGTTTATCGAGGATATTTTGCAGACAACATAATTTCCCATTCCATACTGTGTTGTCTACTTGCTTCCTGACTAGTCCCTGGAGCTGGGAATATCTGATCCATGTTATTTGGTATTAGATTATGTGGAGCACGCTTAACTTGCAAGTTTTATCGAGGATATTTTGCAGACAACATAATTTCCCATTCCATACTGTGTTGTCTACTTGCTTCCTGACTAGTCCCTGGAGCTGGGAATATCTGATCCATGTTATTTGGTATTAGATTATGTGGAGCACGCTTAACTTGCAAGTTTTCAAGTCTTATCTCCACTTCCCTCATTGTAGGCCGGTCTTCTCCCTTCAATTTGGTGCATGTGACTGCTAATGCAGCTACTTCTTGAACATCCCCATTGTCCTCTTCCATGACTTGTGGATCTATTATGTCAACCAGTTTACCTTCTGTGAATAGCGAGCCAAAATGTGAAACAAGGCTATCACCATCATTTGACCTATAGATAAATGGTTTCTTTCTAGTAAGTAATTCGATCACAAGAACACCAAAACTGTAAACATCACTCTTATCAGTTAGACGACCTGTGTAATAGTACATAGGGTCTAAGTAACCAATTGTTCCTTGAACTGTTGTTGTCACTCCCGATTCATCAATTGGGATGTACCTTGAAGCCCCAAAGTCAGAGACTTTTGCTGTTAAATTATCATCAATTAGTATGTTTGAGGACTTGATGTCCCTATGAAATATTGGCATCAAAGCAGCTGAATGCAGGTAGGACAGAGCTCTAGCTATTTCTTGTGTGATCCTTAATCTGTCATCCCAGGAAAGTGATATAGCCCCTTCAACATGAATATGTTGGTAGAGGGTTCCATTCGAAATGAACTCGTAAACCAGTAGTGGAACTTCAGTCTCGAGACAGCACCCTAAAAGCTTCACAACATTTCTATGATTAATTTGAGAAAGAATTGCAACCTCATTTATGAATTCCTCGATCTCCCTCTGCACTACGATCTTTGATTTCTTGATCGCCACAACACGGAGATCCAGAATTCCTTTGTACACAATGCCATGTCCACCACCACCAACCTCGCGAGATTTATCAAAATTATCTGTGGCCTTCTCTAACTCCCATAAGGTAATGATCATCCTGTTGCCAATATCTGTCCTTTGTGATATGAGCTGCTGCAACAACAGGCCATGGTTTTGCTTGAAATGCTTTTGTTTCATTCTCTTTACCTTCCTTAGCTTGATTTTGTGTGCTATGAAGGGAGCAGAAAATCCAAGAAGCAGAAGAAATGAACCACCGCATACTACTAGAGCTATACTTAGGCCTGGGGCAAAAAAAAGGAATTCCTGGAGCAGTTCAGCCCATGAATTTGGAGCTAGTATTCTAGACTTGTTAAGAGAAAGTGTTAATTACTTAGCGATTACCAAGTTAGTGTTTTGTGTATGTGTGACGATTTGTTAACCCCTGCCGTTACTGACATCTGAGAAAACGTGCAATTAAGGTTCGCTTTAAATAACCATCAATTATCTGTAAATATATTGAAATTGGTAATGTGAAACTGATATTTGCCATGAATTATTTTGTACTGAAGTAGTTTTCTATTGTCTCAGAAGTATACTCATATAAAAGCAACAATCCATAAAATTCTAGATTGCAAAAGTTACTATGTAAAAAAATCTTAGTATAAAATATAATAAATTTAGATTGGTTTGCTGATTGTTTTATGTCCAAAACAATTATTTTGAAAATGTATTTTCAAAATTGTATCAAATAAAGTAATTGGGTATTTTATTTTTTTTATTTTTTTAAGCTTCATAGGAACCAAATAACCTTAGTTCATTTTGTACGGAACTTAAAACAACTAAAACGAAACAAACTAAACCGTCCTAAGGGAATCTGGCCGAAGACCTAAACATACACTCCTCTTTCCTTTTTTCTTTTAGAGCGGTTGTGCCATCCTAATGTCTGCTAGGTACACCCAGGTCCTTATGCAGATAAATTACCAAAAAAAAAAAATTAATACTAGACACACCCTACAAACAATTTAAGCTTTCATCAAACCTTTTTATTATTATCCAATAATACCAATAGTAATCTCTTTCCTAGACCTTTCTTTTAATTATTCGATTTCCTTAATTACACCCCTGCATCTTAAACATCCATTCAACTTGATCATCCACCCTGATCTAATCACAAGTATCATTAGTGAGCAATTATGTACACAATGGCCATGTTTGGATCCAAGGGCTTGAGCTATTTGTGCTAGAGCTATTTAGCCTAAAAAAATAGCCTTCCAATAAACTAGCTCTTGAGATGTTTGGATTCAAGGGCCATTGTACCTTTAATGCACTTTTTCCAATCATTTGGTCCCCCTTCATCCTCTCACAAAAGCACATGGGAAAGAGAGAAAGGTGTGGGTCCCATCCAAAATAGGCTAAATAATCACCCCTTGGGTGGGATAGTTTTTTGGGTGGGCTAGTTGCAAATAGCCAAAACTAGCCCTCATGTTTGGAGACCTTGGGCTATTTTGAGCTAAAAATAGCCCAAACTAGCTCTAGCCCATGGATCCAAACATGGCCAATGACCCTGTTGACACCAAATTTTGGCCCAGGGCTCATTGTCAGTGAGTGACAGGGTATGCGCCGGGTGGAAAAAGGTTTTATGCAAAGTGGTGGCCCATAGGTGATCATGAAGCCAAAGAATATCGCAAAGATGCGTACACGTGTGGGTTTGTGTGTCCGTTTTTAATTCTTTTTCTAGATTTAGAAAGGTTGACCTTATCGTGGTCGAGTCGGAGTCTTGCCTCGGGTGTATAAATATGGACCCGTGAGTATTGTAAAAGGATATCAATCAATACAATCACTTTTCAGCGCATCGACACAACTTCTCGACGGGTTCTTCGTTGGCATCGGCGTCCATCGGGGCTCCGTTTTCGACTTGGATCTCGTCAGGTAAGCGCATCGATCTTTAGTATGTCGACTTGTCCATATTAGAAATCGATGTGGCTGCTAGTTATCCGGTAATTTAGATCAATCTAGGGTTCGACTTCATGCATCGACTACTTGGAATTGTTTAAGACCTAGTCCAGTTCTTTGTTACGGCTAGTTGACTTGTCCTAGCCGCGACCTTGTTGCCGATTGCTGATGCCGATTTCCTGTTTGATCTGGTTATTCGAGTCACGGTTAAGGTGCTTAATCGATTAGATCTGTTCTTAGCGACTGGGTAGTCAGTTTGACTTGTCCTATCTACTTCGCTTAGTTGACGTGTCCTCAGCGAAACAGTTGTTAAGAGTTAAATTTAGTCTGTTAAGCATCTGGGACAGGTAGTTGCCGATTATACCTGTGTTTGCCGATCGTGTAGAACAGTTTGACGTGTCCTGTTTTACTTCACTTAGTTGACATGTCCTCGGTGAAGCGATCGTTAGATTATAGGTATAGTTAGTTGTTACTGGTTTAACTGTTCTTTCAGGGTGTTTAGCCGATTGTTTACCACGTTTAAATCTATGCTTTTGTGCTTTTAAATATCCTTTTTCCTGTTCAAGTAAAGGTTTGAACCTTATTTATCTATGCCGATTTACTGTATCATGTTACTTGCCGATAGTTACTTGCCGATTGCATGCTATTCTGTTATTTGCCGATTGCCGATCCTGATGCATGTATTGCCTGCTTTAATTATCGTGCGAGTATTTACTATTGCGAACATGCCGATTCGTTTCTAGCCGACAGCCGAGCATTTATTATACTCTTTTATTATCTATTATTTAATCTCATCGGCTGCGGTTACGCATCGGCCTATCCGGGGCCGATAGCCCAGGAATTTTACATGCGTTTCTTGTCTTTGTCGATTTGCAGGGAAAATCGACTGGTACGTTCTGCAATTCACTGCGTTCCAAGTTTGGTCCTGAACAGAGTGAAGCAAATCTCTCAAGCCGCGTGTGGAAGCTGTGAAAGTCACATTTCACCGCCAACACACTTTATGGCACGCCCGGTGGGACACGTCTTCTATCATCTGGAGGTACCCTTATTTTACAATCGTTTGATTAGAAGTCAGATTTATCATCAATTGCCGGCCTGGATTTGGATTATATTAGCGCATCGGCTGATAGCACATCGGCTGCTGGAGTTTTGGTGCATTGGCTGGCTGATCTGGGATTATTATATATATATATTGGCTAATGTTGTGTCGGCTGATGGAGAATTTCTGCATTGCATCGGTCGATAGTTGGATTATTAAATTGCCTAATGTTGTGTCGGCTTCTGGAGATTGGAGTATTGGTTTTGTTCGTTGGCGCCCCACGTTGATATCTCAGGTGCTTCGACATGTCGCGTCGGCCGATCAGCAACAGCGCACCAAAACTAGCATGTGCGGGAGGATAGCCAGCGCGGCATAGCTGGGTCAGCAGTATGAGCGCACCGATTACTACGTTACATCGGTCGATGGCTTGGATTATTACATTGCTATAGCGCATCGGCTGGAGTATTAAGGTATCAGTGGGTTATTTGGATTATTATATTATTAATCTAATCGGCTTGCCACCGTGAAGCATGCACGAGAAGATTGGAGATTGCTGATGCCGATTGCCGATTGCTGATGCACCACTGGAATATTAATTTAATACATCGGCTTGCCACCGTGAAGCATGCATGAGAAGATTTTGGAGATTGCTGATGCCGATTGCCGATTGCTGATGCACCACTGGAATATTAATTTAATACATCGGCTTGCCAACGTGAAGCACTGGAATCACAGTCTGCTCTTGTCACGTCTTCATGCCAATCAAGTCAAGCGCTATGACTGCCGTATGTCAACATGGAATCGGCAAGGATTTTTTGTGGTAATTAGAATCGGCCGATGGGTGATTCTCCCTGCTGATTTTCATATGGTAATCAGAATCGGCCGATGGGTGATTTCCCTGTCGATTTCCCTGCCGATGGGTTGCTTTTGGATTATTATATTGTTAAAGTGCATGTACCTGTCGGCTTGTTGACTACATAGTGCATCGGCTGTGGCTATTATATCTGCATGGGCTAGTATTAAAGGAGCCAAGCAGGGAAGAGTTGATAACTTGATATGTATACATGAAGACGATGGGGCTTTTTATATGGTGATCAAGTCATGTTGCCGATGGAGCCTTTTCTCCTAATCAAGCCGATGAAGATGATAAGATGATCAAGCTATCAAGCCGATGGGGGCCAATGTCAAGGAAGATGCCGATTTTCCTCCTGGAGCCAACTTTGACTGGGGGGCATCAGTACTGAAGATTACTCAATGAAATAATTTCGAAACATAATATCTTATATTCCGAAATTTGGGGGCATAACCGTGTTGATAACAGAATTTGCTAATCATGACAAATTATGGTGTCAACAGAGAACTAATGCGATGGGTGACAAGGGACAAGCCAATTTTCTTCCTGGCAGGCAACTCTGATCAGACTCGGGGGGCATCGGCATTCAAGATTGCTCAAGGAATAATTTCGAAACATGATATCTCATATTCCGAAACTGGGGGGCATGTGTTGACACCGGAATTTATCAAGTCACATGGCAAAGGACCAGTTAGTGCATTGCTATCCATACTTGGCATGAAGAGATAGCTGCCTGGATGTTTCCGTATGAGCGAAGGAATATACATGCTTTGTTACCGGAATACGTACAAGCTTAGAAGGAAAGCTATACGTGAAGAAGCTTGATATGGCCTAGAAGATTAAGGAAAGGAATTATGAAAGGAGATTAGCACAGAGCCGGATTCTTATATTATTTCTCTCGATAATCAAGAGTCCAGTGTATATGAAGCAAGAGATTGCCGTGCGTGGGACGATTAGTGTAAGGAAATCAAGTAATCTGGCCGGATAAAGGAATATTTTATTCAGTTTGGGAAGGAGGCTGATTAGATTATTTAAACATGAAGACGTGATGGCGATGGAGTACATGCAGGGTGTCTACACGAAGGATATGTCTCCATTATTTATAGCATGATTAGCACCGTTGCCGCATCATTATATTATTAATATGGAATCGAATCAATGTAACTAGGTGCTAGTCGGTTTAGCGTAAAGTATTTTGCTTGTACATCAAGTCTGGCAGCCCTATAAATATAAAGGGTGCCGCCACATTGTAAAACTATCTCTCGATCAATATACAACTACTCTTGGCGCATCGCCTCCTTCATGACGGATTCACGTCTGATCTTCGCCGACGGCTCGGGGCTTCGGTTCTAGGCGAGGAGAACATGCGGATTCGTCCGGTGAGTGCGCTACGCTCTAGCAGTTTGACTTGTCCTGTTAGAGCTAGCGCGCCCGCTAGTTATCCGGTAGTTTAGATCTACTCTAGGTTACTGTTCCGAGTATCGACTAAGTAGGATTGTTAGACCTCGTCCAATCCTTTGTCAAGATGGTTTGACTTGTCCTGTTTTGGCACTTAGTCGATATTAGGGCTTTAGCCTGTTTAGATCTAGCTATTCGAGTCACTGTTAGGCGAACTAGAACCAATTAGATCTATTGTTGCCGATTGCGTGGTATGGTTTGACCTGGTCCTGTACTGCCTCATCTGGTTTGACTTGTCCTAGATGAAACGATTGGTAGCATGTCGATTTGGTTAGTTCTATTAGCTTAGCAGTTCTGCCAGGGTGTTTAGCTGGTAGCTTATCATTTTTTTTTTTCATGTCCAAGTGTTGTATCGGCCCAGCATTGTGATTGTACTAACTGTGGCCGATGCGACGTAATCTCATATCTTGTCAGTTACGGGATCAAACTGACTGGCACGCCTCGAACCTCAAAGAGCTATGGTCCTGCACTGGAGTTAAGCAGATCTCCCAGGCTACGTGTGTGCGGCGCAGGAAGAAATCAGCTTTGATGGCAGACGGTGAATTTTTGCGTCAACACACTTTTCCTAATCGCCTTTACAATAATAATGACCCCACTTTTCCTTAATGGCCTCTTATCTCAAAACAAACCCTTTAATCCTAATCACTTATCACAGCATCGGACCCATATGGCCCGGCAACCCTGGGCAGCTGCCCGGGCTCTCCCGAGGCAGGCCAGCATCATGTATCAAATAGACATGTTCTTACTTGCTGGGCATGGCAGCTTGTGACTTGTGAGGTGTAGGGACTTCAACCTGTTTGGCTATCAATGCTTAGTGGTGCTCCTCGCAATCCAATGACCATACAACGGATTTGTTGTTAACTGGAGCGAGCAATAATATTAACTAGGTGAATTCCCCGCGCGTTGCTGCGGGAGTTTAAGAGATTATTTTAGTGAACATTTGAAGAACGAATAGCTCAAAAGTAGAAAAAAGAAAAATATGTCAGACTGAGTTTTAGCGAAAAAGAGAAATATTTGTAGTTGAACATTTGAGGATATCCTTGTAATAATTAGGATACCAGCTCCCTGATTGATGTACATGCTCATCTAGTGTAAAGTTTTGTGATACCATAAATTGTGACCACTAACGAACTAAAAATATATCATAATAAATTAGTACTTCAAGTGACGACCAGTTTGAGTTTAGAAAAGATAACGAAGGTCCATAGCTAGCAAAAAAAAAAATCGAATTAAAGATATCAAAGTACATATATGTGGTTCATCTCCGATGAGCCACGGTTCTCCATTTTGTTTATGTAGGCAACAATGAGAATATATTCTCGGAAGGAAATATCTCTGCAAAATGAGATTTACTTGTGAAAGGAAAACTTAAAGAAACTATATGTAAAAGAACAAATGATATGAAAACTGGAGAAAGAAGGCGCTGTTGGGAAAGAAAGTGGTATAGATTAAACAAACACTGATATGAAAAAAGGAGTGTGCGGTATAAATGTAGGTCCAAATTATGGTGACCGTTGATCAGCTTAAATCAGCTTAAGTAACATTTTAATTTGTAATTTGTTAGAGTAATTTTGAATATTGCAGTTGCTCCATCATGAAGCGTATGAATAATGCACCAATGAAAGTAAATAAAGGATTAAGATAATGTCACGTGTGTAACAAAGCAAATGGAGTTGTGAATTCTGCAAAAGAAAATACAACACAATAGATTACATATATTGAAACAATAAAATCACATATTCATAGAGGTATTTTCGAATTATTCACCTAGAAAGTATTGATCATGCATGTATGTGAGGGGAAAAGTGGCATCGGCTCATATGAAAAAGAGAGAACATTTTCGTCAAAAAAAAAAAAGAACTTGTGGATGAAACTGAACAATACCCGCCCTTTCTTGCTACTTATGAGCTTTTGATGATCCTATCAAGTAATAGTACAGAACAAATGTACGGCAAATCATGTGAAACATTGTGATGCAATCCTGTAAAAAAAACTAATTTTAGACTGAAAAGTGTGAACAAAACCATTTGTGATTAGAACCCTGGCGCCTTTGCTAATTAACCACCTTAATGTTTACCTATCAGGATAATAAAAGACACTGGTCCCCAAATTAGAGCCGAATTGTCTATTCGGCAGAAGGAAATGAAGTCTGACTTGATCCATGAAAAGTGAAAATGAAACTAAAGTCAGAAGTAGGTCATACATATTTTTTATTGGATAGTCCAGCTCTACTGCTCTGATTGTGGTGCTAAAGAAATATGCATGACTCGAACTATAAAACATGTAAATGAAAGAAAAAATGCTTTGAATATAAAAGTGATGGCATACATGAGAGTTGAAATGCTGCCCTACATGATAGTTGATTTTTTTTAAAAAAAATGGCACGTGATTTTCTGAATGAAACATACATGCGATCGGCTCGTGCAAAGGAAAAGAAGGCATCAACCAAGAATATTAAAAGAAAAAGGAAAAGAAAACTCACTGTGTGTGGCACTGATCACCGCAAAGAAACAATAGTATCTTTTTAGATAGTGAAAAATAATAAGATAGTAGGATCAGTGAGAACAAAAGATGGAGATCTTTATTTAGTAGTAGATGGGTAGCACTATTCGGGGACCAGGGACACAGCCACCATTCTTTGGGAAAGCTTCAGCGTTGCATGCATGGAGCATATGTGCGGCGGTACGGAAGCAATCGCTTGGATGCCAGAGCGAGCATGGATGCAACAGCTAAGGCCGAGATTAAATAAGAGGAATGTGTGAAACTGAAAACCATAGAATTAAGTTATTGCGATCTTCAATTTCTATCGGTTACAGGAATGTGGAATGTGGTGGAGTATGGAGAGCTGCCGTTATAGCCTGGTGCCATTATAGCCTGCTGCCAATTGAAGGCAGTGATGAGCCGGGAGTAACAACATGCAATGGTGCGGCTATGGAGAGTAAAGTTGGCTAAAACTTTTCAGAAATGGGTGGAATGGAGTGAGGATGAATGGACGGATAGATGGGAATCTAGTGACATGATCAAACGGACTTTGTTTTTTTGATGATGTGGCTCAACGTGGTGAGAGCTTTAGAGGAATTGATTGCAGCTAGTGGGTATGATCTATATAGATATTATAGATTGGTATGCAGGGACTTTGAAATAGAGTGTAGCAAGCTGAGGGCAATTTTGATTGGTCTAGCTTTTTCATACATGATATGGAGTTCAGGCATACATGTATTTTGGCGTGACGTTACCGGCTCCAAAACTATCTGGGCAATTGACCTTGCTTATGTTAGTGGTCGATTCGTTTATGTATGAACTTGCTATCGATTCGCCCAGGCTCTAGAAAATTTCTGGGTCCACCACTGACTTATCATCAAGCCGGCACCCGAGCTGCCTGTAGGCAATGTGCTATTAACGTTCCTCCGTTACCAGCACTCTTGTAATGCTTCTACGTAATTTATTCATGCGTGGCATGGTTGTGTTATCATTTTGTGACATTTGTGCATATCGGCTGCTGATCCAAGACAGTCGACCTTTAAAAATTGTATCCTTACAGACCACACCTAGTTTAAAATGTCGTGACTTAACTGACAGGGTATAATAATATGCAGTAGCTTGATACCTGTAAATGCACTCTTGTACATTCTGTTGCATCCCCCTTTAGTCGAGGGATCCCCGTAGGTTCCATTAGGACATAGGCAACGAAAAGTGCCAGCCAAATTCTCGCAGAGACCATAGCAATTGTATGTCTCCGGATGCAGACATTCGTCGATGTCTAGACAAACACAGGGTCAGAGAAAAAGTAAATACACTATATATATGATTGCTAGAAGAGAAGTAGATAAATCAGGAAGTACCAAGAAAGAGAAAACTGCGATGAGAAACCAAACAGAGAGGAAAGCGCGCGGGAAGGAAAGAGAGATATATGGATAGTTAAGAAGGTAATTGAGCTTAGGCATACGCGGATATATATACCTCTGCATCCATTTGGTATAGAGGCTTTGCCCGCGAAGCCAGGAGGGCAGTCGCACTGATAACCTCCCTGTGTGTTGTTGCAGTGGCCGTAACACGGGTATGAGCCTGGTAATTTGCACTCGTCGATATCTGGACACACATGACCTGTTAGTTAGTATTGGACATGTATAGCATGTATATGGCATGTTCTACAGCGGCATCATGCCAACGTGTCCTGGAAGAAAATGATCAGTTGGTCATAAACACAGTTATTACCTTGGCATCCACCGGGGACGTAAGGATTGCCCTGATAACCATCACTGCAGTAGCACAGATAACCAGTGTAGCCAAAGCTGACTGTAGAAGATCTTTGGCAATAGCTGTGCTCGCTTCGGCACTCAGGAGCCGCCATGTTGGCGGTCTTATCTGTATTAGGACATGCTGAATAATCAGGGATGCCCCAGTCTAGCAAGGCCGGTAGCCCTTCGGGCGATGGCCCAACGAACATGTCCAAGGTGTAGTTGAACCCTGGCTCCGCTATGTAGAAAGCAGAAGGGTACACTGAATCGTTGAGCTTGTGGAGCTGGACGCGGTAGGAAGGGTAGCCCAGGGAGACGGTCGTTAGGCAACACATGACGCCGGAGCAGCGACCGAAATTGCCAGGGTTGGCTCCCGGACTGAGCGCCGGGCAGACGGCGGTGCAGGAACCGACCAGAATGCTAATGTTGTTCTCCTTCCTGAAGAGGCTGACCTGGACGTTGCAGCCCAGCAGCACCATGCTGTTGGTGTACTCGGCGAGGGAGTATGGGCCGCCGTCTCGTAGACCGGTGCCCCACTCGACGTCCGTCGCCGCGTAGGCGGAGTCCTCGAAGTCGATGCGGCGGCTGTTGATGCGCACGGTGCCCTTGGGGATGGAGATCTCGAGGACCTGCACCGTGCCGTCGCCCAGGAACAGCATGGGCGGGCTGTACGAGTGGTTGCAGGTGAGGTTGAAGCCGGGGTGGAAGCACCCGGGCTCCACGCCGAACGGATACGCGATGCTGATGTTGCCGCAGCTGCCGCTGCAGCCACCACCCCTCGGTGTGGCGGCCACCGCCCCGGCGAACCCGAACAGCAGCAACAGCAGCGCGCCGAGCGCAGCAGCAGAGATATTGCTCTTCCGATCACCGCTGGGACCCTTCGCATGCATACTCGCTACAACAATCTCCATATGCATATATGTGTACAAAATAATCTCAAGTGCAAAATCCGTTTGGTACTGCTGCCGTCTCGCGCATTGCAAGTTATACATAGAACTGTCTATAGACCTATCTAGTGCCATTACAAAATAGCTAGCCTACCTGCTGTATCTTTGTCTGGTCAACAGAGCACAACATTCCACATTTCCACACGACTTTTTTGAGACTTGAGAGGGCAGGTCATGGCTTTTCTGAGCTGGAGCTGGCGCCCAACATGTCCTCGCTCCTTCATACACGGTATCCCTGAGACCCTGACTTACCTTTCTGCATGTCATCACAACATCAATCCACAAGGCTGAGACAAATAAACGACGCATGACCAACTGACGTCGTCGTTCCAACGACTCCTGCGGCGACGCTGCGTTCGTATTTGCGGAGACCCAGGCTGCCAGTCTTCGGTCGCCTCCAAATAACGTGTGGTATGGGCCATCGTGTCCCGTGGGACAAGGTCAGGCATCAATATCTCAGACCGGAGGTGTAGGGCTTAAAGTTTTAATAGCGACGGCACGAGGAATGCAATTGAGAAGTCAATGAATTTCGGAGTTTTTTGACTGCAAAATCTGCAAGACAACACGGAATATCGCCACTGACAACATTGCTTCACTTTCGTGGAGGCACACAATAAGTTTATTACTCAGAGATGGAATGGTTCAAACTTTGTATTTAAACTAGCCTATCAACCCGTGCTCTGCATGGCTAGTAATTTCAAGGCTTAAGTATTTGTGGATAAATTTAGAGCCAACACATTCTTATTATATTATATTTTAATATATCTTTATACACTTTACCTGTTACACAGTAGAATTTAATTATTGATTACTGGTAATATGTGATATAAAGAAGGAAATGTGTATCATCCACCATATGATGAGATAAAAGTTAAAAATATATGTCCATTGGATTTGGATGTCATATATTTTCGTTACTAACTACTCTATGTTTTCATTATTTGTCTCATTAAGTCACAGTTCCATATGTATTAAATATATTACAATATACTTTGTATTATCATGAAAATCGCTAATCTTTTCCACTCACTGAATACATGTGTACATATGTAAGCTACATGATGACACATATAACTAAATATTTATATTTTCAACCTTTTTTTTTTGAAGTGAGGTGCGAGAAACGTATGTAAAAATCTCGTGGAGTATTTGTTTTTTAATAATAAAAAATATACAAAATTTAGGTACAGATTAGATGTTAATTTAGGTTAATTCAATAATGATAGAGGCAGTAACTAATTAGATAAAAATTTAGAAATATACTTTAGATTTTCTATAATGGTATATGTAGGTAATTAGAACAAAATCTAAGGGTTATTTTAAGTTACTTCCCATAATGGCATAGGTGGATAATATCTATATATTTAGGTGCTTATTTTACTTTATTTTTCATAATGGCAATGGTAGGTAATTTCCTAGAAAATAAAATAAGTCTAATTATTATTATTGTTAATGGTGATAAATTGATGGTCAGATGTTTCTAATTTTATAAGAATTTCTAGGATTTCATCTATATATTTTTCTCGCTTATCTCATGATGATTGACGTGGAGGTCTAAAAAGAGTCTCCGATTAGTAATAGTAATCCATTTCATGTATATTCCCCCCAAAAACCCGTAATATGTAGTCCACTGTTTTAAGGTTAATAATGATAGTTGGTATAAATAAATAAATATATATATATATTATAAAGAAAATTATGGTTTATTTGAGAACTCAATTTCTAAAGTAATATATTTGATTGTTGGAGTGTAATCTAAATTGCAGAGCATGTAAATGTTAAATATCTTTCTAGTACTATTCATATTAGTGATGTTTTATGAATTTGTTTTTTGTTTTTTTAACCGAAAGAGTTATCAGGTTGGTGTTTTGTTATAGATGGATGAGAACGGCGTAGATCTCATTTGCTTATATGGTTGGTGGTTAAAAAATATATTGAAATATGAGCATTGGACTACTGATTATGCTAGTGTAGATAATATCTTGAGCAATCCATCAAACAACTGACCTGCAATTCTATCATCCTTACATCTTCAGCTGCCATCAAACCAAATTTCCCTGCTAGTTAGAGGTTATCAACAGGGCGAAGCCAGAATAGCCTTCTGGCAAGGGTTGGGCTAGTGCTATGATGTCGAGATAGCTTATTTAGAATAATTCTAATGTTTTGGGCGTAATACCATGTAGATTTAACTAAGAAATATGGGGCTAGACCCTCGCAAAAAAAAAATATGGGGCTAGACCCGTGCTATAGCACGGCCAGGATGGGATGGTTCTGCCCTGCCTTTGAATATTAACATACTCGATCACAAACAAAAGTTCACCTTTAGTTTTCTTTTCCAACAAATAGAGTACCTCTTATCTTCCAACAATTGAATCATCATGCTATCTATCTGCCTGGTGCTGATAGTTCTTATTAACACTAAGCCAAAACAGGTGATCAGTGCCGGGCAGGGACCCCCCTACATGCACTAGGCTGCTTGGCGAGCCTGGACGAGGAAATCAGCGAACAAGGGCACACAAGATCATTAGGGGAGGTGGCAAGGTACTCAAGGGGCTTGGAGGCCGGTGGTGTCATCCGGGAGGAAGAAATCAATAATTTATTTCATGATACTCACAGTTGCAGTGGCGATCAGCCATGCACCTCTCAATCCACGAATTATGTTGATTATCTTCATCATCAGGAAAGTCGCCTTAGCCATATTGATTCCAACGTATATATACTGAGATGTACGGTCTCGAGATTACTTCTCTGCTTCCACCTCCAAGATGGGTGAGATACACACAGGGCAATTGAGAGCGTGGTTAAAGCAACGATGCCAATCAAGAAGAGAGAAATACTGAGGGCCTGCTGGCGCCAAATTTCAGGTTCCCTGCTGTATGTGCTCGATCCGTTTTGGTAAACCATGTTTTCCATAATATAATCTTAAGTTTATTTTACTTATCCCGAGTAATATATGTTATTGACAAAAGAAAAAGTTGATTAGAAACACTAAGGATTATGTGCTCAAGAGCTTTGGGCCTACTATTGTGCTTCTACAACGAGAGCGTAGGCACGCGCCAGTAACAAAGGTAACTGTTCAATATACCTTTATGTTAAACATCTTATTTACTTTCTACTGCATCAGTAGCCAAAAAAAAAAAAACATTGTGAGACATCAGTAACTATAATCACTTGAATAACCTTGAACCAACAATCTTCTCAGTGTGATGCAATGTATGTACAAAACTGTCAAATGATTTTCTTCTGCCACAGTCACCCTATTAGGAAGGGCTGAATAAAACTAAAATCATTTTGTATATGCATATCTTGCAACGAAAATGAATTAATTTCACTGCCAATCTCTCCATTACAAATGGATTGGAGGGAATTAATCAGTCTTTGTCAAATGAAAATAAGTATCTAATTACTCTGTTTAAGTGGGTCAAGATTTGTTTTGACTGTAGTCTGTAGGGAAAACCTCAACCTGTTTTTTTTTTACTTTTTCTTTATTTTAAACATATTTTAAATTTTCTCCCACGGAGAGTCGAACTCAAGCATGTTAGATGTGTTCTGATCACTAGACTAGAGGTCCTTTGGCTAAGTTGTTCGATACAAAGATGATTTAAAAATTCCACAACAAATACGGTTATCGGTATCATCTCTTTCTTTCAAGAAATTAAAGTACGACAACATTAAATTGTAAAATTACAGTTTGGGAAAAATCAGAAAAAGTCCAACATAAGTATATACTTATGACAAAGTAGTAAAAGTTACAAACATCTGAGTGCACAGTTACTAGGGTGTTGTATCTGATGGAAATAAAGAGGGTTCTGTTGTGCTCACAGACATACAGTCATGAAACCGACCAGCAAGCTGGTAGTATATCCACGAATAAAGAGTGGGAAATGAGCAAACATATGTTGGATGAACAAGTGATTAATTAACACCACCGAGGACACGCACAGCTGGCCGGATCACATGCATTAGCCAAGGCAATTGCCAGGCATAGCCACAGCCCAAATCTAGCAGGGCTTGGCGACGGCAGACAAATACATCTAGCAGAAGAGCTGTCAGGGAACCAATCCACAAGGAAAATCGTACAAAAGATGCATTTTCCGTGATGGTCAAATTACTCTCTATTTTTGGGCGCGTAAAATTACTTTAGTTAAGCAGGCTGCTGCTCGCCGGAGATCTTGTGAACATTTACCGATGCAACCTTCTGACCATGTCGTTCACTGATCTACCGACCATGCTCTATGTCGACGACAAGGCGGCCCCAAAGGAAGGGTACCGGAACGACATGTACTAGCCTCTCTCCAAGGAAAGCGCCCGGCGCTGACCGCCGCCATGGCTACTGTGGAGTCGTTCCGTGTGCTGACGCCGCCGATGGGCCTGGATTATTTTGTTGTCTTCGACGGCCATTCTGGCGTGGCCGTCGCCGAACACCTGAAGAACGTGCTGCACGGTGCCATCGACCAACAGATTCAGAGCGAGCTGCTCGTCGAAAACCTGCGGTTCCAGATGTCCAACGACGCGGCTGTGTGGTGGACAGCGACCATCCGGATGGTGTTCCGCGTCATCGAAGATGAGATTTGCCTCTATGATGGCACCATCGGAGACGACGCTGACGTCGGCGCGATGGCCCTTGTCGCTCTGGTGAAAGAGAACTAGTTGATGTTTGCCAACTGTGGCTTCTCCAAGGCTGCCGTATCCCGTGGCAGCCAGGCGGTAGTGCTCACTCCCGAGCACGAGGTAAAGCTAGTTTTTTTGCAGATGTTAAAGCATGGATTTCAAAAGCCCTGATTTACTGAATTACTTGGTAAAGTGACATTTTGCCTTGAAATGGATCTGAGATTCTTGCAGAGGCAAAATTATCTCATGTTAGTTTTAGTCAAGTATGCACTAGTCGTAGTAAAATGCTTGAATTAATTTTTTTTTGTTGGGCTCAATATTGAATCATACGAAAACAAAGGAATGTAGCTAGGAAAAATATTTTGGCGAAATTTCACCGAAATATCCGATATTTCACCTTTTCCGGTGAGGTCCGAAAGAAATTCAAAATAAATAGTACCAATGTAATTTTGTTCTTGACCACCTTCATGAGTCTAAATTGTGTTTTTTATGTATGCAATCGTGATGTTTTATAGATTTGAGGCAATATGTTGTGAAATCAAGTCAAAACTTTTTGAAAAATTCAAATTTTGTTCGTCGAAATTTCCGAAATTCCCGAAATTTCATGTTTATCGGTGACCTCCGAAATTTTTTTATTTCCGAAATAGTTTTCCTAGGAATGTAGTAGCATGAGAACCGATAAATATTAACAGGTTGAATTCAGAGTTCAGAGCCAGGCCTGAAATTGAAGGTTATTTGTTTCCAAAACGAAAAAAGTTCATTTCACAAATTTTACAAATGTGCAGGGAAATATGTCAGATGAACAGGAGAGCAAGAGGAGGCCAACTCAAAACTAAGGAGACAGCGCGTGTATTTCATACGTCTTAGCATCCAAACTACAGTTTTTCTCTCATCAACTTCGTGCACAGAATTTTTCTCTCATTTCATTAACATGATGCTTGTACGTAGACATGTAACCATTTGATGGCCAATCTTACTCGTGTCATGCAAAACTGGTTCCAGGGAGCGTCCGGTACAAGGAGGACCGCTTGAGGGCCCTGCTGGAGGTGATGGCCGTGGACCGGCGGCAGCTGGGAGACGAGCTCCTGATCCTGGCAAACGACGGGCTCTGGGAGTCCCTCATGCCGGCGAAGGCATGGATCTTCGTCTGGCAGACGCTGATCACCAAGCTGTGGCAGCAGGACCGTAAGAACTCGCCATCCAAGCTCGCTGAGGTGCTTGCCGAGCATGGCATCAGCCTTGGCAACAAAGACAACGTCAAAGTTGTCATCATAATTTTCCGGGACTTCTGGAGCCGGTGCATCAGATAGCTAGTGATGGAAAACTATTGAGTGGTAGATCCTTCGCTCCATCGGTTCATCATGGATCGCTAGCTAGCTTCTTGTCGTTCGTGCTTGTGCACGGAGTTGAACTTTATTTAGTCGCTAGCTGAACTTGCTATCGCGGGCACGTGGACGTGGACGGGAGCACGGCTGGGCTGGATGTGTGGATGGCGCGGCGCTGCCGCGGCAGCACTGTGGGTGATCCCTGCACTGTGCCACACACATGCTCGGTGCTCGAGCATGAAAATCCCAAGTCTCCATACGCGAAGGTGAGCGTTCTTCTCTCGTAGCATTCGAGTTCTTGGGGGACGTGAATAGAAAAGGATCGCTGTTGTTCTTTCATGCATGAATCAAGATTCTTTTATAGATGCGATTATGCATTTTCCTGGCCGAACTTCTAGTATAGTAGGCTTATTGGAAGGGATTGTCTATACAACACTTGAGTGTTTTAGGAGATTGCAACACTTGATTTTTCAGCCGTTGAATTTCAAGATCCATGGTTAAGATTAAATCTAACTTTATACTAGCAAAAAAAATTCAAGTGTTTTCAAAGCTTGTAACACTTGAATTTTCAGTACACCTCCACTACTCAAAAGTTACACCTTCACTCTTCAAAACTTACACCAAAACGTCAATGTAATTCTAATGTAACACGACTGTAATTTTAGAGTATACAAAGTGTAACTATGGTGTAACAAAAATTCAGGAGTTGGGAGATCCTATAACAAACAAAATTTTCTTTTCTTATACGTTATATATTTAAAGCACAAGTCTTAACATAAATTTGAATCATTGAAATATAAGCGGTAGACAAAAAGAATGATAGGTTGGCTGGACGTGGCTCACAAAAGAAGAAAAATCCAACGCTCACGACGTGGCCATGGGACGAATGCAAAATCGAGTGTCCGGCAGCACCGAAACACTCGAGTGCCTGTTAGCTTTTCCGTATTGGAAACAAAGAACATGTCAAAGAACCTGGACAATTTAATCCGATGAAAAAATGTTCAAGACACTTGATTAGCACAAGGGAGTACGTTCTGTTACAAAACTTCTCCATGGCTTTGTCCAAGGCTAATAGAAGTGTGTGGACACAGTTTGATAAAAGAGCTATGGTAAACTAAATAGATTTTACATGTCACTGTCAAAGGTCCATATATGCGTCCTAATTTTCTGTTGCAAAATCTATAGCATGTGTCTCGAGTCGTTGTATGAAATGAAAATCGCAACTCAGGCATGGCGATGAAGAAGATAATCATATAAACTATGGATAGACTAACAGGATATTGGTGTTGCCCGATAGACAGGATATTGGATCATATGATAATTATTTTGTAAATTTTCCTGTCCAAACTTCCAGTATAGCATGCATGTTGGAAACAAAGAACATGTCAAAGCAACCTTGGGCAATTTAATCTGAGAGAACAGACATGAATCGAAAATCATATGATCATATAACTAAACTACGGATAGAATATAACAGGATTTATTGGTGTTGGATTCTATAGATGCGATCAGATCCCTCTTGAAAATTTATTTTGTAAAATTTCCAGACAAAATTTCCAGCATAGCATGCTTCATGGAAACTAAGAACATGTCAAATCACCTGGGCAATGTAATCAAAACCTTGTATACGAGAACACACATGAATCGAAAATTCATACAAATCAACGATTATTACAAACATTAACATAAACAGGGACAAACCAAGATTGTGTCAACAAGAGCTAACTTATTCAGAAAAGCAAATGGAAGGCACTTGACCAGGATCTGATTCAGACGTAGTCTTGAATGTTCGTGTACCATCGGTACACGGCTCCATATAGCTTGGGGAACTTGTCGACACAGAGCGTGTCAAAGGGAAGAAAAACGGCGCGGTTGCCGAGCACCAAGCGAGGCGTAAACCTGCCGCTGCCTACATGCACGTCGAAGACTTCATTGCCTTCTGTGTCTCTCCACGCGTAGCGGTGCACGAGCAGCATCCCATCGTTGTTGGCGTCGTCTTCAAGGGAAGGCACAAGGAACGAACGAAAGCCGGGCATGGCGCAAGTACAGCCAGCTGCAGGGTCATGCGCCCTGGCCAGGTACACCAGGTGGGGCCGCGGCGCGAGCACGACCTTGAGCAGGTCCCCGTGGCGCGTGGAGGCGTAGAAGTTGCCCCGGAAGGAGAGGCCGCCATGGAAGAAGCAGTCACCGGCGCCGAGGACGCAGCTGATGTCTACGGTCCCCCAGCCGTCGTCCCCGGGCTTCGCATACAGGAGCGTCTTGCTGCCCTGTATCCACGCGATGAGCAGCACGGTGGCAGAGTCGCCGTCGAAGACGACTCCGGCCGAGACGAAGCTTGCGTCGGCGACCGTGCGGCGCAAGCCCGGGAGCACGGCCATGGCGGAGGTGAGCGGGTTGAGGAGGCGCACCGTGTCGGTGCGCTCGGAGCGGAGCAGCAGGAGCCCCTCGGAGCCGGCGGAGGTGAGGACGTCGCCGTACTTGTCGGGCGGCGGCAGCCGGATGCGGAGCGTGGCTCCGGTGCGCACGTTGACGAAGCGGTTCTTCCCGTCCTCCGGCGCCGGCGCCTCCGCATCGGCGGCCACCCTCACGTAATCCTCGTCCTCGTCCTCCTCCCGGAGCAACACGAGCAGTTCGTCCCGGACCATCAGCCAGTTGCGGGGGACGAATTGCGGGCGCAGGAGGCGCGGGTCGTCGGTGGAGCTCCGCCACGGCATGCAGACGGCGCGGAAGCGGATGTACTCCGTCCCGTCGGCGGCGAGCAGCTTGTCGGCGATCTCGCGGACGGCGTCCGGGATCAGGAGCGACCAGTCCCTCCTCTATACCGTCATGCTGCTGGATGAGTAATCGATTGAGCAGGGAAAGCATCAGGAATTAATAATCGAAACTGTCTGAAGAACATCAGGAAAAAACATCAGAAATGGAGATGACCTGCAGACGACGACGGCGCCGGCGCTGGATGTGACCGGAGTTGCGACAGCGGCGGCGGCGGCCATGGGTTGAGGGCGTAAGCTAGGGCTTCTTCGGGAGGATGGGTTGGTGAGAATGGGGCCTGGAGGATTTGGATGCCGAAATGGGGGCGCGTCTGTGGAGATTTATAGAGAAAACCTAGGGTTCAGGAAGGGGGTTGGTGGCTGGATCGATAGGGCAGGCCGATATGGAAACTGCCAACCACCACTCTAGCTAGCGAAAAACGTTTCGGCCCCCGCGTCGCTCCTGAGCGGGCGACACGGGCGGCGAACGAAACCCTAGCTCGCCGCCACCCCACTCCCTCCCTTCCCTGTCGCGCCGCCGCCAGAGCGAGCCGCCGGAAACCGCGCTGTTGGCCGGGACGGCGGCGGCGAGGCCCTAGAAGCCGTTTTCGAGTGAGACGCGGTTGGATTTGCGAAGGATCTAGAGATGGGGAAGCATGTGGCGGCGGCGGCTCGATCCGGCGCTCCATCGGCCAGATCCGGTGGCCTTGCGGCGGATCCATCCGTCAAGAAGCTGGGGCATGCCGGCAGCTCGTGGCGGTGGGTTTCCGCCGTGGCGGCTGCGCGGCAGGCACGGCGGCGCTTCGTGCGAGGCGGGCGCGCTCGTGCAGCGGAGGCACGGCGGCTGCGCGGCCGAGGCGGCATACAGGCGGCGCGCGTGCAGAGGAGGCACGGCGGCTGCGCGGCCGAGGCGGCGTCCAGGCGGCGCGCGTGGCGGAGAGTGCAGGCGTGGCGTTCAGCGGCCGCGGCGAATGCACGGTGCACGTGGTGCACGGCAGGTGTGCTGCGGCTTAGGCTGCGCGTCGTCCACGAGGTGTGTGCGGCGTGGCTGCGCTTCGTGTGCACGAGGTGTGTGCGGCAGTAGCTGGCTGAGCACAAGAGCAGCTCTGGTGGTGGAGCTCTGGTGGTGGTATGTGTAGCAGCAAGGCAGTGGTGTTGTGGTTGAGATGGTGCCCATGGTGGTCTGCTGTAGACGGTGAGCATGTTGGGGAGCCGATGACAGGTTGAGATCGAGGTGCTTGTGGTGGTTGGTGTGGAGGCCAGCATGGTGGTGCTGGCGATGCATTTGCGATGGCTGGTAGGCAAACTGTGGCCAGCATCCTGATGCATGGTGGAGACGGTTTCCAAAATCATCTTGGCGGCTGAGGCCTTGAACTACATGTGAAAATGTCGATCTGGGCAATTCCATCATGTGCATTTGGGTGTGCGGGATCTAGGCGAAAGCAAATACTCGGCCCCTAGCCGATGCTGGCGACGACAACACCTTTAGGGGTGCCGTTTCCCTCGTTTGAGGCGTCGCCAACAAGGTCCCTGCCCCAAGTATCATGGCCTCCGGGTGAAAACCAAGGTTCAGATCACTGGACTGGGCAACGGCGGTGTCTTAGACTCGCTTTCTGCTTGGAGACATTGATTTGGGGGTTCTTGCCATGGTGGTTGCTGATCGACGTTTTTCTAAATTGGCAACGATGATGATACCTTCAGTGAAGTCGGAGTTTCCGTCGAGATGATGGTTCCGTTTCAGGCGAGGCCACCTCCTCTTTGAAATTGTGCTCAAGAGGGCCATGGCAAGGGCGTCCTAAGATGAAGTCGGAGCTGCTGCATCGCGGTGTGCGATTGAGCTTGGCAACGATGACATGCGGTGGATTCTTTTCTGTGTGCTTTGATTGGGATGCAGCTACTTTGAGGAGAGGGCTGAGGCTTGTTGTATTGAAGTCGGAGCTGCTGCCGGATGGTTAGCTTGGCAACGATAACAATGCTTCAGGCTCCGTCAGGGCTAGGTGGTTGGTGTCTTGGTTGTTGCTTGAGCTCGGCGGGTCTCTTTTATCCCGCATGTGGTGTTCATAGGTTAGTCTTTTTCTTTTTCATAGAATAATTGTACGGTTTGGTCTCGTTTCCCTTAATATGAGGCGCCTTCTTCTTATTAATACATGCCGGGGCACTCAAGTGTTTCCGGGTCTTTCGAAAAAAAAAAAATATGGAAACTGCCAGATATGGAAAGTAGATGGCTCCAGGCTCCTCCGGTCTCACGTACGCGTACACATTTTCTTTAACATACGGTGATCTCTACGTATTCGAGCAGAGCCAACCGTACGTAGGCGGTAGGCCCCGCAGTTTCATGTGCTCCTGTCCTCTTCCTGATGTTAGATAATCCTGTCCTCTTCCTGGCATATGAATAAATTGCTGAGCATGCACATACGTTGCCTGCAATCTCGATATGTGCTGGAAATGGAAAAGGAAAACAAAAATGAACGTAATCGTCACAGGTTCACACCCTGCCAGACGAAAATTCGAATTTTGCTGTCTTGTCCCGCTCCAGCACCCTTCCATTCCAGCACAGTTCAAAGCGGCAGGAGCCTCGAGTTTAAAAGCTTCCTCTTCCGGCTCCATGGACGCACTCGAACCCTATGCCAAATCGTTCCTCCCAACCGCGCCGCCGTAAACACGCGACCATCTCTGAAAACCCTAAGCAGCCATTACCTTGAACATTTTGGTCATGTTGTGTCCTCCGGCTCTGATCTCGAGCACCCACTCGCAGTGTTCTGGTTATCGGTAGAAAAAAAATTTCGGGACCCCACAATAGGAACGAAATTGACGAATTTCGCCGATTTTCCGAAATTTCGGGCCGAAATTTTTCAAACGAAATTTTGAATTTGACCAAAATTTGTCCGAAATTTGGTCCGAAAAAATCCGAAAATTTGAATGAATTTCGGCGAAATTTTGGCGAAATTTCGGCGATAAAAAATAGGAGCAGATAAGCAGATTAAATACATGCTTTCAATTGTCCATTTTAATCGAACAAGGCTCCAGGACTTCTGACTTACAAGTCCAAGCCTCCAAATCCATGTAGTTACAGGTTGCAAATGGTGCAATTAGCCTATCTTAATCTAACAAGGCTCCAGGACTTCCAACATACAAGTCCGAACCTCCAAAACACAGAGACCATGTAAATAACTAACTAGTCAATATATATCCAAAAGTCACTACTTGATTGCCATGCCAAAATATTTCGACCTTGCAGATTTCTGGTGCAGTCCTTAGTTCTCGCTACCTGTAGCATGAACAAAAGTATTTGTAATCAGAACAAACTCATCTTTGGGACAAATTTTTTGCAAGAATATGGCATCACCATAGATAAGGTTGTGCACGTTCACAGTCTTCTTCCTACAGTTCCTTACAGGCCGATTGGTGTTGTTCTCACCTAAAACAAGCATGTCATTAGTAAAGCAACTTGTGAATTAGTAAAGCACAAATATATAAGCTACATGACAACATGTCATTCACCTGTTTGGTCTGTTGCTTCACCTTGCCCATGCGCTTCTCCTTCACCATCCTCAGAGCCACCGTCACCAGATTCATCATCCTCACGAGCCTCATTACCACTGGAGCTAGAGTCCACTGTTTCCATGTCGCATGGAGTCACTGTGTCGCTGTCACTTCCAACATATTCATCCTCCACATCCTCATTTGGCTGCTTCCTGCGCTTTTTATTCTTCACACCATTGTCACGTTTTCTCTTTCCTGTAAGACTAGCTTCCCATACTTCACGCAGCTCACGAGAAGGTTGGCCATCTTCCTCATCAAGAATCGGCTGTGATTCAGCCATGGAGCCATTAAGCCAATCTGTGATTGGGTTAGTTTCATCATAGAGTGCAACATCCATCATGGCCCCGAAAGGATCTGCAACCTTATCTTGATGATCAGCTTCTAATCGCTGGATCGCTAGTTTCAAGTTGTAATGCACAAACACCAACTTGTGAAGTTTAGCATAACTTAGCCTGTTTCTAAGTTTTGTGTGGACCAATGAAAAAGTGCTCCAGTTCCTCTCGCAGCCACTTGAAGAAACACATTGCGACACTATTCGTAATGCATACTTTTGCAAATCCTTAGTGTCTCCACCATAAAGACTCCACCAGTTAGCTACAAAGGGGCATAAGAGCTATTGATCTAAAAGTTTAAAATTTACAAGTTTTAGTTGAAAGAATGGGAAAAATAACATACCTGGGGTCACATCGCCTGATAATGCTGCCAACCGAGCTACTCTTGTGCCAAACATTCCTCGCTTGGCTTTGAAAAACTGGAATTCAGAAATAGCCCGAACTGCACTGTCAGCTGAATCTGCCACTCTTTCAATTGCAATTGCGAGTTCCTTCAAGTATTCCGGCTCAGAATGAAAATCTAACTTGTAATGTGCTTCAGGATTAAGTACACCAGCTACAAGGATAATGAAAAGAAATAATATATATCAGAAATTCAGAATGCATTGTAATAGAGAAAAGATTGGAAAAAGGGCAGTTGAGCCAATCATACCTGCAACCATTAGAGTATTGTTGTTCATATATTCGACCCTTTTGTCTAGCATCGACAAAACTTTATTTAAGACATCTCGACGACCACTCAGGTGAGCTTCCAATTGATGTCTAGTTGCCATCACCCTTGGTAGAAATCCTGAGATAGTCCCAATTTTTTGTGAATCAGCAAATCGCAGCAAATAGTAGATTGGCCTCACCATATCCAGCACATACTTAACATTATCCCACCACTAGCGTTTTGACAAGCATTCATCAGTGTAAAGATACTCATTATTTGCATTGTAATCACTATTTCTCCACTCCTCGGATGCCATCCATTGACGGAACTTATCCATTCTATCCCAAAAGCTTTGCAGGAAGACAAAGATGGTTCCAAACCTTGTAGCATTCCAACGGTACAGCTCTCCACCAATGTGACGCTTCATCTCAGCATGCAATCTGTTGTGATTGTAGAAAAACTTGCAGATTCGTTGGGCACTGGAAACAACATTGTCCACAAATGGAAAAGTCCCTATGTCCTTGAGCAGGAGGTTGATGGTGTGTGCAGCACACGGCTGCCAAATGATGTGGGGATACTCCTTGGTGAGCTGTAAGCATGCTTTCTTATAGTTTGAGCCATTGTCAGTTACAATCTGCACAACTCTATGAACTCCAATTTCATCAATTACCACCTCTTTAATACAATCATAGAGGAAGCTAGCATTCTGAATTTGACCAGTTGCATTGATTGTTTTATGGAAAAACATTTGTTCATTGCAATATACCATAAAATTGATGATGCTGTCACCTGTACGTCCAGTCCAAGAATCACACATAAGGCTCACACCATACTGATCCCAATCTTTCTTTAAACCTTCTAGATTCTCCAGTAGTTCATCATAGTTGTTCTGCAATTTATACAAATATTAGGCAAATAATAAGGAATATTAAAATAAGTCAGACACAAAAGTTAGGCAACTGACAAGGAATATATACCTGCAAGTATGGACCATCGATCTCTTCACCAGTTGGGCATGGCACCCCCTCACCAAGCTGTTGAGTCAATTTTATTGCTGCCCGGAAGTAAGGACAGTTTGACTTCCTCCCAGCAATGTCGTTTGCATGAAACCATTTAGCCCACGCTCTGCCAAGTTTTTCTTTGAACTCTTTAATATTGAAAGCACGGTCAATCCTTGGCTGGACAGGTGCTCGGCTGCGTGCCAAGTCAATGTCGAACCCTCCTCTTTTTTTAACACAGGCTTGACGATCACCACCCACGCAGCTCGCCGTGGTACTTCTACTCTTGCTACTAGAACCACTCACAAAGTTTGCCCTGCTCATATGGAGATCCTTTAATGATCTTCTCACTGCAACCTGCACGTCATCACCATCATCAATAGGAATTAGACAAAAATAAGAAGTGATAAGCAAATAAATAAGAAACAATCTGTACAGTCCAAGAATTACCTGCATGTCATCCTCCTCATCACTAGGAATTTCAATGCAGTTACTGCCTTTTCCTGTGAGAACATCAACTATTTCTGCAATATCATCATCTACTCTCAGTCTGTGGTTCTTCTTTGCTCTCCTTCTTGCCTTCCCTAATAATCTGGTTGATTTCATCATTTGTCGCACATCCTTGGGCACCTTTGTGCACTCCGTAACATTACCAGGAATTCCAGCAAGATGTTCTCTAAACCGGGTAGCACCACCACCTTTAATTTGCTTGTGGCAGTAGTTACACTTAAATCCAGCACCAACAGGATCGCCATGTGACCATACATACTCAATACTCCGATCTGGACATCCAATGGTATAAATTAAATTCATGCTACACTTTAAATCTGTGCAACTACTATTTCAGAAACAATATAACTCATGGACCAGCAACATAATAAATAGAACACGATGGTCAACAAAATTAATCCCCATCTGTTCATAGTCCTAGGTAATCACCTAATTTATACCTACACTTTGCTGTCATATCGCTGCAAGGTTTCCACTTCAGATTTTTTTTTTTAGGACACAAGGGTCCTCGAAGCAGGTTCAGAGAAACAATTTAGGAAGGGAAAGAAATCACGAAGTTCACATGCACAATCTTCAGTTCCAAACTACATCTGGATAACAAGATAAAAAATATGACGACTCCATCAAGGCTACTACTCCTAAATGCCCATCTCCTCTATTAGTTTCCAACGAACAACTTCTCTGATTCGACTACAGATTGCAGTACCATCATTATCAATTTTACCAAATCACTCGCACAAGATAAATCAGTGCATCAATCCAACAGAATTAGTAAATCGACCATTACTTTCCTGCTGCAGCAGTGCCATCGCCCCCATTCCCTCCATCGCAATCACCTCTTCCTCTGCTTCCATTCCCGTCGGGGCCGGCACCAGCAGCTCTCCCGCGCCCATCAGGACGACCAGCACCTCCTACACCATCCATGCCTCGCTTGTCGGAGTTGGGGGCGCAGTCCATGGCCGGATCTGAGTGGAGATGTGAAGACAAGGGGGAGATGCAGAGGCTGCCCGGGAGAGTGGAGAGGAGGAGAGAGAAATAAAATTTCGTGGCTGCTAGGGTTCTGATGAGGTTTTGTTCACATGGAGAAGGAACTATGGGCCTTGTGGGCTATGTTGGAACCGAAAAAAATTCAAATTGGGCCGAAATTTTTGGCCCGGTAAGAAATTTTACCGCCCACCACCGATAAACCGAAATTTCGGCGAATTTCGGTGAATTTCGGCCGAAATTTTTTTCACTGCCACTCGGGGTATGCCCTGAGCCAGTCGTACTTCCCCTATACACATGCAGATATGCATTTCAGAAGCATGCATATCTGATATAATTAGTAATCAGCCACAATGGCAGGACATTAGCAGACGCCAGACAGCGAATTAAGCTTCTCTAATAACTCACCTGTAGCGTTGTCCTGTCGTTGAGCTTGGCTGCGCATCGAGGGCTCCGGAAGGCGTTCCGCGTCGTCGACGATGAGATTGGCCTCTACGATGGCACTGCCGGAGATGACGCCGACGTCTGCGTGATGGCCCGTTGCCCTGGTGAAAGAGAACTAGCTAGTTGATGTTTGCCAACTGTGGCTTCTTTTTTTAAAATGACTTAACTCTTTTGTGTGTGGCAATCTCATTATATCATTGTTTTCCTTGGCAGTTCCATGAAGTAGGAGAATCGGATGGGGCTGACTTTTTGTCGAAGAGGAAGTAGGAAAAATCTGTAAAGCCTTGATTGCCTGGTCAATTGATCTTTTGCTTCAAGTTAGAGTTGCTCTTCTTCTCCTTTTGTTCCAAGTTAGAGATCTGACTATATACGGCTAGAATAGGGAGGTATCTCACTTTTTACCCCGTCGGAAGTCGGAAGAGAATGATTCCTAGGCACTGTGATGTAAAGTCTAAGCATGTTTCGGGCTTTCGGCTCTATTGAGTCGCATTTTCATGAGTTAGTCTATCTTGTAAGTGTCCACACATATATATGATGAATCATGCTTTGCTCCATTTTTTTAAGGATGATGAAGTATACGTGACACCAGACAGACAACGAAAGGCATGGAATAGAGAACTGACCACAGATATTTTGGTCCCAGTTCAGGAAATGTTTTGCCATTGTTCTCCACTGGAATTGAAATTTGAGCCGGGCGACTTTGCGACTGCTGAAAATGATACGCTTTTTCTGAGTGAGAAACCTGTAAGAAAGGCTTCATGTGTTGGAGCAGAGACGCCAGTTCCATCATGGGAGCATATGACGGTGGTGGTGGTCCTTTCACGGCCGGTGCAGCTGCGTAGCAGGATGGCATCCTTTGTCACAAGGTTAAGCTGTAGTGCCAACCTTTTGCTGAGGAACACAAGGATGCTTTGCTCAAATGCGTAGAGATCAGTATGTCTATAAAAATCTGTACGCGTACGTGGGACCGGAGGTGCCTGGAGCAACCAGGGAAGTATAGGTGCCCTGCTCGAATACTTTGTAGAAATCCTGTACGTGTACCAACTTTCCTTTTATGCCCTGCCTGCGATCCAGCCCGGGACCCATTTTGGCATCCCAATTCTCCAGAGCCTCAGCAACCAATCCTACCCCAAGAAACCCTAGCTCCTCGATCAACCCCATGGCGGCGCCGCCTCAACCACTCAACCTACGACCCCTCGCCGCCGCCGCCGCTTCGGTCGCTCCCAGCTCCGGCACCGTCGTCTTGCACAGGTCAGCTGCCCTAGGTTCGCGCGCGTCTCCATTTCTCCACACATAACATTATTCCTGATGTTCTCCAGCTCGATTGATTACTCCTCCAGGACGGAAGACAGGGTCATGGTCGGCGACGAGCTGCTCGGAGTGGGGGTCGTCCACAGGTAAGAAGAGCTAGCCGCGCGTTCTTCATTTTCTCGATCCATGGAGGAGGTTTTCTTCTAGATCTGACGCTTCTTTGATTTGTTCAGGTCTGAGGAGAGAGATTGGGCGGGGCTCCTCCCGGAGGAGCTCGTCTCCAAGATCGGCGACCACCTTCTCGCCGGCGACGTCGCGGACTACATCCGCCTGAGGGCGGTCTGCACGCCGTGGCGGAGCTCCACCGTCGACCCGCGCGGCCTCCTGCACCCGCGATTCTTCCCCCGCAACTGGCTGATGATCCGGGACGACTTGGACTACTCTGTGGAGGAGGCGGAGGCTTCGTGAACGTGCGCACCGGCGCAACGCTCAGGATCCGGCTGCCGCCGGTCGAGGCGTACGGCAAAGTTCTCACCACGGAGGGCGCCGAGGGGCTCCTGCTAGCTGCTCTACTGCGACCGCACCTACACGGCGCGCCTGTTCAACCCGCTGACCGCCGCCACGGCCGTGCTCCCGGGCTTGGCAGACGTGCGCAATGTTGCCAACTTCTTCAGCACCCGCCCACCGTGTTTCCGCCGGGCTGGAGTCGTCTTCGACGACGAGTCCCCGGAGCGCCCCACCGTGTTGCTCATGCGGGCCATCCTGGGTAACATGGCGCTCCTGTACGCCAAACCCGGCGACGACCGCTGGGGAACCGTCGACATCAGCTGCATCCTCGACGACCGGGACTACTTCGTCCACAGCGGCCTCTCCTTGCGGGGGCAGTTCTACGTCTCCACGCGCCATGGGGACGTGCTCAAGGTTGCGCTCGCGCCGCGACCTCACCTGGTGTACGTGGCCAGGCCACATGACCCTGCAGGCTGTTCATGCGGCATCGGCTTTTATTTGCGCCTCGTGCGGTCCCTCGATGACGACGACGCTGATGACAACGACGGGTTGCTGCTAGTGCGCAGCTACAAATGGACACAAGCCGAGGTCTTCGCCGTGCATGTCGGCAGAGGCAGGTTTACACCACGCTTGGTGCTTGGCAACCAAGCCATTTTCCTGCCATTGGCCACCCTGCGTGTTGACAAGTTCCCCAAGCTCCATCGTGGAGTGTACCGGAAGTACAAGAGCATCCAAGACTACATCTGAATCAGATCCGACTGCCTTACATTTGCTGTTTCGAAAAATCAGCTTGATGATACAATCTTTCAGATTTATCTGTCACGTTATGACATGTATAATTTGCTTGGATTTATATTCTGGTTTATCCCTACTAGACCAAGTGGCCCGCACGATTGCGCGGGCTAGTCTCATAGTACTATGATATTTGGATGCCTATTTTGTTTTGAACATGATCATGTTTTGAATTAAACACTGATATTTGGCAATTGTTTTTGTACAATTTTTATTGCAATTTCTTTTGATGCATTCTATTATGTTGTTCATTGCTATTTTACCTTTCTTTCTGTATCATTCAACTAATGTGCAACATTGTTACTTAATGAATGCAAAATATGACTAACAAATACTCCCTCTATCCCTTTATATAAGGGATCCTAGCATCCTGATATAAAAATATTTTTTGTGGTAAAAGGACTACTATATCCATCATTTTACCTTACCTCATCCACCCATAAACTCTCAAAGTTTGTCTTATATGTAGAACCTTTATATTTTGGTACAAATTTCAAACCATTTGATCTCTTATAAGAAGGGACAGAGGAGTATTATATTTTTGAAAGCAGTGTTTCTTATGAGCAGATACTTAAAGTATAAAATGTTAGTTTTGTATATTACAACATAGGAAAACAATAATAGAAATGCAAAGGTTGCCACTGCACGTGATTTTGGATTTCCTGCTACTGTAATACATGTGTCACAAATTTAACTAATTGACTACTCTGTTCTCGCACACAAGCAATATTGCAAGTCATGCACCACCAGTTATTATTCATATTCATATAACCAATTTTGTCCTTGGTGGTACATATGAATTCCTATTATTTTGATCATAGAATATTCAAATCGGATACATCATATGTGTGCTAATTAATGTACTATTGTCTACACATAAATTCTATGTCCAAATATCTCTATTCATTTCGCTATATTGCAATTCTGTGATTTCTTTCAAGGAACTGCCATTTTAAAAGATTGGTTTTTCAATAATTCCTTAAGTACTTTTATTAACATTCATCATGCTTGGAAACTTGTCATGGATAAGAAGAATTGTAAATGAAAAGAAACACAAATCAATTTTGCGGTAAAAAAGAAACACAAATAAGTGCTTTGACAAAGAAAGCGGGTAGTCGTAGGGTTAAATGCATGCATTATTTTAATGAAGAATTATAAATAAATGTGACAAAATATTGAAAAATATTTGAAAAAGGATTAAAATTTGCCTGTTTAGAATCTCCGAGCCTCACGAATTTCTATGTTTATGTAGACTTAAGTAGCACTTTACTACGCAGTCCTAAGCGTAGAATTTTAGCTTTAAGAATATTGTATTCACATGTTCTATAGTGGGAAGAAGGAGACACTACATTTGAATTATAACTTACCATAAAATTATTTCACAACTTTGACTGCTTGTGATCTTGTTTATTATTCTTTGCTCATTGGTTTCATCTGCATAATAAGTAGACCGATAATTTCTGCAAGGAAGAAAAATAATCAACTGTTTAGATACCTGTTTGCCATTGTTGTTCCTTCTCCGTAGTGCTTTGTTGTCAGAAAATTTAGAGTAGTAGTACAGGAGATCGAACGAATTATTCTTCCAACTCATATTCTAATGTATGGTATAATATATTGACTTTATATATGGATTCTTCAACACACTATACTTGTTATGCTTCTCCACTTCGATATTGTTCAATATGTACTCTGATTTCTCTTCAATTGTCCACTTTAAATTGGGGACCAAGGTTTTTCTGATATAAGCTTGTATCACATTTTCTCTATAGTAATATCAACATGAGCAACAACCAAAGTTATTCATCTTTATAATATGTTAGTAGTAACAACCGTACCATCTCATCTGATAGAATTTTTTCAGTTCTAATAAGCTCTTTTGTACTTGGATTGATGGAGTCCCAGAGTGTCAATACTTCAACCTTTATGGTTCATGTGTCCTCAGTTGTCCAAGTAGTCACCGTCTTGTATGCCATATCACTTCCACCATACAAAATACAAAGGGAAAAAGTCTATAATATTGAATTTACTGTCCTAAGGTATGAGAGGAAATGAAAACAAAATATACTGAACCTGTAAATTAAGCCAGGAAAAATATCCATTCTGTATATTGCATAAATTTCGAATATCAAATGCATTGCAGATTGTAAACGTTGAGTGGTTGGCATAGGTAGGGATGGTGAAACTATCAGTAGCATAGAACGCAGAGGCGGATGGGGGACCAGGGATACTTGCAGGGTTTGAACTGTCAGGTTTGTCTAGGAAGACCATGCACATTTCAGAACTTGGAGCTGCTTTAAACATTGGTACACTTGTAGCTGCACTGGAACAAAGATATACAACCATTGTGGTAGGTTTCATCAATTTTTTTTGTTTAACCAACTATCATGTGGAATGCCTAACTTAAGCTTGTGTAATCATCTATACAGTAAAAGTTGATTGATATAAAGGTATATGCGAACTGTATACAATTTACAGTTTTTGTTGGGTATGAATAATGTATGTTCTTGTATTTAGAAAATACTGTCCAATTATGAGAACTGCACGGTCTACGTGCAATATAATCTAACAGGATTTTGCTTTTCATAGTGGATTTTTTCTACCATGACAATTTTAATCCGGGTAACAAACTACAAACCTAGCGATTGGGAAAGTACACCATTAGCGGTTGCTAGGAACTACTTAAGAACAACGGATGAAAAAATATTGACCAAGTGAAGGAAGTATTTCTCCATTAGAACCATCTATTATCTTAGTATTTGAAGAGAAAAAGAAGCCACCACGTTCGCTCTCAAGGCCACGAAATTACCACGTTAATCTGAAAAAAGAAAAGCTACGAGCCGTTGGATTTTATGAACATCTAAAGGTCTAGATTAAACAACATACTTATGTCATAATAATACATAAATAGAAAAAGATCTAACCGTTAATTTTAATGATGATCCAATGGTCACGGTTAAAACAAGAGTTCAAATAAAATATGATAGACGTTGTATACATGGAATTGGAATACGTATGAAATATAAAATATACAACCCAACCTGGCAACATCTGCACGCATAGGGCGGCTATAGGAGTCTTGCTCAGTAGAAAAGGAAAAACATCTAACCATTAATTTTAATGATAATCTAATGGTCAGGATTAAAGAAAGAGTCCATGTCATAATCATAGAAAGAAGATACTTGCTAAGGAAAGTAAATTGACGTTTTGTTTCTCCAGCACGCACAGCTGTATACCCCTCACGTACATTGACATGCCAGGCGTTGCTCAAGAACCCTAGGTTGTTCTACGTTGCCGTAGAGTGTGGAGCGTGATCGTACTGCCGTCCGTCGACACCCCGTCGTGTTGCCGCAAACAAGCCTAGAGCTAGATCGCTGTTCATCTCCATGACAGGCAATGATCTAGGTGAGAACGGGTCTGGAGGAGTTTCGCCAACTCGCCGTCGTCCTGATCATGTGGAGCCCTGCTATCGTAATTCATCTCCAAGGAGAAAGACACCGTTGTGGCCTACCACAACCGTCTTCTTGCTTTCTTGGTCTAAGGTATGCACTATGTGGTGTTTCAAGCTGATCATGTGCATGATTATTCAGTATACTTTTCACAAATAGCATGAGTGAAATCGCGTCTCGCATTGGATGCAGCAGAGCACCGCATCCTCTGTTTTGCTTTGGCCTCTGCTGCTGGTCAATGGTCGATGCACCCCCATTTTCTTCCTTGGTATCTACCGGACCCTGTAGCTAGATTGATGAATGATGGTTCAGCAGTTAGCTGGCTACCATGCATGCTGCAGGAGGAAGTCTGCAAAGCTTTAGAGTGGAGCGTGGTGGAAGGAATAGTGAAACAAAGGTGGCACAAACACAGCATGATTATGCCACGAGTAGCTTCCGCGCTGATTCACATTGATCCAGCCCGGCATGCATGGAACTATGGAAGTGAACTAGACCTTGGAGCCACGATCATGTGAGATTGTAATTGATGGGAGGCAGCTCTCAGAAGCGTGGCCTTCATTTGTTTCTCTCGACATGAGAAGTCAATTACTTTTAATTTACCACAGTCCTAAACTTCAGACAAGCTACATGGACACTGCACCAATATGCATTATTAACTGAGTCAAATATTGAGCTCTTGATTTGTTTCGGTTGATGTGGGCTAATGTTCCTTTATTCACTGAAAATAAATTATTTCACGGTTAATAAGTGACATTGTGAAGTGGTCTAACACAATGAAGGCAAGCTTGGTTCAGGTATTTTTTCTAAATGATTATACTTTCTTTGTCTCAAAATAATTGACGCTTTTGACTTTTAGACATCATGTTTGACCATTCATCTTATTCAAAATTTTATGCAAATATTATTTATTTATTTATTTATAACTTGGTTTATCATTAATGATACTTTCATCATGACGGATGGTCAAACGTGATGTCTGAAGTCAAAAGCATCAATTATTTGAGATAAAAAGAGTATTATATTATATTAATCATATATATACAAAGTGGTGTAGTGTAGCACACACACTGGGAGCCTATGTAAATCATTGATACACATGCACACATGAAAGGCATGCGCCCTTGGAGGTCTACAGCTCCAACACGACGTCGACGGATACATCACCGTTGGCAAGGGTAATGGATGCTGGTATCGGCTGTGCTGGAGTGCAAGGCCACCACGCAAAAGGCCTTGGCTTTGGATGTTGAAGGCAGATGATAGCTAGGTGGCATGAGGTGAACAGGATGGAGACAATGTCGTGACAAGGGCAGGTCTCCTTCTATGGCATGTCTAGGACATCCAGATCAGGCAAGGTAACGTGCGATTCATGGGATGAAGGTTGTGGTGGAAAACCAAAAAAGTCAATAAAAAATTCTCTAGCCATGTGCATGGATCAGCCCCCTCAAGAGGTGCAAGTCACATGACAACCACACCAAGGAGTAATGGTGTCACTCGTTCTGAACATGATGCTCTTGTAATCCTCTCATCCTTCTCACATATCTTCTACTTGTCATTTGAAAGTTCTCCCATATGCATGGATTTAATTCTCAGTAACCATTTGCACCAGGTTGGTAAAGATGTCATATTATACGCCTTGTTGAGGTCTGATCAACCTGTTGCTAAAGGAACAATTATTTCAACTAACCCGAGCATCATAGTGGGAGATCAGCCCCTTGGAAGGCAGTTTTGTGAAGTTATTGTGACTCATGTGCTGAAAAGAGATGCAATTCTGCCTCGTCCCTGTCCTACTATGGATACTATGGCTGAAGCTCACATGATGTCTGTTGCATGGCCGTACAAGAAAGTAATAAACTAACCTTAAACTGGTTCTTTGTTTGATTTTTATTAGTGAACATAGTTTGTAATCATGGTTAATTTTGACAGCTGAAGGTTTGCAACAAGGCGCCGACACGTCCTGCTTCAGGTATTTGACTCTAACTTCTACTTTAGACAAACAAATATGTAAGTGTTAGCAAGAAAATATGTAATGTTGAGTGGACTTAAGTGGATTGAGACATTTTTAATCTCTGAGTGTAGTTTCTTCTCAGAACCTGAAATGAGTTGGACAACTCTTTGTAACCATAAGATGTTTTTTTGGTCTGTTATGCCATCAGATAGATACTTGTGTGGCCTTTTTATTATGTTCTCTTGGATGAAATATTCAACTGATTCTGAAATGAGCACATTGTTGTGCTCTCTACAGGAAGTGGTGGACGTTGATTCAGCCATCTGATGCCTAGAAGCCAACTTTTAGTTTGTGAAGCTCCATCTGATGAATAGAAGCTCACATTTTGTGTGTGAAGCTCCATCTGATGACTAGAAGCTAACATTTTGTGTGTGAAGCTCCATCTGATGACTAGCCAATGCTATTACTTCAACTTTTGGTTCCTGTGGGGTAGTGACTTGTAGAAATTTCAGTTGGGTATAAGTAACTGAAATGCAAGACAGATGCAACATATATATAGCTATACTTTTGTAATAGGACCTAGCATTGTGAACCATCGTAAGCACATGGTCTAGCATGTGTAATGTTGATTGTGTGTGGCAAAACTGTAATGTGCCAAGATGATATGAACATCACTAAGTTAATGGAAATTTATGGCTTCATCAGTGGCACTATATCTACTTCCGTCTGTCAGCATGTTGAATGGTTTTGTGCAAAGATCTGCTTTGATTGTTGCTGGACAATTAATTAGGGATTTGCTTTAATAATAAATGTCAGCATTAGTGTAGGTTTGAAGGATGGCGATGGACCGTCAGTCGGTATTTGTATTAGTAGCATCGAACCATGAGTCGGTAAAGATTTAGAAGTAGCAACGAACGATCAGTCGCTAAAACATGTGGGTCGGTAAAAGTTTTACCGACGCCACTTATAACGACATATGCCGTGGGTCGGTAAAAATCTATACCGACATATATATGTCGGTAAAAATCTATACCGTGAACCGTGGTGAACCGTGGTGTAGTGTTGCTGTCGCGGGCACATGGACGTGGACGGGTGCACGGCTGGGCTGGATGTGTGGATGGCGCGGCGCTGCCGCGGCAGCACTGTGGGTGATCCCTGGACTGTGCCACACACATGCTCAGTGCTCGAGCAAGAAAATCCCAAGTCTCCATACGCGAAGGTGAGCATTCTTCTCTCGTAGCATTCGAGTTCTTGGGGGACGTGCATAGAAAGGGATCGCTGTTGTTCTTTCATGCGTGAATCAAGATTCTTTTATAGATGCGATTATTAGATGCCTCTTCGATCCTATGAAAATTATTTTGTACATTTTCCTGGCCGAACTTCCAGTATAGTAGGCTTATTGGAAACAAAGAACATTTCGAAGAACCTGGACAATTTAATCCGATGAAAAAATGTTCAAGACACTTGATTAGCACAAGGGAGTACGTTCTGTTACAAAACTTCTCCATGGCTTTGTCCAAGGCTAATAGAAGTGTGTGGACACAGTTTGATAAAAGAGCTATGGTAAACTAAATAGATTTTACATGTCACTGTCAAAGGTCCATATATACGTCTTAGCATCCAAACTACAGTTTTTCTCTCATCAACTTCGTGCACAGAATTTTTCTCTCATTTCATTAACATGATGCTTGTACGTAGACATGTAACCATTTGATGGCCAATCTTACTCGTGTCATGCAAAACTGGTTCCAGGGAGCGTCCGGTACAAGGAGGACCGCTTGAGGGCCCTGCTGGAGGTGATGGCCGTGGACCGGCGGCAGCTGGGAGACGAGCTCCTGATCCTGGCAAACGACGGGCTCTGGGAGTCCCTCATGCCGGCGAAGGCATGGATCTTCGTCTGGCAGACGCTGATCACCAAGCTGTGGCAGCAGGACCGTAAGAACTCGCCATCCAAGCTCGCTGAGGTGCTTGCCGAGCATGGCATCAGCCTTGGCAACAAAGACAACGTCAAAGTTGTCATCATAATTTTCCGGGACTTCTGGAGCCGGTGCATCAGATAGCTAGTGATGGAAAACTATTGAGTGGTTGATCCTTCGCTCCATCGGTTCATCATGGATCGCTAGCTAGCTTCTTGTCGTTCGTGCTTGTGCACGGAGTTGAACTTTATTTAGTCGCTAGCTGAACTTGCTATCTCGGGCACGTGGACGTGGACGGGAGCACGGCTGGGCTGGATGTGTGGATGGCGCGGCGCTGCCGCGGCAGCACTGTGGGTGATCCCTGCACTGTGCCACACACATGCTCGGTGCTCGAGCATGAAAATCCCAAGTCTCCATACGCGAAGGTGAGCGTTCTTCTCTCGTAGCATTCGAGTTCTTGGGGGACGTGAATAGAAAAGGATCGCTGTTGTTCTTTCATGCATGAATCAAGATTCTTTTATAGATGCGATTATGCATTTTCCTGGCCGAACTTCTAGTATAGTAGGCTTATTGGAAGGGATTGTCTATACAACACTTGAGTGTTTTAGGAGATTGCAACACTTGATTTTTCAGCCGTTGAATTTCAAGATCCATGGTTAAGATTAAATCTAACTTTATACTAGCAAAAAAAATTCAAGTGTTTTCAAAGCTTGTAACACTTGAATTTTCAGTACACCTCCACTACTCAAAAGTTACACCTTCACTCTTCAAAACTTACACCAAAACGTCAATGTAATTCTAATGTAACACGACTGTAATTTTAGAGTATACAAAGTGTAACTATGGTGTAACAAAAATTCAGGAGTTGGGAGATCCTATAACAAACAAAATTTTCTTTTCTTATACGTTATATATTTAAAGCACAAGTCTTAACATAAATTTGAATCATTGAAATATAAGCGGTAGACAAAAAGAATGATAGGTTGGCTGGACGTGGCTCACAAAAGAAGAAAAATCCAACGCTCACGACGTGGCCATGGGACGAATGCAAAATCGAGTGTCCGGCAGCACCGAAACACTCGAGTGCCTGTTAGCTTTTCCGTATTGGAAACAAAGAACATGTCAAAGAACCTGGACAATTAATCCGATGAAAAATGTTCAAGACACTTGATTAGCACAAGGGAGTACGTTCTCTTACAAAACTTCTCCATGGCTTTGTCCAAGGCTAATAGAAGTGTGTGGACACAGTTTGATAAAAGAGCTATGGTAAACTAAATAGATTTTACATGTCACTGTCAAAGGTCCATATATGCGTCCTAATTTTCTGTTGCAAAATAGATAGCATGTGTCTCGAGTCGTTGTATGAAATCAAAATCGCAACTCAGGCATGGCGATGAAGACGATAACCATATAAACTATGGATAGACTAACAGGATATTGGTGTTGCCCGATAGACAGGATATTGGATCATATGATAATTATTTTGTAAATTTTCCTGTCCAAACTTCCAGTATAGCATGCATGTTGGAAACAAAGAACATGTCAAAGCAACCTCTGGGCAATTTAATCTGAGAGAACAGACATGAATCGAAAATCATATGATCATATAACTAAACTACGGATAGAATATAACAGGATTTATTGGTGTTGGATTCTATAGATGCGATCAGATCCCTCTTGAAAATTTATTTTGTAAAATTTCCAGACAAAATTTCCAGCATAGCATGCTTCATGGAAACTAAGAACATGTCAAATCACCTGGGCAATGTAATCAAAACCTTGTATACGAGAACACACATGAATCGAAAATTCATACAAATCAACGATTATTACAAACATTAACATAAACAGGGACAAACCAAGATTGTGTCAACAAGAGCTAACTTATTCAGAAAAGCAAATGGAAGGCACTTGACCAGGATCTGATTCAGACGTAGTCTTGAATGTTCGTGTACCATCGGTACACGGCTCCATATAGCTTGGGGAACTTGTCGACACAGAGCGTGTCAAAGGGAAGAAAAACGGCGCGGTTGCCGAGCACCAAGCGAGGCGTAAACCTGCCGCTGCCTACATGCACGTCGAAGACTTCATTGCCTTCTGTGTCTCTCCACGCGTAGCGGTGCACGAGCAGCATCCCATCGTTGTTGGCGTCGTCTTCAAGGGAAGGCACAAGGAACGAACGAAAGCCGGGCATGGCGCAAGTACAGCCAGCTGCAGGGTCATGCGCCCTGGCCAGGTACACCAGGTGGGGCCGCGGCGCGAGCACGACCTTGAGCAGGTCCCCGTGGCGCGTGGAGGCGTAGAAGTTGCCCCGGAAGGAGAGGCCGCCATGGAAGAAGCAGTCACCGGCGCCGAGGACGCAGCTGATGTCTACGGTCCCCCAGCCGTCGTCCCCGGGCTTCGCATACGTGGCAGCACGGTGGCAGAGTCGCCGTCGAAGACGACTCCGGCCGAGACGAAGCTTGCGTCGGCGACCGTGCGGCGCAAGCCCGGGAGCACGGCCATGGCGGAGGTGAGCGGGTTGAGGAGGCGCACCGTGTCGGTGCGCTCGGAGCGGAGCAGCAGGAGCCCCTCGGAGCCGGCGGAGGTGAGGACGTCGCCGTACTTGTCGGGCGGCGGCAGCCGGATGCGGAGCGTGGCTCCGGTGCGCACGTTGACGAAGCGGTTCTTCCCGTCCTCCGGCGCCGGCGCCTCCGCATCGGCGGCCACCCTCACGTAATCCTCGTCCTCGTCCTCATCCCGGAGCAACACGAGCAGTTCGTCCCGGACCATCAGCCAGTTGCGGGGGACGAATTGCGGGCGCAGGAGGCGCGGGTCGTCGGTGGAGCTCCGCCACGGCATGCAGACGGCGCGGAAGCGGATGTACTCCGTCCCGTCGGCGGCGAGCAGCTTGTCGGCGATCTCGCGGACGGCGTCCGGGACCAGGAGCGACCAGTCCCTCCTCTATACCGTCATGCTGCTGGATGAGTAATCGATTGAGCAGGGAAAGCATCAGGAATTAATAATCGAAACTGTCTGAAGAACATCAGGAAAAAACATCAGAAATGGAGATGACCTGCAGACGACGATGGCGCCGGCGCTGGATGTGACCGGAGTTGCGACGGCGGCGGCGGCGGCCATGGGGTTGAGGGCGTAAGCTAGGGCTTCTTCGGGAGGATGGGTTGGTGAGAATGGGGCCTGGAGGATTTGGATGCCGAAATGGGGGCGCGTCTGTGGAGATTTATAGAGAAAACCTAGGGTTCAGGAAGGGGGTTGGTGGCTGGATCGATAGGGCAGGCCGATATGGAAACTGCCAGATATGGAAAGTAGATGGCTCCAGGCTCCTCCGGTCTCACGTACGCGTACACATTTTCTTTAACATACGGTGATCTCTACGTATTCGAGCAGAGCCAACCGTACGTAGGCGGTAGGCCCCGCAGTTTCATGTGCTCCTGTCCTCTTCCTGATGTTAGATCGATAAATCCTGTCCTCTTCCTGGCATATGGCATGTACATACGTTGCCTGCAATCTCGATATGTGCTGGAAATGGAAAAGGAAAACAAAAATGAACGTAATCGTCACACAGGTTCACACCCCTGCCAGACGAAAATTCGAATTTTGCTGTCTTGTCCCGCTCCAGCACCCTTCCATTCCAGCACAGTTCAACGCGGCTGGAGCCTCGAGTTTAAAAGCTTCCTCTTCCGGCTCCATGGACGCACTCGAACCCTATGCCAAATCGTTCCTCCCAACCGCGCCGCCGTAAACACGCGACCATCTCCGAAAACCCTAAGCAGCCATTACCTTGAACATTTTGGTCATGTTGTGTCCTCCGGCTCTGATCTCGAGCACCCACTCGGGGTATGCCCTGAGCCAGTCGTACTTCCCCTATACACATGCAGATATGCATTTCAGAAGCATGCATATCTGATATAATTAGTAATCAGCCACAATGGCAGGACATTAGCAGAAGCCAGACAGCGAATTAAGCTTCTCTAATAACTCACCTGTAGCGTTGTCCTGTCGTTGAGCTTGGCTGCGCATCGAGGGCTCCGGAAGGCGTTCCGCGTCGTCGACGATGAGATTGGCCTCTACGATGGCACTGCCGGAGACGACGCCGACGTCTGCGTGATGGCCCGTTGCCCTGGTGAAAGAGAACTAGCTAGTTGATGTTTGCCAACTGTGGCTTCTTTTTTTAAAATGACTTAAACTCTTTTGTGTGTGGCAATCTCATTATATCATTGTTTTCCTTGGCAGTTCCATGAAGTAGGAGAATCGGATGGGGCTGACTTTTTGTCGAAGAGGAAGTAGGAAAAATCTGTAAAGCCTTGATTGCCTGGTCAATTGATCTTTTGCTTCAAGTTAGAGTTGCTCTTCTTCTCCTTTTGTTCCAAGTTAGAGATCTGACTATATACGGCTAGAATAGGGAGGTATCTCACTTTTTACCCCGTCGGAAGTCGGAAGAGAATGATTCCTAGGCACTGTGATGTAAAGTCTAAGCATGTTTCGGCTCTACTGAGTCGCATTTTCATGAGTTAGTCTATCTTTGTAAGTGTCCACACATATGATGAATCATGCTTTGCTCCATTTTTTTAAGGATGATGAAGTATACGTGACACCAGACAGACAATGAAAGGCATGGAATAGAGAACTGACCACAGATATTTTGGTCCCAGTTCAGGAAATGTTTTGCCATTGTTCTCCACTGGAATTGAAATTTGAGCCGGGCGACTTTGCGACTGCTGAAAATGATACGCTTTTTCTGAGTGAGAAACCTGTAAGAAAGGCTTCATGTGTTGGAGCAGAGACGCCAGTTCCATCATGGGAGCATATGACGGTGGTGGTGGTCCTTTCACGGCCGGTGCAGCTGCGTAGCAGGATGGCATCCTTTGTCACAAGGTTAAGCTGTAGTGCCAACCTTTTGCTGAGGAACACAAGGATGCTTTGCTCAAATGCGTAGAGATCAGTATGTCTATAAAAATCTGTACGCGTACGTGGGACCGGAGGTGCCTGGAGCAACCAGGGAAGTATAGGTGCCCTGCTCGAATACTTTGTAGAAATCCTGTACGTGTACCAACTTTCCTTTTATGCCCTGCCTGCGATCCAGCCCGGGACCCATTTTGGCATCCCAATTCTCCAGAGCCTCAGCAACCAATCCTACCCCAAGAAACCCTAGCTCCTCGATCAACCCCATGGCGGCGCCGCCTCAACCACTCAACCTACGACCCCTCGCCGCCGCCGCCGCTTCGGTCGCTCCCAGCTCCGGCACCGTCGTCTTGCACAGGTCAGCTGCCCTAGGTTCGCGCGCGTCTCCATTTCTCCACACGTAACATTATTCCTGATGTTCTCCAGCTCGATTGATTACTCCTCCAGGACGGAAGACAGGGTCATGGTCGGCGACGAGCTGCTCGGAGTGGGGGTCGTCCACAGGTAAGAAGAGCTAGCCGCGCGTTCTTCTTCATTTTCTCGATCCATGGAGGAGGTTTTCTTCTAGATCTGACGCTTCTTTGATTTGTTCAGGTCTGAGGAGAGAGATTGGGCGGGGCTCCTCCCGGAGGAGCTCGTCTCCAAGATCGGCGACCACCTTCTCACCGGCGACGTCGCGGACTACATCCGCCTGAGGGCGGTCTGCACGCCGTGGCGGAGCTCCACCGTCGACCCGCGCGGCCTCCTGCACCCGCGATTCTTCCCCCGCAACTGGCTGATGATCCGGGACGACTACTCGGTGGAGGAGGCGGAGGCTGCCAAGCCCCGCTTCGTGAACGTGCGCACCGGCGCAACGCTCAGGATCCGGCTGCCGCCGGTCGAGGCGTACGGCAAAGTTCTCACCACGGAGGGCGCCGAGGGGCTCCTGCTAGCTGCTCTACTGCGACCGCACCTACACGGCGCGCCTGTTCAACCCGCTGACCGCCGCCACGGCCGTGCTCCCGGGCTTGGCAGACGTGCGCAATGTTGCCAACTTCTTCAGCACCCGCCCACCGTGTTTCCGCCGGGCTGGAGTCGTCTTCGACGACGAGTCCCCGGAGCGCCCCACCGTGTTGCTCATGCGGGCCATCCTGGGTAACATGGCGCTCCTGTACGCCAAACCCGGCGACGACCGCTGGGGAACCGTCGACATCAGCTGCATCCTCGACGACCGGGACTACTTCGTCCACAGCGGCCTCTCCTTGCGGGGGCAGTTCTACGTCTCCACGCGCCATGGGGACGTGCTCAAGGTTGCGCTCGCGCCGCGACCTCACCTGGTGTACGTGGCCAGGCCACATGACCCTGCAGGCTGTTCATGCGGCATCGGCTTTTATTTGCGCCTCGTGCGGTCCCTCGATGACGACGACGCTGATGACAACGACGGGTTGCTGCTAGTGCGCAGCTACAAATGGACACAAGCCGAGGTCTTCGCCGTGCATGTCGGCAGAGGCAGGTTTACACCACGCTTGGTGCTTGGCAACCTAGCCATTTTCCTGCCATTGGCCACCCTGCGTGTTGACAAGTTCCCCAAGCTCCATCGTGGAGTGTACCGGAAGTACAAGAGCATCCAAGACTACATCTGAATCAGATCCGACTGCCTTACATTTGCTAGCTGTTTCGAATAAGTTAGCTTGATGATACAATCTTTCAGATTTATCTGTCACGTTATGACATGTATAATTTTATTTGCTTGGATTTATATTCTGGTTTATCCCTACAAGACCAAGTGGCCCGCACGATTGCGCGGGCTAGTCTCGTAGTACTATGATATTGGATGCCTATTTTGTTTTGAACATGATCATGTTATGAAGTAAACACTGACATTTGCAATTGTATTTTTGTACAATTTTTATTGCAATTTCTTTTGATGCATTCCATTATGTTGTTCATTGCTATTTTACCTTTCTTCTGTATCATTCAACTAATGTGCAACATTGTTACTTAATGAATGCAAAATATGAGTAACAAATACTCCCTCTATCACTAAACCACAGCACACAATTGGCAACTGACGGTAAGTCGCTAAAACGGCTTTTACCGACTTACCATAAGTCGGTAAAAATATTTACCAACCTTCTTGGTGAGTCGTTATAAGTGGCGTCGGTAAAAGTTTTAGCGACGCACCACTTTTTACTGACTTACCGTCAGTTGGTACCGTAAAGAATTACCGATGTTTAGTTCGACGCTACAACTATTATTACCGACGCACCGTGCGATGGTACTTGACATAATTACCGACTCATGGTTCATAGTAATTATATATATGAATTACCAACCTATAGTCAGTTGCAGTGGAGCGGATTATTTACAATAAATCTCCTAAATCTAGCTCCATTAATCGCTGAACCCATAATCCAGAATCCAATAACACGCACAGAAATGACAGTAGATCAAATGAGCCGTGAACATCCATTGATTAATCAGAAGCATTCAAAATCAGACATGTTTGACATGATGCTCATAGGTAACAATACTAGATCCTATTACAGACCACAAGCTACGGTTGATGTTGCATCCCAAGGTGTTTGTATTGCACACCACTTGCATACATCCCACTGGTTTTACATTGTCACTCACAAAAGTGACCAAAACCAAAATAATGTTCAGCTAAATAAATCTTGTCATCCGATTGTTTTATCCACGTCCAATACATCCTGTGAAAAAGATTAACAAGCAATCAGTTCACAATCGGTTCACCAAGCTGGAAAATTCAATAAATATCGCAGGCGACAATCTGTTCATAAGTGTTGCAGAGATTAAAGCATGTGATGCTTTTTGTAGGCTTTTTTTTTTGGGAAGTGATGCTTTTTGTAGGCTAGGAACAGGCCAGGTGCAATAATGAGTTTTAGGGATCCTCATAACATGAACATACACTACAACAGAACGGAATTTTCGTGTGTGTGGTCAATTTTCGTGAGAGGCTACAAGAACCCTCACGATAAATACATATTTTCGTGAGAGTGGTAAAATACCGTCACGAGTATTAAATTTCGTGGCGGTCAATCGTTACCGTCACGAAAATTGTAAATTTCGTGAGGGTGAGTCATAGCCTACACGAAAATTACGTAATATCGTGACGGGACACCTCCACGAAAATGTTCCGGCCGTCATGAATATTATTTGGGCGCCAAAGTACCGCTTGTTCACTGCTTTGCCGCCCGACGCGCGCGCGTAAAGAGCCAAAAATTCCAAGCAGCCCGCGCAGCGGAGGCCACTTCAGTACAGAGCATGGCCTTTCTATTGTGAAAAAAAATAGAAAATAAACCAGCGGGCTCCCAATTCCTTTCTTCCTCAACGAGAGAGAACAGAACTCCCTCCCCATCTCCACCATGTCACACCCAAGCTAGGTCTTCAGCCATCCCTTCTCCAGGTCGCCCCCAAGCTCCATCTCTCCCGTATCCCTGCCCTGCATCCAGTACAGCAGCCCCTCCACCACCAAATCCGCCCAGATCTCGCGCCTCCACCACCAAATCCGCCCCTAGGTCTCACAATCCCAACTCGCCCCCAAATCTGCTTGCTCTCCACCACCATATCGCCCCCAAATCCGTGTCTCCGTCGAGCCAAGACGTCCTCCATCGGGTCTCCCTCGTTCGAGCTGCGCTTCCCTACATCGAATCGACGTCGGACAACTCTGCTGCCTCACGAAACTGCTGCACAAACTCAAGAAGAAGCCTTGAAGCACTCTGGTCCCGGAGGAGGGTGCATCTTTGATCCGGTCTATGCTTTTCAGCTGCAAATCTAAGGTAACAAATCCTCTCTGCCTAAATTTAATTCAGTTGTGCATGTGAAAATGATTGTTCCTTTTAGTGTTCTGAAGTACTAGCAGCTCTCTCAATGATGTGGTAATGGATGCAATACATGATTGGTTGATACTTGCCCATTTTTGTTTAGAAAACTAAAATCTGTATCTATCTCATATTTTCTAACAGACTGAATTAATGGCAAACCGTGAGTGGATGTACACTGGTTGGTCTCGAACAGAGGCTCCATCTAATGATTGGATCGAAAACACAAACCAGTTCTTAGATCGTGCATTCTCTATGCCTGAACTTGTTGAAGGTGGCACTATTAAGTGTCCTTGTGCTACTTGTCGAAACTTTGTTAGGCATAAAAGATTTGATATAGAGATGCATTTATGTAAATTTGGGTTTAAGGATGACTATAAAACATGGACATCACATGGTGAGGGACTCGTCGGTAGTCAGGTTGAAGATAAGAATGATGAGGGTTATGGTGAGACAGATCGTATGGATGACATGTTGGTTGAACTAGGAGGTGAAAATCCACCACCTATTGATGAGGAGCCGATTGCCTCTACACGAGCTTTTATAGGATGGTTTCTAGTGCTGACCAACAAGCCCATGAAAACACAACACACTCAACTCTTTCTGCTATGGCACGTATGTTATCTTTGAAAGCACAATACAACATGTCAGTTGCACACTTTGAAGCAAACTTGGAGTTAATTCATGAACTTTTGCCTCCTGATTCTAAGTTGCCCATTGACTTCTACCAATCAAAGAAACTATTTGAGGGCCTTGGTATGCCATATATCAAAATTGATGTCTGCTATAACTTTTGCATGCTTTATTACAAAGATAATGAAAATAAAGACAAGTGTGATGTTTGTGGTACTTCTCGCTATGAGGAAGGTCAGAAAAAAGTACCACGTAAAGTATTGCGGTACCTTCCCATCAAAGATAGGCTACAAAGATTGTATGCACATGCAGACACAGCAAGGCTAATGCGATCTCACAAGCCATCTACTTCTGGTAAGATGAGGCATCCTTGTGATGGGGAAGCATGGCAACAGTTTGATAAAGACTTCCCAGAATTTGCTAGAGATCCCAGAAATGTGCGTCTTGCTTTTGCAACAGATGGTTTCCAGCCATTTGCTTTTGGTGCGCCGTATTCATGTTGGCCTGTTTTTGTTACTCCATTGAACCTTCCACCAGGCACGATCATGAAATCAGAGTACATATTCCTTGCCATGGTTGTACCGGGTCGTGAACAGCCTGGAACAAAGTTGAATGTTCTATTGCAACCTTTAGTTGATGAACTGATGACTTTGTGGGAGGGTGTAGAGACTTGGGATGCTTCGCTCAAGCAGAACTTTAAAATGCAAGCAGCCTATATGTGGTCTGTACATGATTTTCCTGCTTATGGTAATTTTTCTGGGTGGAGCACTCATGGTAAATTTGCTTGTCCAATTTGCATGTGTGCTAGTATTGCATATAATCTACGTTATGGTCACAAACCTTCATGGTTTGATTGCCATCGGCGCTTTTTACCTAGTGATCATGAATTCAGATTTCAAGCTAATGCGTTTCGTAAGAACACAGTAGTGTTTGATGAGCCTCCAAGGCAGTTAACAGGGGAGGAAATATTTGCTCAGATGAATGCACTAGTGGCTGATAGAAAAGCATATGGTGAAGTGCACAATTGGACCCATGTTAGCTGCTTTTGGCAACTTCCATATTTCCATAAATTACTGCTGCCACACATCATTGATCTGATGCACAATGAGAAAAACGTAGGTGAAGCTATATGGAACACTTGTTTTGATGTCCCTGACAAGACTAAGGACAATGCCAAGGCAAGGAAAGATCTTGCAGAAATTTGTAATCGTCCGTCATTGCACTTGAGGCTGAAAGAAAATGGCAAGTGGGATAAGCCAAGGGCCCCCTTTTGCATTGGTAGGAATGACAAGATAATAATTCTCAAATGGTTTCAAGAAATCAAATTCCCTGATGGCTATGCAGCCAACATTAGAAGAGGGGTAAACCTACTGCAAAGGAAAACCTTTGGCTGGAAGAGCCACGATTACCACATCTTCATGGAACGGTTACTCCCGCCTGCTTTTCGTGGCTTCCTTCCAGAAAATATTTGGGAGTGTTTAGCTGAGCTTAGCTTTTTCTATAGGCAGTTGTGTGCCAAAGAGCTGAGCAAGGATACAGTATGTTCACTAGAAAAACAGGTTGCTGTTCTTGTCTGCAAACTAGAGAAGATATTTCCCCCTGGATTCTTCAACCCTATGCAACATTTAATTATTCATCTACCTCGTGAAGCTCGATTAGGAGGGCCTGTTCAGTCTCGATGGAGCTATCCATATGAGAGGTAACAATCCAAATAATGTGGCTTGTGTTATTCAAAATTTGATCTTTTCTCACCCTTGTTCCGTTTATGTAGGGAAATAAAAAATCTTAGAAAGAAAGTGCGAAATAAGGCTCGTGTGGAGGGTTGCATTGTTGAGGCTGAATTAGTTGAGGAGGCCACAAATCACCTCTCTCGATTCTTTAAGCCACAAGCTCGGTCGATTAGAAATAAGATTCCTCGATATGATGATGGTGCTGCTACCTTTGAAAGTTCATGCAACCTTGAGATATTTCAATATCCTGGCCGCTGCAGTTGTCCTCGAGGTGTTCGTGAGCTCACAACTGAAGAGTATGAGGCTGCATTCTTATACATTTTGACAAATATGTCTGAGATGGATGAATTTTTCAAGTATGCACACATTCACTCAGAAATCTAATTCAGTTGTGATATAGGACTATTTATTTTTGGGATAAACATTGTGCTTTCTGTATTGGTTTAAATCAGTTGTACCAGCACTTTATTTGAATCGTCCTGACCTTTATCTGATTTATATTGGTTGTACCAGCACTATATTTGAATTCATCTTTTGTATCAATCGTTGTGACCTTTATCTGACTTGTGTTGAAAATAATGCGACAATTATACATTCTTTTGCAAATTCTGTAGGCATGTGCTATTGTTAGTTGAAATCTACAATGTGCTGATCATTTTGTGATTATGTAGGAGATGCATGGACTTCGGCACAAGAGGCTTCTTTCACGGCCTTCACCCACAGGTGGGAGCTCACAAAGGGCCACTGCTGATTCTGGTAACTCGCAAAGGAGCAATGCTAACCGTGCTGACTCCCAAAGAGTTAGTGCTGATGGTGTTAACTCGCAAAGGAGCAATGTTAACCCTGCTGGCTCCCAAAGAGTTAATGCTGATGATGTTAACTCGCAAAGGAGCAATGCTAACCCTGCTGACTCCCAAAGAGTTAGTGCTGATTGTGTTAACTCGCAAAGGAGCAGTGCCAACCATGTTAATCAAAGAGTTGGTGCTGTGGGTGTTGGCTCCCAAATGAGCAGCGGTGAGGAAGACTCGAATGATGGTGCTATTGCTGCTACAGAAGTCAGTGTGGATCCTCCAAAAAGAGGGAGAAAGAAAGGGTCTACGACAAAACTGAGAGTAGCTCCAAGTGCTGGGAAGGTTCAGCTACAGCCTAAGGGTTCTATGTAAGTAACTTGTCTCATTTCTGCTACTAATATTTATTTTTTCATGGCAGAACTGCCTATCCATTATTTCTCACATGTCATTTTGCTTGTGACAGGCAATTCTCCTATGTGAACTACAACCCAAGTGACTACAAGTATGGCTCACAAGTTGGGTGCATTATCAAACGATGTTACCCAGGTATTATCAAAGTATATAATGATGAAGGCAGAATTGTTGCTAAGCGTGCAGCATTATCATGGAATGATTATACATGGGGAAAGCATGAAACTGGACTTTCACATGCCAAACTTGTAAAGCATGAATTCTGGGTAATGTAACTAAATACCAAGTCTTATGCATTTTGGTATTTTTATTACTGGACATATCTGACTTGACAATTTTCAACATGTGCAGAGTTTGTTCACGGTTAGCCGGCAGCATAGGAGAAAAGCTGAGTGCAATTTAGATTCCTATCTGAGGAAGAGGGTATCTGATATGTTGCACCAACTCGTTTGGATGCTGTTAAGAAGTCTGCAAAGTGCGATGACACACGAGCACGCACCATATTACTTACAGAAGCAGAATACATTAAATGTAAGGCTGAGTGGTGCAGTGTTGCAGCTTGGAAATGGCTTGCCCACTATTGGACCACTGATGAATTCCTTGGAAAGAGAAAGAGAGCCCAAGAGGCCAGGCTGAAATCTGAAGAAGATGTTGCTCAGAACAGAGGTGGTTCTAGGCCATTTGCGGAGACACAACAATTTCTGGTATGAAATCCACGTGTTCTTCTAGTTTCCACTACAAACAGTTGATCTCTTATTTCATTGTAATTTCTTTTTTTATTGTCTTATAGGAATATAATTTTGGTTCTGAGAAGGCTGGCACCATAAACACATTTGGTGTCATGAAATCTGGAATAAAGAATGCAGATAGCAGTGGCAACAGCGCTCCAATTCCCAGCCAGAAAGCTAGAAGGCGCTTGGTATGTTCGACATGCTTGGCTTTCTCTATGATGACTTAGTTTCGTTATTTATAAGTTATTTACTTTGTTTTAGGAGGATTACAAACTAGGTGTCGGACCAGATGACAATTCAAAAGAATTGGATGGAAAAGTGTTATACTTTATGGAAGGTGGCCTACGCCATGGTCGTGTACCAATAGGCAATGGTGTTGTAGATAAAGCGGAAGTCCTAGCAGCTGCAAAGTCCAAGCATGTGCAACAATCCAACACCGCTGCTTATCGAAGTGTGGTGGAAGAAAATGAACTCCTGCGGGAGAGGAATGAGAGCCTTCTTGAAGAAAATGGGGTCAACCGTGAGCTCATTCTGGTAATATTTGTTTATATCATTGCAGCAGCTTATCATTCTGTGCATGTAACTTTATTTTCTTAATTTTTAATTACAGACTTTTTATGCGGATTTTGGAAAGGATCCACCTACTCATCTGCTCGATCGCCTAGCAAGAATTGATGCCGGTCGTCATCAGGTCAGAATCATGAACGCTAGCTGGACTGTATTAATCTACATACTGATTCACAGATAAATAGTAGGAACAATAATAACTGGACTGTATTGATTTCCTGATTTTGCAGTGGACTTCTCGCCCAGATGACATGCACAACACTGATAATGACAGTGACGACAGCAACGATGAGTCCAACGACGACCTGCATAGTGCCGATGGTCGAGGCAATGGCATGCATGGTGAAGAAGGCTCGAGCGATATGGATGGTGAAGTCAATTGTGGTGGTCAAGATATGGAGGAGTAACATGGAAACTGCACATGATCAGTTTGGTCTCTTTTGGTTTGAAGAAACGAGATGCAAGACTACTTTTGTATCTGCTAGATGCTAATCTTTTGGTGGAGGTGGAAGAGAAACGGTGGCTTATCTGAACTTGTAGTTAAGCTAGATGCTAATCTTTTGGTGGAAGGAAAACTGTGGCTTATCTGAACTTGTAGTTAAGCTAGATGCTAATCTTTTGGTGAAAGGAAAACTTGTAGTTGTTAACTGCACTTGGGTGGTTGTAACCAGCTTTATTTGCTACTTGGATACTATATGTTAATGTCATGGTTGAGACTGATATATGGGCATGCGTGCTGTGGATTAATTGTGAGTTTGCAACATATTTCTATGGGTGAACAATATTTCTGGGGTGGTTTGTGTTGCCAGTGAAGAATTTTCGTGTGGGTGAGAGTCATTTTCGTGACTGTGCTAATTGAACTGAAGAAACATTTTCGTGTGCGTTTAAATCATTTCCCTGACGGTTAACGGCACTCATGAAATTACATTTTCGTGGAGGCTCCAGACACACATGAAAATAACATTTTCGTGGAGGCTTCAGACACACACGAAAATAACAATTTCCTGACGGCCTCCAGCCCTCACGAATTATTTTCGTGACGTGTTTTCGTGTGGCAAAGCCGTCACGACAATTCTTTCAAAAATCTGACGCCCCCCTATATTTCGTGAGAGCCACCGTCACGAATTACCGTCGCGAAAAAGTTTCGTGAGAGCCAACCGCCACGAAATTGTAATTTCCCTGGCGCCAATTTCGTGTGGGATTTTGCGTGACGGGTGGCCGACGCGAATAATTTCCGTGGCGGTTTTCCTTATTTTCGTGAGGGTTTGAGGCTCACAGGGAAATTCCGTTCTGTTGTAGTGATACATCGCTATTAGTTTTAGGGGTTGTTCGTTTCCTGAGACTAATTTTTAGCCCCTGTCACATCAAAAAGAATCTTGCTATTTAAGAGTATTAAATAAAGTCTAATTACAAAACCAATTGCAGAATCCTAGGCTAATTCGCGAGACGAACCTAATGAGCCTAATTAATCTATGCTTTGCTATAGTGATGCTACAGTAAATATTTGCTAATCACGGCTTAATTACTCTCATTAGATTCGTCTCGTGAATCAGCCCAAGATTCGGCAATTAGTTTTGTAATTAGGCTTCATTTAATACTCCTAAATGGTAAGATTCTCTTTGATGTGACACGGATTAAAATTTAGCCCTCCGAAACGAACAACCCCTTAGGCTAGCTGCAGGTCCAGGCCCAGGCGATAGCTGCACTTCCAGGTGCTAGGATCAGTCCAATTCTAGCTATTGCCGTAACCAAAAAAGATATATTGTACTGACGTATAGCATGCATTTCTCCATCTGAATAAAAAAGGTTATGTATGCTATCGATCCTAAAATTAAAGGTTAGAGAAATGCTAAGAACCAGCCTAAAAACTGAAAGCACAACCCTCTGATTCTTTTTGCTGGGCTGCATGTCAGAAGTAGTACCTTGGCACCATAGACTAGGAAGAAGAGTCACTACCATGTCGTTTGAGTAGGCGTAAAACTGAGGGCCCACGGAGAAGGTAGCACCAACAGGTACTTCAGCAGGAGGAGATGGCGGTGAGGCTGCTCGCGCTCCGGGTCCGCGCGGGGTGAACAAGTCTAGGAAGGTCGCATGGGCAAGTGGGATGGGGCGACGCTGTCCAAGAAGCAGGTGCGCTACGCGTGCGTCGACGCCTATACCTCTCATGTCGCCTTGGCGACCACCTCTGCACTGCTGATGTTCTTAAGTTTCTATATTGACTTTCTCCTGGTGGTACGGTGTTGTTCAGCTCTTCGTTATTCGGACATGCATAGCTGCTAGTAGCTTGGGTCCTGTTCAGCTCAGTCGTGTTTTGTTTGTCGTCCATCTGTTCACAAAGGACATCAGATCGTGCAAGGTGTTGCCCGAATGAATTCAGAACTGAAGAGGTGTCTATATTTTGCATCAGGGTGCCAAGGACAATGCAAGCAGTAAGTTTTTTTTTTTTTTTTTTTGAGAATCAATGCAAGCAGTAAGTTGCGTTCGATCTAATTATAATGACTGGTTGACGGGTTGAAGTGGACACTGGTTATTGGTTATTTGTTACAGTACAAGTGAACAACACGCTGCCATGTTGCGCTTAATTTTGTTGTTAGTAGAATGAAGCTGCATGTTTCAGTACAACCATGCACCACTATGGCCGAATCAGTAGTGCCATTCGATATTGGCACTCTCAAAGGATGATATTGAAAACAAATACTTTTGGATAGGACGTGGATAGGATGTGATTTTTTTTTCCTTGTTCAGATGAGAGAAGAAAATGTGTTTGTAACCAGTGCAAGCCGTACGCTGTACAAAATCAGCTTTCTTCCATGTGTTTGACTGTTCTGTATGTAAGCCAAACTCCCTTAGCTCACAATCCCTAGCTGAATACTCCAATCGTTAGAGCCCGGATTGAGAATACATCATTTTCTGGGCGAGGGATTTCAGTGCTGCAAGATGAAAAATCCAGATCTGAGACAGGTGGTGCCAAAGCAGAAATCATCGTCAGTAAAGAAAGAACAGGTGGAACGTAATACGTCCTGCTCCTATTCCTAATGCCTACCATGCGCATTGTTTGCGTTAGAGTGAACGAAAGTTCGGATTTTAACCAATCTCTCTTGGGCATATATTTATATATCATCTACATAATATATCCCAAGAATGCATCACTTGATCGGAGGTTCTTTAATGCCATAATTGGCGATAGGAACAAATGGTTTTAGGGCAAGTGAAATGATTCCCAGGCAGCACACTAAATTTTCCTACCTAACAAGTGAACTGATTAGTTGATCTCGAGTCATGTACAATGAATTGATGATTCATGGGGCATTGGCTGTCTGGCTCCTGCCTAACTTGATTCCCTATTCAAAACTTTAGTCTTGAAAAAGAAGCAAGCCCCAATACAGTGGTTCAATGATTACTGGATCATATATATTCTGCTTGCATCCTTGTGCTATTTGAATAGAATTGTTTTCTTTGAGGCTTCTGTTACAAAAGTATGAGCAATATTTGAGTAGAAATTTTCTAGACATGTGCGTCCATATGTTATTTTTGGTATTGGGACATGTATAGATTTTCAAAGAACTGAAAAAACAAATGTACACATAAATAATGCCATGTATGCTGTGAGATTGTAAGGGAGATAAGTACAGGACATATCACTCTTATTGTACAAGGCAATTTATTTTTCATTTTTGTTTAGCGTCCATATATCATAATTTTATGCAATTTTTTGAGTGCATATAAACATATCCCTCTGTATTTTTACGATGTATCTTTTTGGCATTTTTTTCATATGTTTTGGAAAATGTCAAATTCTGAGTGTAGTGTAGCAAAACCTTGAGAATTTTTTCACCAGCATATAGCTTATTCATATTTTCAAAGAGGTGTATTTTTGTAAAAAGAGTGGTTAGCTCAATTGCTGTTAAGCCCTTTGTTCCCCTGTGGTGAATACAATTACAAAGAAATGGCCAACAGATGCTGCAGTTTACTTGATTTAGAAAAGAAATGTGATCCAGTCTCCTTTATACTTTGCACCGCAGCTCCTTGATGCATGCAGATTGTACTGTTCTGCCTCTCTCCCTCGCTATACTGAAAACAGAGTACTGTTCTGCCTATGTACTCGCTATCTCGTCCATTTTTTACATGATGGCATAGTTTATCTCACTTTCTCCTTTTGAACTTGGCATGATTGTCTCTACGACATCACAGCTGGCTTATCTAAATTCAGGAAGTGAGTATGCACCAGTTGATGTGAAAATCAGGTATTTGAATGAGCTCTAAAACACTTCTGTTCTGTAATAAAAAAATTCGTCTAAAATTACTCGATATTTGAATATGGTATTCATTTGCAATATTGACGTAACATATATGCTCTGAGTGTCATTCTTTTTTTTTTTTTTTTTTTTTTTTTGCGAGGAGAACTCCAGATTCAATCCTCCGGAAACTGTACACCAATACAAGTAGTCAACAATATGACAATGTGGGTTGTATCATACCACCAACAAAATTCAGCTTTTAAGCCTCTAGTTGATGATTGTGAACGCTTCTCTGTATGTTGGCCTGACTCTTGCTCACTATCCCTAGCCTCTATATTTTTGCCGCGGACGGCGTCCCTGCTTCCGGATTGTCAATCCTTATATCCGGGATAGAGAGTGCCAAAGTGACAATCTTCGCATAAAGAAAAGGCTGATCGAACATAATGTTTCCTGCTGCTATTCTTGATGCCTACCATGCAAATATACGCCTCATCGGTGGAAGTCATTACAATTTGGTTTCCGTGGAAGCGTAAAAGTACGGTGTTACAACCTATCTCATCTCGGGCATGCATATATCCTAATCTTCAGGCATGGGAGCCAAGGCCTCACCAGGGCATTTTGGCCTCCGTGACCCTGCTTCTACGCTGACACGTGGCGTTGGGTGGGTCCCAAACATTTTTTTTTACCATCCAATCGTTCTCGGCCGAGTCCCGTGCCCTCGCGTTTGCCTTTCCATTTTGCCCAGCCGGCGTCTGCGTGTCCTGCTTCAACCGGCGCTGCTCCTGTTTCGACGGACGCCGAGCCTGGTTTTGCTGCCCGCTCACCCACGCCGGCGCCCACGCGTGTTGCGCCGCCGCCGCA